>OZ022264.1:85334145-85421645 GCA_963978885.1 Nemotelus pantherinus
ATATATATATATATATATATATATATATATATATATATATATATATATATATATATATACATATATATATATATATATATATATATATATATATATATATATATATATATATATATATATATATATATATATATACATATATATATATATATATATATATATATATATATATATATATATATATATATATACATATATATATATATATATATATATATATATATATATATATTTTACAAATATATATATATATATATATATATATATATATACATATATATATATATATATATATATATATATATATATATGTATATATATATATATATATATATATATATATATATATATATATATATATTTATATATATATATATATATATATATATATATATATATATATATATATATATGTATATATATATATATATATATATATATATATCAGCGAAATGATCAAGGGAGATAATCTCTGGAGTGGCCGATCCGATTGAGCTGAAATTTTCAAAGAACATAGATGCATATAATAGGTAGGTCCGTGGCTTCCTAGAATTCAGATATCATAAACTTTTTGGCGGCGGCGAGCGTTTTAGTGAATTTTGAGGTACTCCTATATTTCCAAGCAGTGTACATTTTTGTTAAAACCAATGTTTGGGGATAAAAACTTATTATGTTTAAAGCTTGCATATGTTAAAAAGTTGGAAATTTTGATCCGTGTGTGGGTGCAGCGTGCCTAAAAGTAGGCAAGGATTTTTTTTCAAATTTTGATTTGTCATCACTTCTGACAAAATCATTTGATCATCGTGAAAATTGCAGAGCGTATTGATGTTGACTAAGATTTAACACACATGGATTTTCAAAATAGTGTGGGTAACCATGTGGCTACGGCAGACTGCTGGAAAAAAATCCTTCAAATCATTGATCCTCCTGAAATTTTTTTGATTTTTAACAAAAAATTCACATCATTGATAAATTTTGACTTTTGTCCATCATGTCAAATTGAAATTTTTTAAATTCCGATTTGCTTAAGAACGGCAACCCATCACCAAATTGCCTCTATTTATATTATATATTTTTATATATTTTCTCTATATTCTCTTCACGAGAACTGACGACCGGATTATCCGATCATAATGAAATTTTCAGGAAATGTTGGTATTAGCTAGGAACAGGTCTGATATAAGTGATTTTGAAATGTGGGCAACCCTGTGCCAGTGGTACCATCTTGAAAAATCACTGAGAAAAAAACCGGTTTTTTTTTGTAATTTTGTTTAATTTCTTTGCTCAGCGATTATGTCATTAGATTTGCAATAGGGAATTATCCTGCAATGAAAATTAACAACAAATATTAACGCTTTTAAAATTTGAATAGTTTTGAGGGTGGTAGTCCTAAAGTTCTTTTTACCCGTATTACTTCCAGTGTAGTGATTCAATCGAAACGAAATTTACTGGTTGGGTTTAACTTAACGTGGTATATATTTTGGATTTGGTATATATTTTGCTCTACTGCTGACACAGGGTAACCAGCATTAGCCATTTTTGTAAATGTTGCACCAACAGATGCTTCAAATTACGTTCTCATATGCAAAGCATTTGCGATAAAAATAAGAAACCAATTTTTACATTTTCCGAGTTTTGAACATTTTTCGGATGGCAGCCTCAAACAACCGTTTAACTGCTGAAACTTTCGATGAAATCCTCCGATGAGAACGAAATTCAAAGGATAAGTTGTTTTTAGTATGAGCATGTTAAGGTAAACTTATTGCTGCTTCGTTGGGAAAGTATTGCCAGCACTGAGCATTTTCATCATTTGTTTTATAGTTGAGTTTTGTTGCTTTGGATAAAGAATGGTTGATATGATTCTACAAAAAAGTGTATTACGTCTTTCCACATTTTTTTGTCACTCAAAGAATATTTCTTCGAAAATTAGTTTTCTAGCGGTTCTGATGCGCTAGACTTTTCAATTTTATGTTGGATTTGATTAAATTACTACAATTTCTTATTCGTTGTTCAAAGTTTTTTTTTAAATTCATTCCGGTCGAGCGGTCGTCAGTGCAACATTGGCGCTCATGCTACTTTGTGTTGTGCAATGTTGGACAGAGGGATGCCTCTATTCATTGTGTATAATTGACTTTCAGCCTGAGGCGAAGCAAAAGGAACCACTTGGGTGAAAGAAGCTTAAATATCCTTCGCTTGCGAAGTCGCTTGGCCAAAATGGCGAGCATTTTTAATTTTTTAGCACCTCGAGCCTTTTGCTTCTTGTAGGAAAGTTTGATGACACTAGATCGTGACTGAGTCCACCGACTGTGCGGTGTAGTTTACATGAAAATAAACCTTGTGAGCAGTTCACGAAATGGGGTCATTGAATTTTCTTGACTCAGCTGAGTAGTTCAACTACTGTTCTTTATATTCCTGTATCCTTTCCTCATTTTATTATTTCATGCTAAATTTTTTACCTTTTCTTTTCCTTCTTAAATTCCCATAATGAAGCATTTCCGTAGGAATTATTATTTTTTTTTTTGTGATTTGAAAACTCAAACTTAGTATTAGCGAAATAAATTTTTTTTGTCGATTCAAAAGTATTTATTCGAGCTTTCCTTTCAGCACATGTTTGTATTATTTAATAGTACTAGTTGAAAGAATTTAGTTTTCTGGTGAATTGTAAATCCTTTTGGCAGATTAATAGAATTCATCTGGGTCAAATAATATTATTGAGTTATTTGATTTATTTGCTAATTTGAATTTTGCTTTTGAAAACTTTACGGGGTCTAGAATTTGGGTTTTTTTCCTGTATAAGGTTTATTTAGGTACTTTCCTTACCGATTTTTGATTTTAAGTTTTCTGAAGTTATATATAAAGGTCTTGTTTATTTTAGGTTATATAAGATTCATTGAAATTGTGCTTGACGGTTAATTATTATTGCCTCTCGACAAAGTTTATCCTAGATATTAGCTTTGGCGAGAGGGATGATAAGTCTTGCTATTGCAGTACGATAATCTTAGGTATTATTCTCTCCCCTTAAAGTCAATGGAGTGTTGGCCTTGGGAGTATGTAATAATAAGTTTCGGATTTAAAACTAGATAAGATAGAAATAAGATTAGATCTAGATTAAATACATAAATATATTGTCTCCTTTCAAAGTTAATATTATTTTTGGGAGGATGCAATGATTAGGTTAACAAGTAAGTTTAAATTTATTTGTAGAAGTCATTACTTTTTCTTTCAGAAATAGATAGCTTTGAAAAGACGTAATGACATTTAAGTAAGGGTAGATAGTAATTAGTTAGCATTGTGTTGTCAATTTATTGACTTTTTTTTTCTTTTTTTATTGTTCCTTCTTCTGTTTTTTCCCTGATCTTTTGCCCGGCCGGATGAAATCTCAGGGTCTGGGTCGTCACCACAATTGTTGCGGAACAGTTAACACGCACACACTCACAAACATCGCTACTGCGGTAGTGCATGCAACATTCTAATGTATTCCATTGTCGTCCAAAACAGGCTTTCTGATGCATTTGATTGTTGCATGTTTGATTGCGGTGCGACGGGTTTGCTGACCTGAGCGCAGCTGATTTGCGACAATGCTGGTATCAGCTGCGTTATGAGGCCAGCGAAACTAGAAATGTTGACGTGCTGGCTGCGGGTGCTGTGCAACAGGTGCACAACTCATAACGGATTTGAGAACCGGTGCGTGGCGGAATGCTACAAATGCTGGGAGATGCTGACGGCTCGAGGGTTGGGATTGAGCTCGCGGTGGCAGCGGTGGCTGTCCCCGTAGCTATTCGAAGGTTGGAACTTGAAAAAAAGAGAGGCTTTGAATTGGGAAAGACTATTGAAAATTGAAGAATTTTTTTGAACACGGACGTTAATTGTTGGGATTTAAATAGTGAAATCAAATAAAACAAGTACAGTGTTTTTTTATTGTTTGCAATAAACAACCAAAACATTAATCGAAAATTCGAAAGCTGTACTGCTGGAGTGGAAAAGAAAAACGAGTGAAGCGGAGTTGAGTGGTCTAAACGAAGAATTTGATTTTCGGAAACTCTATTCAAAAGTAAAAAGAAAATGATCTCTTTTGGAGTGTCTCAAATACGGAGAGAATTCAAGGATAACTTAGCGGTCACGAGGTCATCTAATTCGTTAAGTAGCTGAAAAATTGGATTTGAACACAATTCTCATAACTTACTGTAAAAAGGAAAGAATGGTACCACTTTAGCTTAAAAACAACTCTTTTTTTACAAAATTAAAGCGTGAAATGAACATTTCAAATCATAAGATGGATTGCATTACAAAGACAATCTAATTTGTTCTAAATCATTACATATTTTTTACGGAATTCATCTTTTTTTTGACATCGAAGACGGAAAAAAAACCTTTTATTTCATTTCTTTTTTTTGTAAATTAATATGGGTGTGGGAATTGTATCTATCTTATTTCATTTTTGACTATTTGTATTTACATTATTTTGGCTATAATTTTATTTCTTCTCATAATTTTTTGAAATATATTGCTCATTGATCATTTTTTATAGCGATAGACTAAAATATTCATTATCATGAATTTGTTACGATTGGTGTTAACCAATCTCGGCCAGAATTGGGTTTAAAACTGACCCACCCAAACATTTAAGGCATTTTTTTTTCTCTTTCTAGAATCTTATTTAATTTATATTATAGATCTTTGTTTTCGTGTTTGAAGATGACGTAATTCCATCTCATTTCTTAGTTTTAGTTTTTTTTTCTCCACCTCTATACGAATTATCATCTTTACTGTTTTTTTTGTTAAATTTTAGTTTTTATGCATGAAATATATATATATATATATATATATATATATATATATATATATATATGAAATATATATATATATATATATATATATATATATATATATATATATATTTCATATATTAAATGATGAATTCTGAGTTAAGTATTTGAAAATAATGATTCCTTCGGAAATTCTTTCCTTCCCTCCACTCTTCCTTCTTCCATTAGTAGTATTTGATTCTAAATGCTGTGTCGCCTGCGTGCCGTAGGAGATTTTCCTACCCACAACCCACGCCGGATTGAGCTAGCTGGTTGTGATAAGGCACGCAGGGCAATAGAAATGAAAATTTCCTAATACAAATTAAAAAAATATTGCACTGACGACGGCTCGGCTGTCTTTAGACACGGACGAATATATATATATATATATATATATATATATATATATATATATATATATATATATATATATATATATATATGTGTGTGTATATATATATATATATATATATATATATATGTATATATATATATATATATATATATATATATACATATATATATATATATATATATATATATATATATATATATATATATATATATATATATATATATATATATATATATATATATATATATATATATATATGTATATATATATATATATATATATATATCAATATATTAATATAATATTATATAATATAATATTATATAATATAATATTATATAATAATATAATAATTATTCATATATACATACATATGTATATATATATATATATATATATATATATATATATATATATATATATATATATATATGTATAAATATATATACAGGGTGTTTGGTACTCGGTGGACGCTTTTGTAAGGACGCATTTCTTGATATATTTTGAGCAAAAAATCGTTGTACAGGGTGGTCCGGTTTTCAAAATTTGCGGAGTTACAGGGTGGTCAAGAAAAGTTTTTTGGACCTGTACCCTGACTCACTTAAATCTTTATATCTTGGAAACTAATAATCATAACGCAAAGTTTTGTGGCTTGTTTTTTATGGAATTAAATTATCTTTAATTTGATGTAACGTCCTAAATTTTAACTGTTAGTAATTTTGAGATATTTACTTCAAAACATAAAATTTTGGCACTCCTACTCCGAAAGTTTTATGTTTGGTGTCGTTTTTCTTAGAAAACCTCATTGAAATATGCCATTTCAATTTTATATTTTTATAAACGATCTAATTGGCTACAAAAGTTGTATACATATTTATGACTTAGGTTTTATCATTTCGCAAGTAGTAAGTGAAAATACATATCAGTTAAAAACTGAATATGCCATAAAGTGGCCCTCGTTTTCGATCTGCACTCTTTGCTTGAACTGAAAGAATTTAATAATGGTTTTTATACTTTATTTCGAAATTTTGGAGCTGCAGTAAATTTCCAAAATGGCCACCTTCATTTTGAATACACGCTAAAGCTTGTTTCGCAGGCGTTCTTTTCATATTTATACTTCTCAGCTGCTGCCTCACTTCTGTTGCAGCGGCATCGATCCTGGTATTTAGGTCTTCCAATGTTAATACTTCCGTTATGTAGGCAAGTTGCTTCATCCGTCTCCATGCAAAGAAAATGCAAAACTGTTAGATCAAGAGATCTCACAGGCCAGTGTATTTGTCCATTTCTTCCGATCCAGCGATTGGTATAATTGGAATTCAACCAATCTGTGACTGGTCGGCCATAGTAAGCTGGGGCACCATTGTGTTGGTAAAACATGGAAGCCAATCGTTGCAGCTGAACATCCTCTAGTAAGTGCTGCAGATCATGTCTTAGAAAATGTAAGTAATGGGTACTATTTAAAGCAGGCGAGAGCCTAATAGGCCCAATTAAATCGTTACCAATCACTCCTGCCCATAAATTTACGCTGAACCTATGCTGAAACGATGAAGTTCTTCTCGTATGTGGATTGCTCTTAGCCCACGTATATTAAATGTGAAAGTTTGTGGTACCGTCCCTGGTAAATCAGGACTCATCCGTCCAGAGAATGGTGTTCAAAAAATTTTCGTTGTCTAATTGCTTCTCAAGGAGCCAATTTCAGAATTCCATCCTTTTGGGCAAATCAATCAGTAGCAGCTCCTGCACTGATGTGTGATGGTAGGGATGTAAACGGACTGCTTTTAAAACACTCCAAACTTTCCGCGTAGACACGTTAAACTGCAACGCCAAGCGTGGAATACTGACTGATGGGTCAGTTTCCACTGCATGCAGGTTTTCTTCATTGCTCCGTACAGCGATTGCAGGCGCAGGATTTGCGTTTACTCGGCTCGTCCCAACGCTGCCAATTTCCTGAATCTTTGTGTATAGTTGTTGAAATACTCTTCGTCCAGGAATCCGTCGATGATGATATCTCTGTCGATACAAAGATTGCGCCGCTTTTGACCTTCCCCGCACTCTTCATATACGTACATAATATCTGCATATTCTTCATTAGTGCAGTGAAAAATTTTGAATCTATTTTTGAAATTTTGGGTAATATATTGTTAATCGAGTAATGTACTGAAACTAACAAAAATTTGAAAGTGGTTCTGTTTTTATGGGATCTTAAATTTTTAGCGTATCTCATTAATAAAGGCGAAGAGCTGTACCCAATTTTACCTGTCACATCCAGGCAGATGCATTATTTATGTTGAAATGAATTTGAATTTAGTTTATTTTATTGATAGTTTAAAAAGTAATTAATGGGCAGTAAAAATACTTAAGTATAAATAACAATTTAAACTTTTCTTTTCATCGAAAACCATTTTACGGCATATTTACTTTTTAAGCGATACGTATTTTCGCTTATTACCTGCGAAAAGATAAAGTAAATAATAAGTTAATATGCATTTTTTGTAGCCAACAATATGGCCTATAAAAATATAAAATTCAAATGGCCTCTTTTGATGAGATTTTCTGAGAAAAACGACACTAAACACAGAATTTTCGGGGTAGAAGTGCCAAAGTTTTGTGTTTTGAAGTAAATATCTCAAAATTTGTAACAGTTACAGTCTAGGAAGTTACATCAAATTATAGGTAATTTAATTCCATAAAAAGCAAGTAACCAAACTTTGCGTTATGAATATTATTTTTCAAGATATAATGATTTAAGTGAGTCAAGGTACAGGTCCGAAAAACTTTTCTTGACCACCCTGTAACTCCGCAGATTTTGATAACCGGACCACCCTGTAGAACGATTTTTTGCTTCAAATATATCAAGGAATGCGTCCTAACTAGGGAATCCAATCCCGGGATTAGAATCCCGGGATCCCGAACAGTTTTTAGTACCTAAAATCCCGGGATTGATGTTTTATAATCCTGGGATTGATGATTTATAATCCCGGGACTATAAACCATCAATCCTAATTGAGATCCGGGATTTTAGTGGCTAAAAACTGTTCGGGATCCCGGGATTCGGATCCCGGGATTGGATTCACTAGTCCTAACAAAAGTTTCCACCGAGTACCAAACACCCTATATATATATATATATATATATATATATATATATATATATATATATATATATATATATATATATATATATATATATATACATATATATATATATATATATATATATATATATATATATATGTATATATACATAAATATATATATATATATATATAAATATATATATATATATATATATATATATATATATATATATATATATATATATATATATATATATATATATATATATATATATTGTTCAAGTCAACGTATAAAAAGCATGATACAAGAATTTCTCAATCAGCATATAGAAATTCCAATGCATGCAAATATGTACATGTTGATCAAAGTTGAATGCAAATGCATATCAACATGCAAATATGTACAAATGGAACAAAGTTGAACGCACATCAAGTACATGAAGTCAGCAAATTGCACCATCAACGAATACCAGAACTGACCTACTACTTCATTTGTTGTCATAATCGTTGCATCCTTTGTCTCTAAATATCTAGGAATGCGCACTGTGTTAAGTTGGTTGAACTCCTCAAGAAACTGTAGCCATCAAGTGTGGAGCTCAATTGGTATAACGGCGTCCCAATCGAGTTTTAAAGCCCATAACTGCTGCAAAAATATTTTAGCAGTAACTACTACCGGATTAATAAATCCCAGTGAATCAAATAATCGTGATATGTCTCTTAACACTGTTCGCTTGGTTACGCGTTTCAGTTCGTCGCATGAAGTTGTTACTGCGAATTTGTCGGATCGTGGACGCCATGAAAGTCCTAACGTTTTCACACTTTCTTCAGTATTGCTGTCTACTTCAAGTTGTAGCTCCACGTCTTGCATTGGTACGCTTGAAAGTAACTGTGGATGGTTTGAACACCATTTTCGCAGAGTAAACCCGGCAGATTGTAGTAATTCCTTAAGCACCCGTTGAATATTTATAGCCTCCTGCAAATTATTGGTACCTGTCATTATATCGTCAACGTAAAAGTCTTGTATGGCTCGTGCTGCTAGTGGATGTGTTTTTTTCGTCGAGTCAGCTAGCACTGCGAGACATTTAGTTGCTATATAAGGTGCCGCCGTCGTTCCATATGTGACGGTGTTTAATTGGTAATAACGCAGAGACTAGTTGGTGTTCTCTCTCCAAACAATTAATTGTAGATTGCGATCCTTTGGGCTGATGCTAACCTGGCAGTACATTTTCTCTATATCTGCAGAGAAAACATACTTATGTGTCCTGAATCGCAATAGTATTGAAAAGAGATCATCCTGGATGGTAGGACCTTTCATCATGATGTCATTTAATGATAAATTTGAGGAAGTTTTAGCGGAAGCGTCGAACACCACACGGAGTTTCGTGGTGCTGCTTGTTGGTTTCAAGACGCAATGATGTGGAAGAAAATAATTCACCTCAAGAACTACTCGTTCATCAATTTGCCCAATGTGTCCCAGCTTTGTATATTCGTTGAGGAATTCTGCATATTGCCTTTTCATTTTTGGATCTTTGTTAAGTTTACGCTCAACAGCTAAAAACCGCTTAACTGCTAGCTCCCTTGATTGCCCAAGAGCCTTTGGATTTTGCAGCAATGGTAATCGTGCCTTGAATCTCCCGTCATCTTTGCGTCGAAGATCAATAAAAGGTTCTTCTGGATTTGATGTTGCTGGCGGCAAACTTTCTTCGATAGCCCAGAATTTTCCCAAGTTGCGATCCAACTCAATGTTACTGATACCGCAGAATAATTTGGGCTCGGCTTCACTTGATGCCCGTCCTAAAACTAGCTATCCCAGTACAGTATTTTGGAGGGTCGGTAAATTTTTGCCGAGTTTGATTTGTCCCACAGTCATTAACTCACAATAGAACTCAGCTCCGAGTAAAAGATCAACACGCCTTGGTTTATTGAAATGTTCATCGGCTAGTTTTATGTTTTGAGGAATCGGCCAAGATGAAATCTCGATGTACACTAGTGGCTGTACGGACGAAATGTCGGGTATGACATAAGCTTCCAGCCTTGTGGAATAACCAGAATGATTCGAAGTAATCTGGATATTGACTCGAATAGTGGTCTGAGTTTTGGTAGCTCCAATACCTGCGACTTTGATGTTTGTATTACTGCCGGGGATCTTCAATTTCCTGTACATACGCTCGCTAATGAAATTGACCTGTGAGCCGGAGTCCAATATGGCTCTGCAAGACTCTGTGGTGTTGTCTTGTTTGTTGATTGTTACTTGGGCCGTCCCTAATAGCACGTAGCTGGTCTGTGACTTCTTTGGCATATGAGCTGCTAAAGATACATGGCTTGCTACATTGGTTGCCAGACCCTGAATGGTTGTGTCGGTTCTGCTGACAAGGTTTGTATCTACATGTAATAAGGTGTTATGACTTTTATTACACTTGAGGCAGTTTCTGGACTTGCATTGGTTATATGTATAGCCATCCTTCAGACAGTTTATGCATAGTCTCAGTGATCTCACCGTCTGAAGTCGTTCACATGGGTTGAGTTTTAAGAACGATTCACATGCAAAAATCTTATGATTTCCCATACAGACTTTGCACCCTAGGTTAGTAGTACTTGATATCATTGAGAAAGTGCTCTTCGATTGTGGTGTCTTCTGCAGAGATGCTTGCCGTCTTTCACCGCCTAGGGTCTCCAAAGATTGAAATCTTTGTTCTAAGAATGACAGGAAGGCATTGACACTCTGACATTCTCGTGGATTTTTGAGCGATTGCTCGTAAAGCGAATGGGTCGTTTTATCAACTCGTTTCACCAATAGGTGAAGTAAAATCGGATCCCAGGATGTCGTGCTTGTTGTTTAGATTCGTAAGTCCAAGCAACGACTCCTTTGTGGCATCATGAAATCTCTTTATGGCCACGGCAGACTCTGTCGTTATTGTTGGTTGTGACAAAAGTTTATCCAGCAGGGCAGACACTAATACACGCTGGTTGTTATACCTCCTATTTAGTATGTCCCATGCTGTTACATAATTGGTGTCTGAAAGATGCAAGTGTCTGATGAGCCGCTCAGCTTCACCCGACAAATTATTTTTGAGATACCACATTTTTTGGGTATTTCCTAATGGTTGTTGGTGTACCATTTGATGAAATAAATCATGAAACTGTTGCCATTTCATATAATCTCCGTCAAATTTAGGAAGGACAATTTTTGGAAGGTTCAATGATGTGCAGGCTGGCACTATATTTGAAGTCTGAATGGCAGTCTTCTCTAAACATTGTGTCAAGCCAACTATAGCTTCTTGTATGGAGTCTTCAATCGCCAAGTAATCAGTGGAATTATAGCCATACGCTGCTACGTCATCAGTTTGTTCGCAGATGCTCTGGTGCGTCTGTTTAATGATATCCCAATAATGTCGAAGTGTAGATAATTTTACTTCGTAAAATTGTCTTGTTTACGAAGGTTGACTGTCGTTCAACCTGTTAATTAAATGGTTTACAACCTCTGCTGTTGCTCGCTGCCGTCTGACGAGGCCTTTAATCGTAATCGTCGTCTGGCCGCCCTGTTTTTCTGAAGAATATTTATCCTGATGAGGCTGGGCCTGAAGAAGCATTGATGAGCTGCAGTATACTGTTCCTGGTCATCTGATACCCTTCACGGACCTTTTCAAAATAGCGCTGCGAGAAGTACGGGTGATTTGCAAGGCTGCTTGCATAAGATCTAAGTTCATCGTTGATTGCATCGAACTTGATCCATAGATTCTCCAACCAATCCAGCTTCAGCTGCATTTTATCGGGTGTTTTTCGGCTGGTTGAGTCTTTCTTGAAGTTCCTCACTAGCCGTTCTATCTCATCGCCGAGGTCTTGCTGCTGCCTTGTAAGCACCTCCACTCCATCAGGGTAATCTTCTGAACTCATCTGACCTAATGTCAATCAGATATCTGAAACTGGAAAATGCAATTAATGAAAGTGATCTGATGATCACGTCGGGGTCACCAAAATGTATGGACTTGTGCCGGAATAGTTTAATCTCTCTTAAGCGGACACCCACGGGACCGAAAAAATTGTCCGTTAAAGAGGGGTGTCCGCTCAAAAGAAATTTTTAGTAGCAGTTAACTCCTCGAAACAAACGGTCTACTTTTGTATACAAATGTGTTTATTTATTATAGCTAAGTAACACAAATTTCTTTCTTTCCAAAAAAAATTCAGTTCAAAATCAACAAAAACATGTAAAGGCAAATTAAACATTAGCAACCATGGACCTGTATGTACATACACATAAATTATATTGGAGAAAAAACTCATTTAATGTGGATTGACGAACCATTTTACGAGTTCCAACATCTTGATAGTGGGATTTTAAATTTGACAAAAGATTGAATGCATAATAGTCCCCTTGATTTCTCGCAAAATTTTGCAATTTATGTAAAATTTTGCTCGCTTCGCTATACGTCCCAACATCTGGAACTCGTGGTTCTTCGTCTGACTCATCTGAAACTTGTAATTCCTCGATGGCGTCTGCATGTTCCTCTACATCTTCACAAGACAATTCACTGTCAATTCCGAAAAAGGTTTCGATGCTTGAATTGTTTAAAATTTCTGGTGTAAGTGCGTTACCCATTTCAGCCAGTACAGCTAGTGGTATATTGTCTTCTGTAGAAAATTGTTCAGAACAAGAATTCTCAGTATTGTCTTGAAAGAAGCCTGCTTTGCGGAAACAGTTACGAATTGTGTCCTTTGTAACACTTTCCCAAGCATTTTTTATGAGATATATCGCATCTAGCAAGTTTATGCATTTTGCAAGATCATGTGCCTAACTAGCGGTGTCTATATTCAGCAAAATTTGCTTCACTATTTGCATCCTGTAAAAAATTTTCAGCGATTTTATAACACCTTGGTCCAATGGCTGGCAGACTGATGTGCAGTTTGGGGGTAGAAAAATTAGCTTAATATTTTTAAATTGTAAATGCGTCGGATGTGATGCGGAATTGTCCAAAAACAATAATATGTTTCTATTTTCTCGTCCGATTTTTCGATCTAAAATCTTAAGCCAATTTGTCATTATTTCACCAGTCATCCATGCTTTGCTGTTGGACAAATTGGATACTGGCAAATCATTGATGTTAATGTTTTTAAATGGTCTTGGCCTGGCCCATTTACCGATTACAAGAATCTTTTCCTTTTCACCAGCCATATTCGCACAAAGTATTATTGTTATTCTTTCCTTCGATAACTTTCCCCCGAAACAGCGCTCGTTTTTAAGCGTTCAGGCCCCCACTCACGAGCAGTCCATCAGTCCAAATGGCCTGAGACCAGGCCAAAATCTCACCGTGTGTGGGAGAACTCGGAAGGACTCATGGACTCAAGGAACCAAATTGGATTTCCAATCAGTCCAAAGTCCATGGACTCAGGCCATCGGGTCATTTTTTGGCTCCACCGTGTGTGGGGAAATACTAGACCGAGTTTGGACAATCCATAAAATGGACTAGTCGTGTATGTTGAAACCGCAGTCCAAGCAACGTGGTAGTCTTGCTTTAACCGCTGACGAGTGACAAGCCCATTGACTTTTTCTGTGATTATTTTATTTAATCGACAAATTCAGCATGATGGATAGTGGTGGCCATGATTTTGTTTTGGAAGTTATCGAATAATATAGGTAACATGAATGTATATTATATTATTTGGTCCAAAGCCTGCAACCGGTTGCTAAGTACCGCAAAGTAGCGGTCAATTAGGGCATGCAATCCCGAGATTTCGGAATCTCAGGATCTCGGGATCCCGACACATTTTGGACATTTTTGGGATCCCGAATTTTTCATCGGGACTCCCGAGATTTCGGGACTGAAAAAATTCAACCTATTTTGAGAATTAGAAAAGTTTTGTCATTACGAAATGAGTGAACAAACCAGAGCTTAATACTAAAAGAAATAGGGTTTTATGTAAACGGAGGCGCTAAGGGCTCATTATTACAACTGGAGTATGATTACATACTTAATATCCCACCAAAAATGTAGAGCTCGAAATATCTTTTTCAGCAGCTGGATAGATGTGCAGTAAAATCAGGTCTAGTTTAAATTTTGAAATTCTTGACGAATTATGTTTATTGAGAGCATACTTTCAAAATGAATCAGCAGTTTTAACCAATCGATATTATTGCTTATCACTTGTTTCATTGAAAAGCAATATTATTTTGTGATTGATATTTAAACAACTAAAAAGAATAATTTGTTTTTATTATATTATCGTAGCATCCGTTATGCTGATTAAATTTCAGTTCGTTTTTAACTAATTTTATAATTAGCTATCATGACCAAATAAGGAGCAATTATTGGACAAGGAGATAGGAAGAAATTAGATCATAAGAGTAAATTAGATGCAATTATCGATTAATGTTTTACCTGCTAGCACCAGTGTACATATGTATGTGCATAAATTTAGCATTATAATGAACTTAGCTTCTGGTTTTATGTATATAAATTTGAAAATAAATTTTAACTTGAGTACGTATAAGCCAATATATCTGTTGAAATTCGCTTAATATAATTCTATGTCTCGGGATCCCGGGAATTCTAATCCCGAATTTTTGGGACCACCATTTCAACCTCGGGATTAATGCCCTACGGTCAATCCTTCGTGAGGAGTGATAATTTACCTCATATTTATAGCCTTTCGTTTGATAAATGGGGTGACCAACTGTAGCAACGTGTTATGTGTCGTATCGTTCATTCTTAAATAGTTTTGCCAATAAGAAGGCTCGAGTGTCAGTTCTTTTAACTAATTTACGTAACTCATTTGTTTCCGTTTGGCAAGCCATCCTTTTTCCACTTCCTTTTTGGTGTTCGTTTCTTTATGTAGATTCAAGTTGCAATTGCAAAAAAAACTCCTGCATATGCTTCGGATCCATTAATAGATTAAAAATATTTTTTTCTTCAAGTTTACTTTAATTTTTTTCTAAATTAATGACATAAAATGGAATGGACTGACTGGATCGAGGCTCTATCGTGAGTGGCGAGCTAAATTGGACTTAAACCAAACGGACTCAAGCCAAATGGACTCAGGCCATTTGGACTGATCGTGAGTGGGGGCCTTAAAGGTTTTGTTAGGCAATGCGCGGAAGAACAATCCCGTTTCATCGGCATTGTATATATCTCGGGCTGAATAGCCCTGAATAATCGATGGAAGCCTTTGTAAAAATGATTCGACATCGACAGGATTAACGCTAGATGCTTCTCTTGAAATTGCCTTAAAGCTAATATTGTGTCGAGTACAGAACCGTTCTAGCCACCCTGCAGATGCAGAAAAGGTTTCCAAGCCAAGGTTCGTAGCAATTTGTTTTGCTTTATCGCGAACTATTGGTCCTAAAAAGCGAAATCAGAGAAATCGCTGTAAGCTATGAAATTCATTGTACCTGACAAAGGAATTCCTTTGTTTCTAGCTTTGAGGAACCATTCATAGCATCTTTTGTCGATTTGTAACCCGTCATCTTTTAAAAAACTCCTCTTCTCATTGATGTTACAATTTGAGTGAAATTTTTCTTCTAAACTACCAAGATTCTTTAAAATATCTGCAGCCTGAGTTTTTCCGATTTTAAACATTTTTGAAAGTTCGCGGACACTAAGTTTTTGTCTTTTGTAAACGTTTATTATTTCAACTTTTTCTTTTAGTGTCAACCAATTCCGTTTTGTCGTCATTTTATACCAACAAAACGCGAATACTACACTGTATACTAGTTAACACAACACCGTGAGCAATTTACTAAGCTACTGATATGAAAAGCAATGTGCTTCGTGCTTCGTGCTTCGTTCGTTGTTGTAAACAACTGCAAACTTCAACAAATGCACGCAGAAGCATTTTTGCTGACTTTTGGATTGACTTTGCTGCGTATATTGATTGCGTCATCTTCTTGGTGTCCTTTCAAGAAAGGTTTTAGCTAATAGGAATTGTTCTACGGGCACTGTCCGCGTCCGTTCAAGAGAGGTGTCCGTTCAAGATGCTAAATTCATATGCATTTTTGAAGGAACTCAATAAAAGTACGTTTAAGAGGGGCGTCCGCTTAAGAGAGGTGTCTGTTAGGTGAGGTTTCACTGTATGTATATATATATATATATATATATATATATATATATATATATATATATATATATATATATATATATATATATATATATATATACATATATATATATATATATATATATATATATATCGATATAAATATAGACATATATAAATATGTATACATATGTGTGTGTATATATATATATATATATATATATATATATATATATATATATATATATATATATATATATCTATATATATATATATATATATATATATATATATATATATATATATATATATATATATATATATATATATATATATGTATATATAGATGTATATTTATTTATATATATTTATATATATTTATCTATATATATCTATATATATATATATATATATATATATATATATATATATATATATACATATATATATATATATATATATATATATATATATATATATATATATATATATATATATATATATATATATATATACATATGTATATTTATTTATATATATTTATATATATATATATATATATATATATATATATATATATATATATATATATATATATATATATATATATATATATATATATATATATATATATGTATATATATATATATATATATATATATATATATATATATATATTGTATATATAGAGATATATATGTATATATATGTATATATATATATATATATATCTATATATATATATATATATATATATATATATATATATATATATATATATATATATATATATATATATATATATATATATATATATATATATGTATATATATAGATGTATATTTATTTATATATATTTATATATATTTATCTATATATATATATATATATATATATATATATATATATATATATATATACATATATATATATATATATATATATATATATATATATATATATATATATATATATATATATATATATTTATCAGCAAAATGATTAAGGGAGATAATCTCTGGAGTGGCCAATTCGATTGAGCTGAAATTTTTGGAGGACATACACAGATGTATATAGTGAGTAGGTCCACAAGTTGCTAGAATTCAGATATCTTTAACCTTTTGGCGGCGGCAGGCGTTTTGGTGAATTTTCAGGTACTCCTATATTTTCAAGCAGTGTAAATTTTTGTTTCAAAAAAGTATTGGGAATGAAAACTTATTATGTTTTAAGCTTATCAATGATAAAGAATTGGAAATTTGGAGCCTTGTGTAGGCGCTGAGTGCCTAAAAGTAAGCAAGGATTTTTTTTCAAATTTCGATTTGTCATCACTTCTGAGAAAAACAATGGATCATTGTGATTTTTGCAGAGCGTATTGATGTGGACTAAGATTTAACA
The DNA here is from genome assembly GCA_963978885.1 of Nemotelus pantherinus. Classification (NCBI taxonomy): domain Eukaryota; kingdom Metazoa; phylum Arthropoda; class Insecta; order Diptera; family Stratiomyidae; genus Nemotelus; species Nemotelus pantherinus. The sequence goes on from OZ022264.1 coordinate 85,351,805, forward strand.
TATATGGACTTTCAAGACTGTGTGGCCAACTCTGTAGCTACAGCAGGCTCCTGAAAAAAAATCCTTCAAATCATCGACCCTAATGAAAAATTTTCGATTTTTGAAAATGAATTCAAATAATTGATAAATTTTAACTTTTGTCCACCAAGTCAAATAACAGAAAAAAAAGACTAAGAAGTGGCCGAAGAACCTTCTCCTATATGAGGAGTCGGGACTGAAGCCGCTTGGGGTAGCGAGTCAACGACAGCTTATGGATGCGCTTTTTAATTATGTAGGCCTCCCAACGAAAAAAAAGAGGCTAGATGTAAGACCTAGGATAAGGAATTAGGTCTAATTAAGCTAAGTTAGTCTTAGTTAGGTATAAGTTAGACTTAAGTCATAGCGTAAGATAGATTTTAAGTAACTACTGCTAGGATAATCCCAGCTACTGTACACGGCTGGGTATAATAATTAGCGTGTAAGGTTAAAAGAAAATTCAAAAGATAATCATAAAAACAATAAAAATATCAAGAGCCAGCAGGCCAAAATATTATAGCCGCTAGTTAGTAATTTTTTTTATTGTAAATAGTACTTAAATTAGATTAATAATGTACAAAAAAAAAGCTACAAATAAAATCTTTTCTAATCTAAATCTAGTCAAATAAATTTTTTTCAAATTCCGCGGTAAACAAGAACGGAAGCCCATGATCAACTTACTTCTATTTTCAGTACTCAAAACTTCTGTTCACGGGAACTGTCGATCGGATATGATCAATACAAAATTTACAGGACATGTTGGTATTTACTAAGACCAGGTCTGATGGAAGTGATTTTGAAATACGGGCAATATTGTGGCTTTGGTACAATTTTGAAAAATCGCCGAGAAAAAAAATGGTTTTTGGCCTATAACTTCCGATTTAGCCACCGAATTTTTACGAACCCTTACTCTAAGATAAATTTCGTAGAAATTTGGTTGAAAAATTAGTAAAGGGTTGCCAGCTATGGATATTTTCGTCTCCTAAATGTTGGAAATTTGCTCAGGGAAATAAAGGTTTTCCCCCTATAACTTCCGATTTTCCCCCTATAACTTCAGTTAGGGCATGCAATCCCGAGATTTCGGGATCTCGAGATCTCGGGATCCCGACCCATTTTGGACACTTTCGGGATCCCGAATTTTTGATCGGGACTCCCGAGATTTCGGGATTGATAAAATTCAACCCACTTTGAGAATTAGAAAAGTTTCATCATTACGAAATGAGCAAACAACCCAGCACTAAATGCCAAAAGAAATATCGTGTTATGAAAACAGAGGCGCTAAGGGCTGATTATTGCAACTGGCGTATGAATACATGCTTAATATCCCACCAAAAAGTGTAGAGTCCGAGAAAAGTGTAGAGTTGAAAAATCATGAGAGGGCTGCCAGCTATGATGAATTTCATAATTTATTTTCATTTCTTTATCGAGCGATGTTGTCATGAAATTCCCAAATGGGAATGATTCTGCAATGACAATTAACAGCAAATATTTGCGTTTCGAAAATTTGAAAAGTTTTGAGGATGGTTACCATAAAATTATATTCACTCCTATAACTTCCAGCGCAGCCATTCAATCGAAACGAAATTCACAGGGTGGATTTAACTCAACGCATGATTGCCAGCACCAGACAATTTTGTAAATATTGCACCAACAGATGCTTTCATTTTGTATTCATATGCAAAGCATTTACAATAAATTAAGCAACCGATATTTAAATTTTCCGAGTTTTGGAAATTTTTCGGATGGCAGCTCCAGACATAGTTTAATCGCTGGAACTTTCGATGATATCCTTGGATGAAAACGAAATTCAAAGGATAGGTTGATTAAGCACGAGCATGTTATGGTAGACTTATTGCTGTTGTGTTGGACAAATGTTGCCAGCACTGAGCATTTTCATCATTTGTGTTATAGGAAATGCTGTCAGAAAATGATATTTGTTCCTTTGAGTAAGAAATGGTTGATATAATACTACAAAGAAGTGTATTACGTTTTCACACATTTTTAAGTCACACAAAGATAATTTCTTCGAAAATTAGTTTTCTAGCGGTTTTGATGCGCTAGACTTTTTTGAACTTTGAATGTCCTAAGCCGGCAAGGCAAATACAAGTGGAACTTTAAGCTTTCAGCTTTACAGCTTTATAAAAAGAACTTTTTGGAAAGCCCGACATTGTATTCTTGCATTCCCGTCATCTATGCGTATTGACTCAGAGCTGTATGACCCAGACTGTGTAGATAATGCTTGCTCAACGATTGCGACGCTCACTGGAAATTCCAACAACATATTCTCGCATTACACGTTACTAGGGTGAATTTTTGCTGCTGCTTGGACCAGCGGCCAATTTTGCCCCTGTATGACTCTTAATGAATAGTATGCTATACGTTTTACTTACCTGTGATGATTTGAAATGCTATGAAATTTTAATCTTTCGTTTTATAAAGCAAATATTACTCAAGCCCATGTATGCTCGAAAGTTATTTTCCCTTATGTTTGCGAGTAATGTTCATAGGTAAATAATGGACTTTTTGGAAAACAGCTTTCAAGCGTTACATCTGCATTGCTGAGAATATTTGTTTCATGGATGCTGCTAGAATGCATAACAGCGATTCACGTTGAGTGTGGCCCGACTTCGTGCTTCGCAAACTCGAGAGAAAAAAAAACAGTAAGTCAAACGGCTCAGTTGGCAATGAGAAATCGTCGAGCCTATCGTAGAGGTTCATAGCTTGATAATCTTTGCCGCGCAAGAAGATATGCTTTTTTATATCACAAGGTGCTTTAATGAAGGTAAAAGACCAGAGTGCAATCCATTTGGCATATAGTTTAACAGGAAGAAGTGCAACAATCCTGCGTGAACCAATTTGATTCGCTTCAACAAAGCAAATGACTTGCTGCCACGTGAATTACATTCATTTCAATGTAACTAAAATATGTACCTTTCATTTTGATGTTTTTACATTAAATGAACTTCATTCATTTTAATCTTAATAAGAAGCATTTACCGATTCTGAGGTGGTACGAAGCTCGCCGGGTCATCTATTATATTTGATAAATTAAAACACTTCACACCGACATTTGTCAAAGATACAAACCAGCCACGCTGTGCAACTAGTTGAAGGTTTAAATGTTAAATGCGTTAAAATTCTAACATTTGACTACAAAAATGGTGATTCTCCCGTGTCCACATTTCGTGCTTTACGGGGAGATTACGGTCGTCATAATCGTCCTTCACAGCAAACAATTTTGAATACTGTGAATAAATTGGAACAAACTGGATCCGTTATTGATATTGCAAGGCATGTGCGTCACTGAAACATTCGCACTACTGAAAATATCGCTGCTGTAGCCGGAAGTGTGAAGGAAGATCCGAATTTGTCGATTCCTCCTTGAGCTTAACATTTGGACCTATCTCATGGCTCATTATGGTGCATTCTCTATCTGGATTTGGATCCCCATACGTATAAAATCCAGCTCACACTCATGGAAAACGCAGAGATTCGAATTTGAAACAACAAGCTGTTGATGCCGATTTAAAATAAAAAAAATTTCGGTGGTAAGGCCCTTTTCGCGCTTTGTGAATACGTTGATAGGCAGAACTGTAAGGCTCAGAAAATCTACAACCAACTGTAGAGAGATCATTACATCCGGAAAAAGTCACTGTGTGTTGCGCATTTTGGTGTGGTGGGGTGATTGGGCCGTATTTTTTTGAGAATGACTAAAGACAAGCCATCACCGTCCGTATGTTAACCGATTATTATTGGAAGAAAATTTTATTATCTTGACGATACGTGATTTCAGCAGGATTGGGTAACAAGTCGCGTAACACAGGCAAGTTGAGCTATTTTGCAAGAAAAATTTCCAAGATGCTAATTTCGCGACTGGCTGATGGTAATTAACTTCCAAGATCCTGCGATTTAATGCCTCTGGATTTCTTTTTGGGAGAATACGCAAGATGTCAAGCTGAAAGCCAATATTCGTGAAGTCATGACCGATACCTTGCCCGAAATGCGCCGGAAATTCATTAAAAATTACCTTAAAAGAATTGAGTCCTGTAAGAAACCTCGTGGAGGACATTTGATCGAAATTGTGATGGCAAAGATCAATCTTTACAATATAATAAATATTGTATCACTTTCCAAAATTGTTGTGTGTTTTTTCAAGTCTACTTTCTCAGGCATTAAATTTATATATATATATATATATATATATATATATATATATATATATATATATATATATATATATATATATATATATATATATATATGTATATATATATATATATATATATATATATATATGTATATATATATATATATATATATATATATATATATATATATATATATATATATATATATATATATATATTTATATATATATATATCAATACATAGATATATATATATATATATATATATATATATATATATATATATATATATATATATATATATATATATATATATATAGATATATATGCAAAAACTTTCTATATACAAAAAGATATAAATAGAATATATATTCATATACACTGGTGGCCAAATAAAATGCGACACCTGTGAATATCACCACATAACGTCTCTTCAGAATAATCGCCGAGCTTAAATGATACGAGCTGGTGTTTAAGAATTTAACTATAGTGTTACACGTTAAATGTAAAAATAACAGAACCAAAAAAAATTCTTTGTGGACAGTACAGCCACTTTTCTGTTTTATGAGCAAAAGGATCATTTTCGCACAAAAAGTGTTGAATTGAAAATTATCCATTATTTAGGATTCGTAATAGGAAATTTGAAGGAAAAGTATTAGTAGGGAGGTAAAAACAATATTCTTTATTTATTTTAACAAAACTAGTATTTCGTATTTCTTCCGCGAGCCCGGATCCCACCTTCAATCCTTCGAGGCATGGATTTTATCAAAGACTGGCAGTATTCAGTGGCTATGTCGTCCTCACAAGCTTTTTTGGTGACGTTTTTGAGTTCCTCTTTAGTCCTGGGTCTCCGACTCGTCAGATTTCTTTTGTTCCGCCCGACAATTCTCGATTGGGTTCAAATCAGGGCTGTTTTGTGGCCACTCCAGTGTCGAAATTTCCCTTTCTGCGACAAATTCTTTAACCTATTGGAAACCAAAACAATTTTTTTAAGTTTTTGGTTTTTTATTACTGTCGTATTGAACTGTTGTTTCTAAAAAACCCACAACTTACCTTACGAGCGCGATGACATGGAGCAGAGTCATCTTGGAAAATTGGGTCGTAAATGACTGGGAAGAGCCTATCTATCAACAGGATCACACGGTTGTCAATCACGCTGATGTAACTGATCGCATTCATTGATCCTTCTAAAAACACCAAATCTCCGGTGCCGAAATAAGAAATGCAACCCCAAACCATGTAACTCGGAGGGAACTTCTTTCGAGGCACAACACAGTCTTTGTGCAGTTCTTCTCCGATTCTGCGACGTACATACTGCAGTCCATCGGATTGGTTCATGTTGCATTTGGATTCGTCGGAGAAGAGTACTCTTTTCCAGTCATTTTCCGACCAATTACGATGAGATTTGGCAAAATTCAGCCTCACTGTTCTCATTTTCACCATTAAAAATGGTTTTTTTCAGGGCCATCGAGCTGATTGACCAGCTGCATGTGGCCTTCTTCTCGTAGTTCTGTCACTAATCACTATTCCCATCGCTTCCTGGAAGTCCATGTTGACTTCCCTAGCGGTTTTTTTTCTCGGTCACTCAGGCTTATGTTCTTGAGATGCCGGTCATCTATCGGGGTCGTCTTTTTATTGCCAAATCCTGTTCCTGGTGCCCGCTCAAGAGATCCCTTCGCGTTTTTTTCTGAAATTCTCGCCACAGTCCCGTGGTGACAACAAATTCTACTGGCTATAGCCCTGGTAGAAAGCCCTTTGTTGCTTAACATCACCATACTCACTTTTCTTCACTCAATAGCTGTGGTGCAATGTTTACTCGTCAACGGTCAAACTAGACTGAACGAGTGACCGAAGCGGACTCTGTCACGATACCTGAACAAAAAGGTATGTAATTAGCCCCACATGGGATTTTCCCAGTAAATTTGGTTTAAAAGGGCCACAAAAATAAGATTTTCTAGGTAATTTCGCTTGTGTGTATGTGTCGCATATTATTTGGCCACCACTGTATATATATATATATATATATATATATATATATATATATATATATATATATATATATATATGTATATATATATATATATATATATATATATATATATATATATATACATATATATATATATATATATATATATATATATATATATATATATATATATATACAATATAAATTATACATACAAATATAAATATATATGTATACATATATATATATATATATATATATATATATATATATATATATATATATATATATATATATATATATATATATATATATGTATATATACATGTGTACAGGGTTTTTGGTACTCGGAGGACACTTTTGTAAGGAGGTATTCCTTGATATATTTTGAGCAAAAAATCGTTTTACAGGGTGATCCGGTTTTTAAAATCTGCGGAGTTACAGGGTGGTCAAAAAAAGTGTTTCGGACCTGTACCCTGACAAACTTAAATCATTATATCTTGAACACTAAAAATCATTACGCAAAGGTTTATTGCTCGTTTTTTATGGAATCAAATTACCTTTCATTTGATGTAACACCTTTAATTGTAACTGTACCTGATTTTGAGATATTTACTTCAAAACACAAAATTTTGGCACTGTGTTCGATGTCTTTTTCTCAAAAAATCTCATTAAAATATGCCATTTTTATTTTATATTTTTATAGGCCATATAATTGGTTTTACCATTTTACAAGTAGTAAGCGAAAATACATATTGCTTAAAAAGTAAATATGTCATAAAGTGGCACTCGTTGAAAAGAACAGTTTAAATTGTTATTTGTACTTAAGTATTTTTATTGCCCATTGATTACTTTTTAAACTATCAATGAAGTAAACTAAATTAAAATTAGTTTCAACATAATTGGTGCACCTACCTGGATGTTAAAGGTAAAATTGGGTACATTTCTTCGCCTTTATTAATGGGATACGTAAAAAAATTCATACCCTATAAAAACACAGCCACTATCAACTTTTTGTCAGTTTCGATACATTACTCGAACAACAAGATATTTCTTAAATTTTATAAATAAATTGCAAATGTCGCACTCCACTAATGAAGAATATGCAGATATTATGTACGTATATGGAAAGTGCCGGCGCAATCTTTGTATCAACAGGGGTATCTCCATTGCGGATTCCTGGAATGAAAATGTTTTAACACAAGGATTCGGGAAACTGGCAGTGTTAGGACGAGCCAAGTAAACGCAAACCCTGTGCCTGCAATCGCTGTACGGACCGATGAAGATATACTGCATGCAGTGGAAATTGACCCATCAATCAGTATTCGACGATTGGCGTTGCAGTTTAACGTGTCTACGTGGAAAGTTTGGAGTGTTTTAAAAGCAGCCCGTTTATATCCCTACCATCAAATACCAGTGCAGGAGCTGCTACTGATCGATTTGCCCAAAAAGATGGAATTCTGCAATTGGCTCCTTGAGAAACAATTAGACAACGAAAATTTTTTGAACACCATTCTCTGAATGGATGAGTCCTTTTTAACCAGGGATGGTATCACAAACTTTCATAATTTACATACGTGGGCTGAGAGCAATCCACGAGAAGGATTTCTTTATTTAAGCATAGATTTAGCGTAAATTTATGGGCAGGAGTGATTGATAACGATTTAATTGGACCTATTAGGCTCCCGCCTACCCTAAATAGTACCGATTACTTAAATTTTTTAATGATCTGGAGGATATTACCCTGCAACAATTGGCTTCCATGTTGTATCAACACAATGATGCTCCAGCTCATTATAACCGACCAGTCAGAGATTAGTTGAATTCCAATTATACCAATCGCTGGATCGGTAGAAATGGACCAATACACTGGCCAGCAAGATCTCCTGATCTAACAGCTAGGGAGTTTTTTGTATGGGGACGGAAGAAGAACCCTGTCTACACAACGGAAGTATCAACATTGAGAGACCTTAATACCAGGATCGATGCGGCTGCAACAGCAGCTGAGAAGTATTAATGTGAAAAGAACGCTTGCGAAACGAGCGTGTATTCAAAATGAAGGTGGCAATTTCGAACATTTACTGTAGCTCAAAAATTTTGGAATAAAGCATAAAAACCATTATTAAATTTTTTCAAGCAAAGAGTGTAGATCGACAACGGGGGCCACTTTATGGCATATTTAGTTTTTAAGCGACGTGTATTTGCGCTTACTACTTGCGAAACGGTAAAACGTAAGTCATAAACATGTCTGCAGCTTGTGTAGCCAATTATATGGCCCATAAAAATATAAAATTAAAATGGCATATTTTTTTAAGGTTTTCTGAGAAAAAACAACATTGAACACAAAATTTTCGGGGTAGAAGTGCCAAAATTTTGTATTTTGAAGTTAATATCTTAAAATCACGTACGGTAACAACTTAGTATGTTGCATCAAATCAAAGATAATTTAATTCCAAAAAAAGCAAACAATAAAACTTTGCGTTATAACTATTAGTTTTCAAGATATAAGGATTTAAGTGCGTCAGGGTACAGGTCCGAAACACTTTTCTTGACCACTCTGTAACTCCGCAAATTTTGAAAACCAGATCACCCTGTAGAACGATTTTTTTGCTCAAAATATATCAAGGAATACTTCCTTACAAAAGTGTCCTCCGAGTACCAAACACCCTGTATATGTATATGTGTATATATATATATATATATATATATATATATATATATATATATATATATATATATATATATATATATATATATAGATATATATATATATATATATATATAGATATATATATATATAGATATATATATATATATATATATATATATATATATATATATATATATATATATATATATATATATATATATCAGTGGCGAAGCGTCCATACAACCCGATTCCTTCCGGCTTCCCTTTCGGATATCTAGACCCACTTGAATTTTTTCAAAACATGTATGCATCTTATGCCCGATTTATACATTGGAACGAGCGTCTCGTGTACAAGAGTAAACAAGACTGAACAAGACATTGGACGAGACTCAACAAGACAAAGGGTGAATTGTTTATTTAGGATATTGCACCACGCAACACGGACCATGCACTATGCACCTTTCATAGGGTGCATTGTTTACTTAGGATATTGCACCATGCATCTTTCGACAGTTGTGAGCTGTTTTGTTCAGTTCAGTGAATGATGGCCGAGGTACAGGCTGTGGCTATTGCAACTGCCTGGTGTGCGTTGAGTGATTTCAATCTGGAACACGCAAAGACATGTTTGAAGTCCCAGCGAAAAATTCGAAAATGTGAATGAGCACATGCTACCCTCTCGAATCCCTTTGACTCGGTACATAAAACCGACTTCGCTTTGTGCGGCTTCGAACTAGGACGAGACCGTCATAAACAGTCAGACACAGCAATAAAAGGATCATTATCTCTTCGTAAAACAAACAAGAGCCGACGAGCAAACCATTTACACACGCGTGCTTGCCATGAAAAACACAGCCGAGACTAGACAAGGAGACCGTTTACACACTCACCTTGTCTTCATTTGGCATTCCTCGGCGAGAATGTAAATCCGGCTTTAAACATGTACATGAAATTTCAAACGACTAAAGATCATACTAACTTCTGTATAATACGATAACGTGAAAATTCCCATTCATAAGCCGAAATTTTCCGGCTTGCAAATTCTTATTTGCAAACCACTAGAGGGTTTGATCAAATGTGTGTTGCCTTGTGTCTGTTTCTTTTCATTCTTTGCTGAAATGCTATCATTGTCTCGCTTTAACAGTTGAAAAATATGCCGTGATGGATCGGCTTACGAATGGTTCGAGAATGGAAAAAAGTTTCAACCGGTTCATTCAATATTGCCGCTGTGCTATTTTTATGTGAACGTTACTTTCGATAGTCGTATTGCTCACATAAAAAACAGTACGTGAAGATTATATATTTGAGATATGAGTATGAAGATACAATTTTACTGGCTATCTAAAAATTAAAATTTTTCTTTTGTTAGTTTTTAGAAATGAATTCCGTGATAAGAAAAAAGTCATAAGCACCAGAATGCAGTTTTACGGTTAATTTCATGAAGTAATAGAGCGCATTGAGCTCTGTCTTTGTAACCTGCCAACATTTATAAATCGGCTAAGATTATAATCACATCTCCAGAATGTAGCACTTTTCTTTAGTTTAAAAATATTAACTCCATTTTTTCTACGCCAAAAACGGAAATCTCATGCTTGCAGAACTGTAAATCAACTAAGTTTAGACATTTTCATGCAAGGTCCGCTAATATTGCCAGAGCTTGCCATAAGAAAGTTTAACTGAAAGAAAAAAGAGACTGCAACAATTTATACTGTGAGTGATTTAAGGTTTTAAGTTTATGTTGATTGATTTGGGTATTACAAGGACTATCATAATTTACAATGTAATACGTTTTAACGAAAACGTTGTTTCAAGTGAATTTGTTTCATATTTTTGGTAAATAATATCAATGAAATGTCTTTTTTTGTATGCAACTTCGTTTTTGTCTTCGGACGTTGTCCTAAGCACATAAGTATGACGTGCTTCTATTCACAAAATATCAAACATTTCTTGACATTCTCTGCACTTATGAAAAGAGCAAAAGCTATCTAACCGGCGAAGTCATTTTTTGGAAGTGCAAAGTTTCTATTATATCATGCCAAATCGATAAAATGAAAATGCGAAATTCCTGAACAATACAAAAATGGAGCTAAGAATTTTTAACTAAGAATCTAAGGATCTCTTTTAACTAATTCCTGTCTTGCATCAAACTCTTTTATGATATATATTCTACCTAAAATTATTTTTCATCTTTCCAATTAGCAGGAAAAATAAGTAATCTGGAAATAAATGAAAAGTAAATGACTATTTGTCGTGGGAAATCTCAAACTTGATATTTTTTATGTGTATGCCTAAAATATAAACGTTAACACTCAAAAATATTGTAATTTTAAATTGTAAAAGTCGCGAAACAGTTTGAAAGTAAAATGTAAATGACGAATTGTCTATACATCCTTATGTTAAGGCAATCCGCACACGGGTCGTTGAGCTATCGACGTAGATCCGATATTTCTACGCTTGGTCGTCACAACCAGTGCTGCCAACTAAAAATCCGGCGAGTAAGTAGATTTCCCACAGAAAAGTAAGTAGAACAGCAAAAACGGTAAGTAGAAAAATAGTTTTAATTTTCTTTAAATTCGGGCATGATTTTTTTATTAAAACAAATCAGATACATTTTATTTATTATTATTTTTATAAAAGTATACATGTTTCGGGAAAATTTCTTAATTCTATCAGGCGTTACTTTAAAGTCATAACCAGCGATGCCAACTTTTTTTAAAGCTTTTGATGCTTTTGTAGCTAGATTTGAGAAAACACATAGTAAAACCGGTTATTTTGTAGCTAAATCTAGCTACAAAAAAGCCAAATTGGCATCGCTGGTCATAACAATTTGAATTATTCATTTTCAGCAGAGCTTTTACTTGCAGGCAGCCTCTAATTATTTCATTACAAAAATAATTTCTAGTTTTAGTTTTAATTAGACTGTCATGAGAAAATATTATCTCAGTGCAAGCAGAAAAGTGTGGAAGCATTAAGATATTGAATATAAAAGCACACAATGCGTCAAATGCACCCTGATCAACTATTGTAATCGACTTTATGACTTTGGACTTGAGTCCAAAATTCTTCTGTGTTCTCTTAATTCCAATCACTTTCTTCTAAAGAACAATTACATTAAGATTTTGTAATAATCCGGAACTGAAGTGAATCGAATTGGTCAACTAAACTGGATACAACACATTCTAGTGAAAGCCATTCTGTTTGCGAAGGGAAGAGAAATCGAAGTAGTTTCATATCAAAAAGTGTTTGCAATGACTTGAAGTTCGAAAGGCGCTTGGATCTTCTCAGATAATTACATAGGTCTCTCGCCAAATTTCCCATATATCCTGGTAGCTTTTCACATGCTTAAAAAGCACAGAGATGGAAACAGTGGCAGACACATTTTCTTGTATTGAAATATCAGGAGCCTCATCTATAATGAGTGAAAATTTAGACTTATTTAAAATTCCAGCCCAATTTTTCCACATAATTTACCCCCAAAACATTCATCGGAATAGCAGTAAACTTCGTACGACCGCACCTATGTAAATCGTTTAAGAATTTCAGAGTCCAATGCCATTGCACTTAGAAACCGCGGAAAATATTCCATAAAAGTAAATGACAAATTGTGCGCTGCCAAAAAGAGAACAGAACCAGTGAGATAGTAGGAAACAACTTACGATGAAGGACACACTTTCAAATGGAAAACGGTGTGCAAGCAAAAGTTTGTTCTGTTCAGCCCCTGGACGCGGACGGTATAGCTTTCCACCATTAGCCCCTTCAATCTTCTCGCGCACAAAGCATGTTAAAAATGCGTAGCACTCATTGTCAAATTGGAGGGGAACTACTTGGATTTGACCAGATTTGACAATGAGTAACTAAAAAATTACTACCATCTCCTTCAATGTAAATCTTATGGGCATGTCCACTCCATTTCTACTACCTCACTGGATCAACTAGGTTTGTCATAATGTTACATGTCTATATCCAAAACGGTGGTTCCCGGAGAACACAGGATTTATTTCGCTTTATATTTCTCATGCTATGCAACTCTGTGTCTTGTTCTTCTTTTTAGAGTCGTGTTGTGCGAAAGCTTTAAAGTTTTGAGCTACGTATTTGTAATGAAAATTTGAGTCAGAATTAGAAATCATAAATTTAACTTTCGCTAACTGTTTTGTAGCAAATACATGGAGGAAAGAAACAAACAACAAAAGTTTGTTTCTTTCAACAAAACAAAAGTAACTCACCTAGAGCAAATATAAGTAGATTTGTAAGTAGATAGGTTATAAAAGGAAAAAGTAAGTAGATCGAGAAGCATAGTAAGTAGGTTTGTTATGAAGGGCAAAAGTAAGTAGATATACTTACTTTTAGCTAGAGTTGGCAGCACTGGTCACAACCTATGTAAATCAATGGGTGACCGCTAACGGAGCGTTAGTCTATCGTGAAGAGTGAGCAGCGTAGTCGGTTCACGTTGAGTGCGTCTCAAGCGTTGTGCATTGCAGGCCTCAAGTCGAATGACTAGTCGTTTTTGCAAGCGCGATGGATGATGGCAACCAGCGTTGCCACTTTGGTCCATTGGGACCATTTTTGGTCCCTTTTACACAAAGTTTTTAATTTTGGTCCTTTGGTCCCTTTCTTGGGAAAACCATCAGGTTTTGGTCCCGTTCGCATCTATCAGCAATTTACTTTGCTTTTCTTACCAAATCTACAAATAAAATCCCAAATCTCTGCTTTCATCGATAATATTGAACTTTGTTTCATTTGAAATCAAAAAGAAGGGCTACATGCGCAGCGTGCGCTTCTTCAAAGCAAAAACTCGATTGTATGTTTCACTTTAATTCGTTAGTATGCATGTCAATCTACTACTAAAGCATAAAAAAATATAAAACATGATTAATTTTCAGTGCACATATCTAACTTTCTGTTCCGTTCTATGCAGTTTATTGAATTAATGACAGAAAAGTGATATTTTCTTGAAGAAATGTTTGCCTAAAAAGATTTACATCATTTAATTCACTTCAGAAATACACATTCAGAAATACAAAAAATATTTATGCACATATGTATCTAGTTCCTGAATCAACATAGTAAAAAGTTTTATATTTTCGGTATTTTGATATGATATAATGACATATAATAATTGCATATAATGAGTAACTAACTCACTATTTAGGGTATAATGTGCTTGAAAAGTTAGTAAATTTTCTAATCAAATGAGCGTATGAACTAAAAATATGGCAATCGAAGACAATTTTGAAATTTTATTTAAATTTGGGTTTTAGTATTTATGTAAAAAAACAAAATTTTAGTTCTCAGAGCATCTAAAATTCCGTTACTTTCTTTGGGATTTAATTGAATTGCGTGTCAAAGGATTTATATTTTCTTGAAGAATTGTTTTAGTTTCAAAAAGTGCAATTTGATTTGTTTATGCCGCATAGAAATATTTCTGACGGATGGCTGATTGTACATATAAGACTGCTCCTTTCTCGTAAGAGAGCTTTGAAACAAAAAGAAACCATTTATCTACAAAGATGCACATACATGGGTATCTACTTTATGTATAATATAATCTAAAAATGTTATATTTTCAGCATTTTGAAACGAAATTGGTTGGTCCCGTTTGGTCCTTTTTTTCCAAAATGTTGGTCCCCAAATATTTTTTTTCGTGGCAACACTGATGGCAACGTACAATTCGTGGGGGAGGTGGGAAAATGCCCCGAATTGTATGATTTTACGACGCATACTGATGTTTTCTTGACGACCCGTGTGCGGACATGATACGATGATGACGGCACTCGTTTTCTCGCGAGCTTCACAAGTGTCAAACGCATCTCTCACGTATCGCATGGCTAACGACCCGTGTGCGGAGTGCTTAAGCGTTGACATATTTTCGCGACTTTTTCATTTCAACCGCTTTATTTCCACAATATTTATAAATTTAATAGATGAAAAATGGCTCCTTCTATTTTTTTCATTCAGCGTTTTTCAGGCTCAGAAAGACCTTTTGCAATACTTCTTTTTTACAAACATTGTTTACATTAAAACAAATGGTTTCATGTGTGTTGAATGTGACTCTATAAAAACTGCTTACTAATTTGTTGATATACATGTGCTTAGCATTTTTTTTAATTACGATTTTTTATACTTTCTGTAAGTGTTAAATAGAAATTAGAAACTGCAACGAATATCAGCATGCTCAAAGCAACGACCATAAGAAACAGCCAAGGTGGATATGAAGTTGCATTACCATTATTTCCAAGCCCAAATTTATTCGGCGATTCTTGGAAAATAGCAATGAAACGCTTCATGAACATGGAACGAAAGCTGTTAAGAGATCCAGAGCTGCACAAATAATATGCAGATTTTCTGGATGAATATTTACGGTTAGGACACATGCAAGAAATACAAAAAGAGCAAATTACAGGCTCACACTATTTCATACCACATCATCATGTATTGAGGCCACACAGTACTACAACAAAATTGAGAGTGATTTTTGCTGCTTCTGCGAAGACAACCACGCAACTCTCATGGAATGACTTGATGGTTGCTAGCCCTAGAATACAAGAAGAACTTTTTGACATAATATTACGATTTCGAACATATAACTACGTCTTCACCGCAGACATCGCTCAAATGTACCGTCAAATATTAGTTGACGAAGAAGTCCAAAAATTGTAGCTAATAATTTGGAGGAAAAACTCATTTGAAAAACTTCGCTACTTTCGACTGTGTACAGTAACATAGAGAACCAAGTCAGCACCATATTTAGCCACTCGATGTTTGAAACAATTGGCAGAAGATGAATCCATCCAATTTCCTAAAGGATCTCAGGCTATCAAAGACTTTTATGTAGACGACATAATATCAGGTCATAACAGATTGGCTGAAGCTCTTGTCATCCAATCTGAATTTATTAAGATGCTAAACTCAGGAGGTTTCAAGCTTCGAAAGTGGTGCTCAAATCACCCAGCACTGATAGCTCAATATTCAGAAGAAAATCTCGAGAAACAAATAAGTTTTTCGGAGAGTACAGAAGGGCATATTGAAACTGTTGGGCCAATGTGGAATTCATCCAGGGACTGTTTTGTAATAGCTACAGCCTGGCCGGAATGTGCAAAAATAACCAAACGGTCTTTTTTGTCAGATATGGCCCACTTGTTCGACCCTTTGCGACTAGTGAATCCCGTAGGCCTAACTGGGAAAATATTTTTACAACAACTATGGAAGGCAAAGATAGAGTGGGATGTGGACTACAATTCAGACAAGGACTATGCACCTTGAACAATTTAAAGATTTCCAGACAAGTAATAATTGGGCCGGTTCCATGGAAATTTGAGCTTCATATATTTGCTGATGCAAGCGAAAAGGCGTACGGAACCGTAGCATATATAAAATCTATTAACAAGGAAGGCAACGTTCTTGTCAGTAGCACCTATCAAAGTGACCACTTTACCAAGACTAGAACTGAAAACATCCTTCGAAACATTAATATATGGTTTGAAAGAGTGATGTATTAGTCAGACTCTCAAATATTATTGTCATGGCTTCGTGGTGACCCGGTGACACTCAAAACATGCGTCGGTAATCGAGCTCAACAGATACTCAACAAAACAAAACCCAACCAGTAGAGATACGTACCAACGAAAGAAAATCCAGCTGACCTTGTATCACGGGGAACTACTGCTGATCACTTAACAGTATCCGAGTTTTAGTTCTTTGGGCCAACGTTTTTGCAAAAAGAAGAGTCAAATTGGTTAAAAACATCAAACGAACACATCCAAGCACTGGAAGAAGAAAAAACTACAAAAATTGTGTTGAACTGCAATCAGGTCAATAGAGAAGACCATTTTGTACAGAGAATTAACCATCAGAATTTCTTTCTAAGGTTGCAACGTGTAACAGCTCTAGTTATTCGTGCAGCAAAGATATTCAAAAAAGAGCTTACGAAAGACTCGATTCCAGAATTCATACAAGTCAGTGAAATAAAGCAAGCTACGGCAATAATTTTAAAAGAAGATCAACGCATGAAATTTGACGAAGAGATCACAACCTTGATAAAAGAAGGGAAGCTCAAAAATGGTAGCCGACTCGCGTCTCTTAAACCATTTATTCATCAAATAGGACTAATAGGAGTTGGTGGACGATTACAGGCATCCAAGTTGTCTTGTGAAGCCAAGCATCCCACTCTTTTGGCAGGTGATAGTACTATTTCAAAGTTGCTGGTGAACCATTTACACTAAAAGCATCTGCATGCCGGACCACAGGCTCTACTTGCAATCTCTCGTCAAGAATACTGGATTCTTCAAGGTAGAAACCTGGCTAGATCGATCGTTAATAACTGTGTACTATGTACTCGGGCCAGACCACAACTGTTGAAAAAGTTAATCGGTCGACTGCCTTCAGAAAGAAATATACCCAATAGACCGTTTTCGTCAACTGGGGTGGACTTTTGTGGACCAATTATTATTACATTATAAGAGCCGCGGTAAAGGACTTCAAAAGACATACATTGCCGTATTTTGCTGCCTCACCACTAAAGCAGTACATCTAGAGGTGGTCTCTGATTTTTCGACTGACGGATTTCTTGGAGCACTAAAACGATTTGTTACCCGTCGTGGATTATTTCAAAACATATTCTGTGATTACGGAACCAATTTTGTCGGAGCCAAAAACAAGCTCGAGGAAATTTATAATATGCTCCAAGAAAAAAGCACAAAATAAAAGTTAGCATACACCTGTTCATCACAAAGAATCCAATTTCATTTTGCACCACCTAGATCACCGCATGTCGGAGGAATTTGGGAGGCGGCTGTTAAGTCATTCAAGACATTATGTACTAAGACAGTAGGCTCAGCAGCTTTAACATACGAAGAATTAGCTACTGTAATTGCAGAGGTTGAAGCAGTTTTAAACTCGTGGCCTTTAACACCATTGTCGTCAGATCCGAGCGATCTGACTGCTCTTACACCAGGACATTTTTTGATAGGAGAACCACTGAATTCTTTACCAGACCAAGATACAGTAGAGAAGATGTCAGCAGCATCTCGGTGGAAACTAGTGAACAGTGTACAGCAGGAATTCTGAAAAAGGAGGAAAACTGAATATCCTAACGAACTTCAAAAAAGGGTGAAGTGGACTGGCAAACAGGCAAACACCAAGGTGGGCACTCTGGTCGTTCTTAAAGATAATAATCTCCCACCACTTGAATAGGCAATAGGTCGCATTGTGGAGATAATTCCTGGACCAGACTGATTAGTACGAGTAGTTAAAGTAAAAACTGCATCGGACATATTTACCAGAGCTATTTATGGGCTATGTCCTCTTCCAGTCGAGACAAGTGAGACTCCGTCCGAGCAACCGTTATCCCCAGTTTCTACATCATCATCTCAGCCAACACCAATCATGCCATCTTCATCGGATCCACAGTCATCAGCTAAGGAGTCCAGAAAAACCAGAGCAGAAAACAATGAATCATCCCAGAAATCAAAGCGGCGGAGGATAAGAGCTGCCCCAAGTGCATTAGTCGCCGCGCTGCTTGCTCTCGTGGTTTTTCCAGTCACAGTACTAGCCAGACAACCGAATCAGCAAAGTCTTCCCTTCGAAGTAAAATAGTTTCAAAACCAACCGTGCCCGTATTTTGAGAAATTGGGACAATCACAGATCACATCACACAAATGGCAGTGGTTTGTATACTTTGATATGATCCCGTACTGGAAAATGGGTAAAGATATTGAATCAACTGACTTCAAATTGGAAAAACTCAGAAAAATGACAGTCAATACCCACTTTAATATCATGGTGAACCAATATAAATCAAGCTTGATGGAAATTGCTGAGGTCAATGAGATTATTTTGCATCATCATTAAGACAAAGATCTAAAAGAGGGTTGATAAATGGTGTCGGCGCTGTCACTCGTCAGTTATTTGGTGTTCTAGACGAAGAATATGCAAACACCATTGCAAACACAATTAAAGAAGTAAACTCGAATGAAAGTCACATGCTCAGATTGCTTCGTAGCCAAACATCGATCATAGAAGCAACCAAATCTCTTCTTAAACAATCCGATATAGACAGAAGCTACAATTCAACAATATACTCCGAGATATATCCAATATGACTCTCATTCAAAAGCAGCAACATGTCATTCAAACATTTTTGACGGTAGCGACGATGTTATCACTCTTCATTACTGACTATCGGCGAGTTCAAGACAAGTTATTGGACATTGTCACGGATATACATCATGGTCAGATGAATACGTTAATAATGTCACCCGAAACTTTAAGACGTCAAAAATCCATCATAACTGAGCACCTTCCACGATCTATATCTTTACCTACCAAAGATGTCACGAAACTATACCACCTAATGAACGTGAAGGTCAACGTCAACGAGACCTTCACAATATTTGTAGTACAAATGCCGTTGGTACTCAATATCCAATTTGAAACTTATCATCTCATTCCCATTCCAACTCGCATTGGCAATACTTCAGTCATTATTAAGCCTTCTACGGAATAACTTCTGGTTGACATACAGCGGACATCATATTATATGCTTTCATCGGCGGAATTTTCCGACTGTTAAAACATCGATACTTCAGAGTATAGATGTACCCAGCTACATCTCATGTATTCCAGACACTCCAGCGTGATACAATATGAAGTAGACATGATAACCAAGTACCAACTATCAGATGGATGCGATCTTAAGATCAAGGCCCCATCTAAGAAATGGAGTTATTTAAAAGGCGTG
The DNA here is from genome assembly GCA_963978885.1 of Nemotelus pantherinus. NCBI lineage: Eukaryota > Metazoa > Arthropoda > Insecta > Diptera > Stratiomyidae > Nemotelus > Nemotelus pantherinus. The sequence goes on from OZ022264.1 coordinate 85,371,319, forward strand.
AATCAGTGGATGTTTTCACTTGATAAGCAATACGTGTAGCTGATCATTTGCGGTCAAGACCTGTTCTAAGGAACCTTTAATGGAACGGAAGTATTAGCTCTTAAACCCAACTGCCATATGAAGGACGATGACTCAATTATTATCGCTCACTCTACGAGTAACACAACGCTCAAAGCAACACCTAATTTTATGTCATTTCAGTTCAACCTCACAGATGACTTTTCAAAGCTGCAAGAGTTGACGATACCAAGCGCTGGCCGGTACACCATCTCCTACCAGAACCACTCAGCTGAATTGGAAGATCTTCATGCTGCAATTTCCAACATCCATAAATCCGAGGACCAAATGGTCGACCTTCAATTCCAGCCGCATGATCTTCACCAATATCTGGTCCGATACTCATCACTACTTCTTACCATCGCTATTACGATAGGTGTGGCGTATCTGTACTTCAAATTTAAGACTGTAGGAGTCCGCCCGATTCCAGCACCCCGAATACGTCGAGCAGCAAGCACTGACTTTACATTCGAAGAACGAGACTTCAAGTGACGCGAAGATGTTCAGAAGGATTAGTTTTTAGATCAAATTGATGTCCAATGTGTTCACTCAATCTTAATTAACTTAATTTAATTTCATTTCATTCGTTATAATCATTTATTATTAATTACGTGCATAGAGCTTTCTTATCGATACAGTCAATTTCGCAATTCAGCAATTTACACTATTCATTGTACTTCCACGATAAAAGAACATTTCATTTATGCATCAGCTTTTTATGAGTTGATCAATGTACACCTAACATCAGTATAAATTTCGCATAAAAGAAAGTAATTGATTCAATAAAGTTGTTGTTCTTTGGTAACTATCGAGCAAACGCGTTTCATTACTTAAATTTAAACCTTAGTTTGGAAGTACGGAAACCTGATTCCAACTCTTGGGTTAACAACTATATGTAGAGTATCAATGAATTTTGAAAAATCAAAATGAAAATCATGAGCGAAAACATTGATTATTTATTTGTCAAGCGTTTGCCAGCTCTTTAGTATTTCTGACAGTAATTTTATAAGCAGAGGTTTTTTTCCAGAACGCAGACAGCTTATTTTGTAAAATTGTATATATTTGTATTCTGAAAAGTCATACAGTAAACACAAGCGATCAAGCGATCAATATTGGCACAAGGCGTTGAAATATTTGAATGCACTGAACAAAAGCCATTAACATTTCATTATTTTCTGAACGAAAACTTCTTTTCAAGAGCAATGAAAAGTTCACTTTTACGCCAACGCAAGCAACATCATCCACAGCATACAATGAAATCGAAACAAACAGGAAAAATATATGCCCAGAAATCACGATATTTACGTCTGCATTCTATTTTGGTCAAAGTTATTATGAATGTATTTGCCCATCATGTATATGTGTATCTACTAATTTTTTCCTGCTTTTAAAATTACAAGTTTGATGGGAGAGAAAACAGAGGCCAAATTGCATTAGATTACTGTGTGTATTTTTTTTCAGATTTAAAATGAACCAAGAGGAATAGAATTTCAAAAGTACATATTTTGGCTACGTGCTTGCTTATACTGATTTTGTAAAGTGTTTTATGACTCAAACGAGCATTGACGGGTAATTAACAAAAATTAGTTTGAAGAAACGATGAAAACACACAATTGAGGTCATAGCACCGACATTTAAGACTTTCTCTGCCATCAAAACCAAGTTAAGTTTTTTTCAATGGAGATATGATTATTGGAAACGAAGTGTAATGGAGTGTAAAAAGTCCATCGCGTGATTGTGTGCGGAAAAAGGAAAAAGTCAGTTTTTGTTATATATTTTGTTAACTATTGGTTTTCCGTAAAAGCATATAAATCTGCACAAAAGCGTCATATCCGACATTCACGTGCGACCAACAGTTCTCAAAATGTAAGCATTCTAAAATGGTTCAAGTTTCTAATTTAGCCAGTTTGCCTAATCTCTTAATGAAATCGAGGATTCTTGATGAGAGACATTAAGCTATATTCTGCTTATGCGCCATATATCAGCCAAAGCATTGATATCCGACATGCTGGGCACTCATAAAGGAAATGCTTTGCAGACTCAGCTTTATCTAAGCAAGATGGAAAAAAGGTCATACTGTGCAACACCTATTCGGTACAAATGTCGTTCTAGGCAGTTATATCCAGACGGAAGCTACGTATACAACGTGACTTGAAAGTGGACTAAGACTAAGATTGAAATGGTGGAATCGAAACCTTTGAATTACCCGTTTACTTTCCATTGTTTTAATCTTAATCCCTAAATCAGTTTACGTTGTATACGTTGCATTCGTTGTATACGTTGCATTTGTTGTATACTGTCATGGTTCTGCAAGCTTTCCTACTCTTGTTGAGGAGGAATTCTTCAGTTGCGCATGGCTGGGTTTTGAAAAGAAGACCCTAGTATGTCTGCCCATATCAGAAGACATCCATCTCTCTTTGTATCAACTACCTTCTACCAAAAAACGGTTGGCACACCGAAGGCAAGTTAAAAATCTTGTAGTTCAAATGCTGAACCTTTCTTGGAAATAGCAACAGCAATATGCTTACCTTCAAAACCAGTGTGCCGATACTCTGTCCAGAAGCAATTTATTGAATCTGGCGACAGCGTTCCCTGCACTATTGGGTGTTTTTCGGAGTAGTCATGGCTCTACGTAGCGCCAGCAGCGCGACTTGACTGTTTCTACAATTAACGATAAATTTTCCTCTCCACTTTTCTTCAGTCAACCATTATGTAGGTTCCAAAATAGCGAATATTTCTGATTGAAAAACAGAAACGTACTTCACGAGAGAAGAAGCCCCCTGTCACCCGATGAATGCAGGTAGATATCAGCTCCAGATCTATCTTCGAACCGTCAGTGAAAAAGATCCGGGGTATCTTCTCGTGCAGACATCTTCGTGTTCCTAGTCACTTTTGCTCAAGAATATTACCTCAAATCTCCTCTCGACGTCGAGTAAGGAAACTCAAGTATCCGAAGAGATCTCACCACAGATATAAGAGAAATGAATATGAAATGACCTATTCATGTGCCTATATGTGATGCTACGATTCCAACACATACGCAGGGCTAATTTTTCGCTCAACGAAATCTCGATGCACCAATACCAACCGCTCTCACCACTGCCAAACCAAAACCGTAAAAACACTAGCTCTTGAATTCAAAAAACTCTAGCGCACTTCAACCACTAGAAACACTAATGTTCGAGAAACAGTAGAAGAATCGTGCAGATTTTGAGTGCATATTCTACCACACGATCTGCTTATTACAACCAAACTCTTTCAAACGCCACGTTTTACTTTGGTGTCAAGAATGCATTATAACTCATATGGTGAAAAGGTTTCAGATATTACCACTGGCATGAATTTAAAGTTTATGAGAGCAAAACACTTGTTAATTATATTCGTTATTAGTTGCTTATTTCACAAAAATTTCAAAGCAGCATCTTATACAACATCAATGAAGAAAATGCTCAGTGCCTGCAGCACTGTAACTAAAGTTGGTGATTGGGGCTGCGATCCGAAAAATTTGCAGGACTTTGGGAATTGAAAGATTGGTTATTTATTTTCATTGTAAATGTTTCCGGTATGAATACTAACTGTAAGCATATATTGATACAGAAATAGCAATTCAGGCTCGTGCTGGCACCTTTTGCCAGTATCAAAGCCAAAAACGTATCGTTGAAAATAAAGCTTTGCCCTATAACTTCTAGTGCAGTTATGAAATCAATACGAATTTCACCCAATTAATGGACCCTGTTGTAGACATTATTCAGACCGAATCTGGTTGAAAAGCCACGATAGGGTTGCCAGCTATTGTTGGTTTTGTGTTTATTTGCAATATCTTTGCAAAGCGATTTTATCTTAAAATTTTCAAATGTTAATGATGTTGTAGTGACAATAAACAGCAATTATGAAATTTTTGATTATTTGAAAAATTTCGCGGCTGGTTACTAAATTTCTTTATACTCCTATAACCTCGAACGCAGTCTTTCGATCAAGACGAAATTCGCAGAGTGGGTTAATTTCAACGTGAAGCAGATGTGATACGTTTTTGGCTTTGATACTGGCAAAAGGTTGCCAGCACGAGTCGGTAGTGCTATTTTTGAATCAATAAATGCTTACAGTTAGTTTTCATATCGGAAACATTTACAATGAAAATAAATAACCAATCTTTCAATTCCCAAAGTTCTGCAAATTTTTCGGATCGCAGCCCCAATCACCAACTTTAGTTACAGTGCTGCAGGCACTGAGCATTTTCTTCATTGATGTTGTATAAGATGCTGCTTTGAAATTTTTTGTGAAATAAGCAACTAATAACGAATATAATTAACAAGTGTTTTGCTCTCATAAACTTTAAAATTCATGCCAGTGGTAATATCTGAAACCTTTCCACCATATGAGTTATAATGCATTCTTGACACCAAAGTAAAACGTGGCGTTTGAAAGAGTTTGGTTGTAATAAGCAGATCGTGTGGTAGAATATGCACTCAAAATCTGCACGATTCTTCTACTGTTTCTCGAACATTAGTGTTTCTAGTGGTTGAAGTGCGCTAGAGTTTTTTGAATTCAAGAGCTAGTGTTTTTACGGTTTTGGTTTGGCAGTGGTGAGAGCGGTTGGTATTGGTGCATCGAGATTTCGTTGAGCGAAAAATTAGCCCTGCGTATGTGTTGGAATCGTAGCATCACATATAGGCACATGAATAGGTCATTTCATATTCATTTCTCTTATATCTGTGGTGAGATCTCTTCGGATACTTGAGTTTCCTTACTCGACGTCGAGAGGAGATTTGAGGTAATATTCTTGAGCAAAAGTGACTAGGAACACGAAGATGTCTGCACGAGAAGATACCCCGGATCTTTTTCACTGACGGTTCGAAGATAGATCTGGAGCTGATATCTACCTGCATTCATCGGGTGACAGGGGGCTTCTTCTCTCGTGAAGTACGTTTCTGTTTTTCAATCAGAAATATTCGCTATTTTGGAAACTACATAATGGTTGACTGAAGAAAAGTGGAGAGGAAAATTTATCGTTAATTGTAGAAACAGTCAAGTCGCGCTGCTGGCGCTACGTAGAGCCATGACTACTCCGAAAAACACCCAATAGCGCAGGGAACGCTGTCGCCAGATTCAATAAATTGCTTCTGGACAGAGTATCGGCACACTGGTTTTGAAGGTAAGCATATTGCTGTTGCTATTTCCAAGAAAGGTTCAGCATTTGAACTACAAGATTTTTAACTTGCCTTCGGTGTGCCAACCGCATCTGCACGTGCCATTTTTTGGTAGAAGGTAGTTGATACAAAGAGAGATGGATGTTTTCTGATATGGGCAGACATACTAGGGTCTTCTTTTCAAAACCCAGCCATGCGCAACTGAAGAATTCCTCCTCAACAAGAGTAGGAAAGCTTGCAGAACCATAACAGTATACAACAAATGCAACGTATACAACGAATGCAACGTATACAACGTAAACTGATTTAGGGATTAAGATTAAAACAATGGAAAGTAAACGGGTAATTCAAAGGTTTCGATTCCACCATTTCAATCTTAGTCTTAGTCCACTTTCAAGTCACGTTGTATACGTAGCTTCTGTCTGGATATAACTGCCTAGAACGACATTTGTACCGAATAGGTGTTGCACAGGATGACCTTTTTTCCATCTTGCTTAGATAAAGCTGAGTCTGCAAAGAATTTCCTTTATGAGTGCCCAGCATGTCGGATATCAATGCTTTGGCTGATATATGGCGCATAAGCAGAATATAGCTTAATGTCTCTCATCAAGAATCCTCGATTTCATTAAGAGATTAGGCAAACTGGCTAAATTAGAAACTTGAACCATTTTAGAATGCTTACATTTTGAGAACTGTTGGTCGCACGTGAATGTCGGATATGACGCTTTTGTGCAGATTTATATGCTTTTATGGAAAACCAATAGTTAAGTTTAGTTAGTGAAGAGGGCTGCCGGGAACGCGGCTAGCATTAGGCCACCAGTTTGGGCCCATTTGCCACCCTCATAAACAATCACACACATTGCCATGGCACTGGCGGGATTTGAACCCGCAGGCCCCGTAGCACACCGCTTTTCAGCCTGACGCCTTAGCGAGCAGAGCTACCGGGCTCCCTAAACCAATAGTTAACAAAATATTTAACAAAAACTGACTTTTTCCTTTTTCCGCACACAATTCCGCGATGGACTTTTTACACTCCGTTACACTTCGTTTCCAATAATCATATCTCCATTGAAAAAAACTTAACTTGGTTTTGATGGCAGAAAAAATCTGAAATTACTGTGTCTTAAATGACCTCAATTGTGTGTTTTCATCGTTTCTTCGAATTAATTTTTGTTAATTACCCGTCAATGCTCGTTTGAGTCACAAAACTCTTTACAAAATCAGTATAAGCAAGCACGTAGCCAAAATATCTACTTTTGAAATTTTATTCTTCTTGGTTCATTTTGAAACTGAAAAAAATTACACACAATCATCAAATGCAATTTGGTCTTTGTTTTCTTTCCCATCAAACTTGTAATTTTAAAAGCAGGAAAAAATTAGTAGATATACATATACATGATGGGCAAACACATTCATAATAACTTTGACCAAAATAGAATGCAGACATAAATATCGTGATTCCTGGACATATATTTTTCCTGTTTATTTCGATTTCATTGTATGCTGTGGATGATTTTGCATGCGTTGGCGTAAAAGTGAACTTTTCGTTGCTCTTGAAAGAAAGATATTCGTTCAGAAAATAATGAAATGTTAATGGTTTTTGTTCAGTGCATCAAATATTTCAACGCCTTGTGCCAATATTGACCGCTTGATCGCTTTTGTTTACTGTATGACTTTTCAGAATACAAATATATACAATTTTAAAAAATAAGCTGTCTGCGTTCTGGAAAAAAACTTCTGCTAATAAAACTACTCTCAGAAATACTAAAGAGCTGGCAAACGCTTGACAAATAAATAATCAATGTTTTCGCTCATGATTTTCATATTAATTTTTCGAAATTCATTGATACTATATACAGGGCTGGTTCTGGCCACATTGCCGCCCGGCGCAGCACGACATTTGTGCGCCTTCTATATTATGATTTTCATTTTTTCGCCCCCTCTATCACGACTGCGAATTCCTAGCAAGTTTTTACTTGCACTTGCCAGTATTTACCTAAGTATTGCTCAACATGAAAAACACGAAAAAAAACTAGTTATTGCTCATTCGACTAATGCAGCATAACAGTTTTTTCTCAAAATTTTCTTTTCTCAAGTTTTCGATGCGCAGAAATATATTTCTTCTCGAATTTTTGCCTCTGTAATACTGTTGGTCTTATAGTAACCAACTGTTTGAGCCTAATTAATTGCAGAACTATAATTTTCGTTAGCGGTTCTATTCCAAATCAACTACCGCTACGAGATAGAGCTTCAGATGCGTTTATTGAAAGTGGCTTCGCCTGGAGACCTAGTTCTCAATGTAAAAAATGTACGATAAACTGTGAAAATTCTAATATTTATAAGAAAATCAAATTATTCGTTCATTCAAACAAACAAAAATAAGCTTAAAATATATGTTAAATACGCAAATTATGTAAAAAGCTCAGATTTTTATGCGGTAATGGCAAGGCAAGACCATTTTCAATGGATACAACTGCCTTATTTACTTATAATTCTTCCATCATCGTAGATCTCAAATAATAATTATTTCCATTTGGAAAATGATCGTTCTCTCACTGTAATTGTAAAGAGTAAAGTCAACAATATTTTCAAAGATGTTCAATATTTTTACTGAAAATGTATTCAAGCATATCATTGGGAGACTCGTGTTCTTTAATTATTGTAAGCAAAGAAATTTCTTCACAAAATTGCCAGCGTTGAAATCTGAATATCCATTATGTGTCAACGCTTTTTTAAGCTTTGAGCAATGCTGAAGTGTAATTTGATTTGGGTTAGTTTTAAGCATCTCTATCTGATACACACATCTTAATATACCATTATAGTGTTTTATTTTCTCAAAGCGTTCGGTCTGAGCAACAACTAAAATTAGCTGATATCAGCAGAAAGTTGGAGGATTTAGACCGTCATTGCAAAACCTCAAGAAATGATGCAGACGAAGATTTATTAGCGAACGAGATAACACTCCATCAGGAGCTCCTTAACACAACGTTGGAAATAAATAATAACACAACGGCTATGAATACGAGGACGCAGGACAAAGCAACATCGCCTATAAGGAATCTAGCTGAGGGTACAACTCCATCTATTCAGCAAAAATTTTCGAACCTCAACGGTGAAACACCAATTTATTAGTTCGGTACTTTTTGGTCCCAAAACGATTGGCAGAATCGTATACAAAAAATAAAAAAAACGAACGATATTCTTCACAATAAGAGCACGTCTTCCAATTTAACGACTTCAGTAAACAAAAGTGCATTCTTTGTGAAAGGGATTCCTTATTCTGCTGACGACGAATGGTTGGGAAAGATTCTCGAAGCGTATTTTCATATAAACGACTACGAAGTGAAATTTTTATCCCAGCGTAAACATATATCCTCAAGACGGTGTAAGGTTTTCATCCCATCAAAATATGCCTGGCGTTTTACTTGCTTGAGTGGAAACAACAGCTCCATCAATTGGAAAGGAGTGACATTCAGCCCCTGGAGAAACATCACCGACAAAACTAGGTACAGTAGTCCCTCGACTTACGTCGGAATTAGGTTCCGAGAATATGCGACGTAAGTCGAAAACGACGTAGCTCGAGGGTAGAAGGAACCCCAGGTGATAAAGGTATAAACTTTCATTTTTTGAATATGAATGTATTTATTTTTTAAGTTTGTACATAATTCATTTTTTTAAAGAAAATAGTGTGTTTTCGTCCACATAAGTTTTATACTTGCACCCTTCATCAAGTGCTTATACACGACTACACGTTAAATTGCAAATAGAAATGAAGGCAACATGTAGAAACCGGAGTACGTATTTATAAAACTTACGAAGAAGGAAATAGACGGCTTTAAATATGTACAAATATGTACATATTTGACATAAAGCACTAAAAAGCAACACATTAATTGTTATCATTTTTAGAATGAATAGCCTCTATTCCTACTGTTTGTGGGTTGACTGGTTTACTGGCGAAGAAGGTCAAAATCCGCGTTTGGGGCAAAGTTTGTTTTCTTTTTTCTTCGACCAACTGCTTTGTAATCGTTGACAGAAGTGAAGACTTCGTTTGAAATTTCTGCACTTCTTGATTTGTCGGGATCATTTTCTTTGAAGATTTTTATATATATGGTTAGTAATGCTTTATGAGAAAGATCATTGGCTTCCAAATATTTCTTTATTGTCGGACAGAAACGTTAATCAAACCAATCACGAAATATATTAGAAGTAGCCCAGGCCTTTTTGTTGCACCTCCAAATAACCGGTCGATTTTCCTTGCATACATTTTTGGAAGCCTTTGGATTTTCTGATTGATAAACAGCAAGAGGTTTCAGTTTCAAATCACCTGATGCATTCCCCCCCAAGAAGCAAAGTAATCCTAAATTTTTCTGCCTTAAAGCCAGGAGCTCTTCTTTCTTCAATCGAAAGAAATGCTCTTGAGGGCAAGCGTTTCCAATACAGGCCTGTTTCGACACCATTAAACACCTGCTGTGCACAATATCCTCTATTTTCAATAATATCATGTAAAGTGTTTGGAAAGATCTTCGCTGCGTCATAGTCCGCACTATCCGCTTTACTTGTTACTTTTACATTGTAGATTTTACTTCTTTTCTTGAAGTTTTCAAACCATCCATTGCAGGCAACGAAAGTATCTCCTCGATCCAAGTTTGCTTGTTCAAATAAGCTTTTTCCCTTCGCGTTAATAGTTAACGTGCTCACCGGCATATTTTGATGGTTCAGGTCTTTGATCTAAATAATCAACATTTTTCCCAATGCAAATGCCAAATACGAAAACTTTCCTACGGAAATTGCGCTCACACAATTCTGGGAATTTCCTTTTACTAGAGGAACAGTATTCATATGAACAAACATCTGTTCTATGAAAACGGCGACGTAAGTCAAGGGACGGACGACGTAATTTCAAGGGTTTGGTCTCAAAGTAATGCGCGACGTAAGTCGAAAAAACGTATAACAAGGGAGACGTAAGTCAAGGGATTACTGTATAAGAAAAAACAAAAAATTGTAAGAAAAAATTGTATCCCTAGTCACACCTTTACCCAATTTCCTTCCACCCATAAAACTCGCTCATCACGTTCTCAGTCCCAATTTTCAATGACAACAGATAATTCTTCCTTATCTGACTGTTCCAATGTTTTTACTCATAATAATAGTAATGCACTGATACCCGCAGCAGTTAACACGGCATCTTCTCCCTCAAGCAGGTGTACCAACGCTGCTAATAAACACTCCTCCAAGGTTTCCAGTCAGGCCGCCGCAAACTTAGCTCTTTCTACGAGCAATATAAATTATTCTTCTAATGGTAGTAATATGACATCTGAATCTCTTCGAAGATCAGGCAACCCTTTTAGGCATTTTTCCTAACCGATCTCAGAAAAGCCTCAAACTTTTTTACCACAATTGTGGTGGTATGAGAGGCAAACTAAGTAAATTATACCTTGACGCCAAATCGTGCCATTTTAATTTACTCGCCATCACCGAAACTTGGCTTAATGCCTCGCATAAGAATGAGGAGATTCTTGATAGTAGTTGGACTATTTACAGAAGCGACCGTGATTATTGTTCTACGAGTCAGTCGCGAGGAGGTGCAACATCACATAGCGAAAAAGATAAAATAATAGTTTTGGGTGACTTCAATCGTCCGAATCTTTGCTTTGTTCCGGATGAAAATGACTCTTACCTTCTCCCCGTAAACCTTGTAGACACCAACGATTTCAATCTTGCGAGTGCCTTTTATGGTAATGATTTGCAGCAGGTTTCCCAAACTCCTAACCAAAATGGTTATTGGTTAGATCTTGTTTTCACAAATGCTTATGACGAAGTAGTGGTTAGTCCAACTAGTGACGCAAAGCATCTTTTTTGCAATAGTTTACACCATACAGCACTGTCAGTCGAACTTTCCACTCCAGATTCCACTTGCTTGAAAACTTACAATAACTCAATTGTATTTGACTTCCGTAATGCTGATTATGAAAGCATCAAACATGTTCTTGATACTACTGATTGGTCGACTACTCTTTCAACACAAGATCTCGAGACAGCCATTTCCTCTTTTTACAACAAAATATTTGACGCCGTTGAAAGATATGTTCCAAAGATAAAAAAAAAGAATAAATTGTCTGAGCCATGGCTTGATAGGGACCTTAGGCATATGCGAAATCGTAGGAACAAACTTTATAAGCTTATTAAAGAAAATACCGATGTTATTCCTGCTATTCAGGAAGAATATAATGAAGTTGCTAAGCAATTTTTAGCAAAGTTTCATGAGGCTTATAACACTTACATTAGAACAACCGGCGAAAATATAGTCCGCGACCCGAAAAAATTCTTTGATTTTGTTAATGTGAAGCGTAAAACTACTGGCTATCCATCGTCCATGTTTCTTAATAATATAACGTCTTCCTCTCCTAAAGAGATATGTGACCTATTTGCTGATAGTTTCCAAGAAATTTTCAATGCACCAGACCCATCAAACTCACACCTTTCTTCCGCTGATTCAGCTTCAACAGCTTTTGTGAACCATTTAGAAATTTCCCGTGATGAAATACGTAAAGCTATTTTGGATCTCGACTGCAACAAAGGCCCTGGGCCTGATTTTCTTCCTCCGATCTTCTTGCGCAAGTGTGTAGAGCAGCTTATAGATCCCTTGCATATTTTCTTAAATATATCACTTTCGTCGGGAATTTTCCCATTCTGTTGGAAGCTTTCGTATGTCACACCCATATTCAAAAATGGTGATCGACGCTGTATCCGAAATTATAGGGGCATTGCCGTTTTGTCTTCGATTCCGAAACTTTTCGAAAAGGTGGTATACGATAAACTTTCTCCGCTTGTTGATTCCCGTTTGAACGAGCAACAACACGGCTTTAGAAAAAGTCGCTCAACTACCACGAATTTGACAATTCTAATCTCTGATGTTCTATGCAAAATGGAAAAAGTATACCAAATAGACGCAGTCTACACTGACTTCAGTAAGGCGTTTGACAGAGTTGACCATTCTACCTTGATTCTAAAGCTTCAGAAATTCGGTATTGCCGGGTCTTTACTCAGCTGGCTGACCTCCTACCTTCGCGATCGCACACAATGTGTAAAATTTCAAGGATTTTTATCGAAAAACGTTAGTGCTACCTCTGGTGTACCCCAAGGTAGCCATCTTGGCCCACTTCTTTTTAATATATTTATTTCCGACTTATCTGACGTCCTAGCAGGCAAACCTCATTTACTCTATGCAGACGATCTCTAACTTTATCAGACTATTGAATCGAAATCGGATGCCCCCTTTCTCCAATCCAAGCTTAATTCACTTGATCAGTGGTGCAATATAAACAAGCTCTCTTTCAATATCAGCAAATGCCAAGTTATTAGTTTTTCCAGGAAATGCACGGTCACACACAATACGTACTTTCTCGGCAATAATATGCTAACCCGAGTTGATAACATTGCTGACCTCGGTGTTATCTTAGATGAAAACTCCGCTTCACCTTACACTTTGATAAAATGCTTTCTCGTGCGAACAAACAGCTAGGTTTCATCAAAAGACGTGCCAAAGAATTCCGTAGTCTGTGGGTCACAAGATCCTTATACATTTCACTTGTACGTCCTATTCTCGAATACGCTTGCATTAGCTGGAATCCCGCTTTTGAAACCTACAGTGACAGACTCGAGTCAATACAAAAACAATTTCTACTTTTCGCCTTGAGAGAACTGTACAACCCTTATGATTTTAATAGCTTACCCCCTTATAAGTTTCGACTGGGTCATTTAAACCTATCGACACTAGCCTCCAGAAGAATAATGATATCGGCCTGCTTCACATTCGACGTCATTAGAGGCGCTATTAATGTAGAGTTCCTGAATAGTAAAATTTCGATAAATATCCCTGTGAGGAACACCAGGTCCAATCGTTTCCTAAAAGAATATTCACATTCGACGACATATGCAGCAAATGAGCCTATAAATAGATGCTGCAGAATATTCAACAGCATAAGTCACTTATATTCCCCTACGACTTCCAAATCATCCTTCAAATCCTCTCTTTTGCATGCCATCCATACCCCTAAACCTTAAGCCATAGCTTATATGTCAATGTTTTTATTTATTGATTGTTATTTATTAATCTTTTTGTTACTTTTTTCATTTGTTTGTTACTTATTTAACTTGTTTGTTTTTACTTTTTACTTCACTTTACTTTTCCATTTTATTTTTATTTTGTTATTTTATATAAGATTTTGTACCTTGTTTGGTGAATTAATAAAATAAATAAATAAATAATTGCTTGATCCAAAGCATTGAAATGAAATTCTACTTTAAATCTTAGTTCAGGGTCTCGAATACGCACATCTCTTGATTCATATCTTAATTTTGAGTCCAGCATTTGTTGCGGATTTTTGCACTTTCGATGCGCCTCAAATGTTCCCCCTAAACTGAATTAAATCCCGCGACAGCCTCTACTAACGAGAAAATGGCTATTATTAGGCCCTTATAATGCGTCTGAGCTTTTTCTAAACGCTAAAGATTGCGAGGCTAGAAATTAAACGTGAATTAATAAACGCTTGAGAACAGTTTCCCAGTGGTCAGTATCCTTGATATTTTATTTTATAAAAAACACTGTGTAGTTCTAAATCTAGCTCTAAATCTCTCAATTACTTAAAACTCATCATGTGTACTACACTATTAGTTTTATGTTCCTTGATAGTTCGACTTAAATGGCTTCAGTTTCTATAACCTGTACTATAAAACGAATCACTGTTTTTCTGAGTTGAAAATATAAAGCAGCAAAACATTTGCATTAAATATAAACCGTGCCATTATTCCAACAATCTTTGATAGTGCTATTTTTAGCGACAGGAAAATCGAATGTTTTAATTTGGACGGAGCCTTTCTGTACAATAGTTGTAATTATTTTCTTTATCAGTGTGGGCCATGAATGAGGATTCCCAAGCTCTGATTCAATTGAAAAACTACGCACGTCTCCTGACATCTAAACGGAATAACATGGACTAGAATTATTTGCAAGTCCAGCATCTCGCTTCGTAAAAAGGTTTTTTCTCCCGATCCCGTAAGTGAAGAGAAGCTTTCAGTATTCGGCACGTTTAAAAGACTATTCTAGAATAAACCCACTCTGTGGTTGTCACTAAATTTATTAAGCAATAATGCTTGTTTAGTGCTTTCCTTTCTTAAACACTTTCTCTTTTTCTGTTATGCACTACAAGACAACTTTGTTTTAAATTGAACTCATGATAGAGTCAAAACTGACAAACGAGCGCAAAAACCATTTTCACAAAATAATTTAAGCGTAAAAACAATCAAACTCAAGTCAGACAACTATAAAATATAATTAAAATTCGCTTTTAATCAAACAATCCATATCAAACGTACTTCAGTTAAGTTTTAAACCTGAAAGTCCCACAATTTATTTTGCTCCTTAAACTGAAAGTATATCAGTGGAAAAAGTTGTTCCTTATAAAACGAAAATATAAACCGGAAGACCGATCATAGCTTGTACCAATAGCTTATACATATATAGGGGCCATTTCACGTGAAGCGGACAACGAAAAAAAATCAAGGCTCTAGATTTCGTTCATATTGTGCATAATGGTACTTCTAGAAGATATGAATGTGGATGCACAAGTTTTTGTTTCTATGAGGTTTAGTTGCCGAGTTATGGGCTTCTGAATAATTGACAAAATTGATAAAAGGTTTTTTTGAAAGCGGATTCTGAGATTCAAAATAAAATCTAAAAAACATTAAACATAATGATTGGTATAGAAAATTAGCTGTTCTTTTTAATTTTGAAATTAAATTTGAAAAATAAATTTTTTTTCCTGTGTGAAACCGGAAATAGACACTTTAACTCGTAACTTGAATAATTTGGACCAGGTTAATTTTGTTTATTTTTATAACAAAACAAAGCTTAAAGTATACTTATTTTGTCATAAAAGTTTTAGAATGGGATGGCCAGTAGTTTAGGAGATAGGTGAATTTCAATACATAAAAGTCGCATGGAACGTGGTACCGAGAGCTTGCTTAGGACAGCTAGTTGGCTCGAAAACAAAAATTGATTTGAAATGTGATTAGTAACGCCATCTCTTATTTGAAAAATGTTTTATTTTCCCATAAAAACCCAATTAAAATATATTACGCATATATAATATGAAAATGCGGCGATGTGCACATTGGAGCAGTGTTATGGGGTCTCCGTGGCCGGAATTCCCTCGCAAATGCTCGTTTTACCCACAGAGCAGGTTGCGAATTCCCACGGTTTTTCCCACGGACATTATGTGAGCTACTCACCACAGTTTTATATTTATTTATCAATATCGCGCAAATGCCAATACTTATAAGAAAAAACACAAGTTTCATATATTTTATACACATGTATATTTGATTTATTACAGCGAAGAAAAAAAATACATTCATTTCGTGAAAAAATCAATTCATTATGACGCAATATAAAATGCATTCATTTTGAAACTTATCAAATAGATTTTATGCATTGTGCAAAATGAAATTTTTGTCAAAAGGCTCGAAATCAATGCAGGTAACAGGTCTAGACTGGAAATTTGAGCGAATGCAACAAACTGCGTTCCATGAATCTTAGCTTATTCCGTTTCGCTTTAAATTTTTGACGTCAGTTACAATGGAGAATATTATTTCCGACTCAGCATTTGATTGTGGCAAATCTAGAGCATGCTTTGAAATCTTAGTTAAATGAGGAAACATACATGCATCCTAATTTTTTTTTGCTTATTGTATTTATTTCGAAAACTCCTGTACTGTTAGCTGCAATAATTTATGCTTTTCATCACTTGAAAAAGTTACTGCTAGATCTCTCCATTCGATATTTACAATAGATTCTTCAAAGCCACTTTTATTGCCTAATTTTTGAACTGCAGCGAATTTGTTCGTTTTGAACTATCAAGAGCCATTTGGGGGCTTAAAAACTCAATTAACATCATTAAGTGGTAATCTCTCTTTAAGCTCTTTACATGTCGTAACGTAAAACTCTTTTCCTAATTTTTTATGTCTAATTTTACAGCTTCTCAAAAGACGCTATGTATTCTTCACATTTTGATGCCAAATAAGTATCCATATCTGGAACTAAATACTCTTCATTCAATTCGATATTTTCCAGAATGAAACTAGGTTTCACAAAATTTAAGCAAATTCTTCTTAAATTCCAATGCACTCAGCTTACAATTTGTGAATTAGTAGCAGTGCTGCCATTTTAGCATTTTGAATGCTAGATCTGGCATTATTTTTTCCAAAACGGCATTACAAATTTGGAGTTAGCATCTTGCATTATTTTTAGCATTTAAATCTATGTTTCAGAATACAAGTTTTTCCCAATAATAGCTCTGTTTGTGTGTTTTCAGTCGCGTTCATGTACTGAAACTTTCTGAATCATGTGGTGGGGGAAATTCATGAAAAGTAAAAAAAAAACGCTCTCATGGCATTTCCTTAAAAGTGACAACCAGAAGTGACAGCTGTCTGGTTTTGAAATAATAATAGTGATTATTAAGTCATCTTAAGCAGTAATAAAATAGCTCCTCAACAATATTCGACTTTCATAACAACGTTGCGCGAAAAATATTTTCCCTGCCGTACCTATTTGAAAGTATGTATCCGCGCCACGCCATTTTAGGATGTCGCACTAGCTCAGATTCAATTGAAATCTCATGCTCTTTCATGAAAGAGGGAAAATTTTCAGTGTTTAGTCAAACAGCATGCAAAAACGACTTCATGGCAATGCATAGTGTACGCGAACGGACCTTACATTATAAAAAATAATGTAATGCCGCCTTGTCTACTAACGAAGGTTTTCGAAGGTTTTCGCAAACTCTAACCGTTTTTTTCTATTTGCTTCTGAAACAAATGGCTTTTTAGGGGCTATTCTTCCATTTAAACCATGGTTTCGCGCTGTTCTTCTAATAGTTTCGTTGGATATAGGTTTTTGGGTCATATGAGAAACTTCAGCCCTCAAATTATTAATCGGCTTCTTTGGACATTTTTCTATTTCCCGTCGAATGTATTCCTCATCTTCAACTGACAGTAACTTTTTTCGTCCGCGTCCCGTTTTATTAATTAAAGTTCATTTTTCCATTTGTTGACTACAGTTCTTACTGAAAAAAATTATCTCCCAACTATTTTTCCTACTTCTCGATATGTTTTACCTTCACAAACAAGCTTAGTAATAATTTTTCTTTCCATAACTGTGGCTGCTTTTCTCCGTTTATCCATTTCAGCTTTTTTTTTATTTATTTATGTACAAATACTTATTTTTTTTTAAAAAACAACACACTTAACTCAACTAGTCACTAATGTTCACCTAAAACTCAATATTTGTAAAGAATGAACAGTAATTGCATCATCAAATTCTACGAAATATCTTGTTAGATGCACTTGTGCCTTCAATTTTGTGTAGCTCGCAAGTGGTACAGTTGACATCAAAATAGCAAACTTTGTGATAGATTCGACTTTTTTTGTATTAATTTGGTGTACATTTACAAAGTAGATTACGCACTAACAGAATAAAATGCCAAGTCGATAAATTTACTGCAATTGTAGTAACATTGAATCATATTTTGGCATTTATATAGATTGTGCCTTCAATTTTGTGACTATGTATGTATATATATATATATATATATATATATATATATATATATATATATATATATATATATATATATATATATATATATATATATATATATATATATATATATATATATATATATATATATATATATATATCCACAAAATGATTAAGGGAGATAATCTCTGAAGTGGCCGATCCGATTTAGCTGAAATTTTCGGAGAACGTAGATGTATATAGTAGGTAGGTCCATGACTTTCTCAAATTCAGATATCTCAAACCTTTTGGCGGCGGCGAGCGTTTTAGTGAATTTTGAGGAACTCCTATATTTCCAAGCAGTGTAAATTTTTGTTAAAGAAAAGTATTGGGAATGAAAATTAATTATGATTTAAGCTTGTCTATGATAAAGAATTGGAAATTTTGAGCCGTGTGTGGGTGCAGGGTGCCTAAAAGTAGGCAAGGAATTTTTTTCAAATATTGATTTGTCATTACTTGTAAGAAAAAAAATGGATCATCGTGAAAATTACAGAGCGTATCGATGTTGACTAAAATTTGGCACATAGAAATTTTCAGCATAAAGCGGGTAGCACTGTAGTTGTGGCAAGCTGCTGAAAAAAAATCCTTCAAATCATTGACCTTCCTGAAAAATTTTTGATTTTTGACAAAAATTTCAAATTTACATTTTATCTTTTGTCCTTCATCTCAAGATAAAATTTTCAAAATTCCGATTTGCAAAAGAACGGCAACCCATCACCAAATTACCTCTTTTTTCAGCACTCGAAAGTTCTGTTCACGAGAACTGACGACCGGTTAATCCGATCATAATGAAAATTATAGGACATGTTGAAATTAGCTAGGACCAGGTCCGATAGAAGTGATTTTGAAATACGGGCAACCCTGTGGCAGTGGTACCATCTTGAAAAATAACTGAGAAAAAAAACATCTTTTGGGCCTATAACGTCCGATTCAGCCATCAGATTTTAACGAATTTTACACAGTACTTGGATATTACTCTATGTAACATTTGATGAAAATTTGGTTGAAAAATTAGTATAGGGCTGGCAGCTGTGGTGATTTTTGTCTCATAAATCTTGCAAATTTGCTCAGCAAAATAAAGCTTTTTTCCCTATAACTTCCGGTCCAGTGTAGAAATCAAAATGAAGCTCATGCAGTAAATGGACTTTAATGTGAATAGGAATTTAAGACAAAAATCATGAAAGGGCTGCCAGCTATGACCATTTTTGTAATTTTGTGGAATTTCTTTACTGAGCGATTATGTCATTAGATTTGCAATTGAGAATGATCCTGCAATGAAAATTAACAACAAATATTAACGTTTTAAAAATTTGAAAAGTTTTGAGGGCTGTAACCCTAAAATTCTTTTCACCCGTATACCTTCCAGCGCAGTGATTCAATCGAAACGAAATTTACTGGTTGGGTTTAACTTAACGTGAAGCAGATTTGGTATATTTTTGTCTTGCTGCTGACACAGGCTAACCAGCATTAGCCATTTTCGTAAATATTGCACCAACAGATGCTTCAAATTACGTACTCATATGCAAAGCATTTGCAATAAAAATAAGAAACCAATTTCTAAATTTTCCGAGTTTTGGACATTTTTCGCCTCAAACAACGTTTAACCGCTGAAGCTTTCGATGAAATCCTGCGATGAGAACGAAATTCAAAGGATAAGTTGAATTAAGTATGAACTTGTTAAGGTAAACTTATTGCTGCTTCATTGGGAAAGTGTTGCCAGCACTGAACATTTTCATCATTTGTGTTATAGTTGAGTTTTGTTGCTTGGGATAAGGAATGGTTGCACAAAAAAGTGTATTACGTCTTTCCACATTTTTTTGTCACTCAAAGACAATTTTTTCGAAAATTAGGTTTCTAGCGGTTCAGGTGCGCTAGAGTTTTTAACTATGTGCTTATGTTTACTTATACGGACAAAGTCACCTATTTTGAATTTAGGTTTTGACGTAACCTTAACTTTTCTATAAACATATGAAAGTATTTGAACTTCATTTCAAAATATGGTGCAATTTATTCATCCATTTACAATGGTGGTTGCGGGACCATCTGGGTGCAGAAAGACGAGATTTATAGAGATACTTCTTAGAAACGACTCTATGATGATGGTTATATTAGTAACACAAAATGTATTTCATCAGGGAAAATTTTGCAGTGACATATCATTGAATTGTAAATATCTGGTATGCTTCAAGAATCCGCGTGATAAAAGTCAATTTCATCATCTTGCTAAACAAATTTATCCTGAAAATAGTAAGGAGCTTGTGAGAATATATAAAGAAATCACTCAGGTGCCACACAGCTATTTATTGACTGCCTTGACTCAGAATACAAATGATATATTACGTTTCCGTACTGATTTATTTGACAAAAACTTCGTAACGTTTTATTGTTCAGAAGATAGTTTAAAGCAAGAGAATGGTATCACGAATGAAGCGATTAAAGGACAAGAAGCTCGACCGGGTTTGAGAAACGCTATACTTAAGTATGCCGATACAGAGGTAATTAAAACACTTTGCGAAATCACCTTGAATACGTTGAATGGAAACCAACGACCTCGTGGAAAGATGTATCACCGTCTCTGTAAATATAAAAAGTGTATGCGCAAGCTAGTCTATGCTAAACGGTCAATTCAACAATTTTTCAATTCAACAAGGCGGATTTTTACCCATACTACTGGGAAGTGTACTTTCAGGGATGATTGGCTCACTAATTGAGAAATATGTATAGGAACAGTAATCTGAATAAAATGCTACTTCTGTCTTGAAGTATATGCAAATTTGGAGGACACTATTGAAAGTTGTAATAACCAGAGCAAGGCAATCAATAAGATATTGATAAGTAAAAATACAGCGATAAAGACAAATTATATCATTATCGAAACGAACTTATAAAATTTTTAAACACGCGACGTAGAAGTAAAGGATTTCTAGAAAGAAAAACTCAATTGCCTTCGTGGAGAGAGCATATACGCAAGCAACAGAAAAGCTTGCGAGACAACACGACACAAACTAAATATGTTTTTAGAGATTAGAAACCTACGCAAACTACACCCTTACGAATAGAAAAATGGTTTGAATCATTAGGTGAAATC
Organism: Nemotelus pantherinus; assembly: GCA_963978885.1. NCBI lineage: Eukaryota > Metazoa > Arthropoda > Insecta > Diptera > Stratiomyidae > Nemotelus > Nemotelus pantherinus. The sequence continues at coordinate 85,392,245 of OZ022264.1, forward strand.
ACACCTTCAAGGAGTGTATTATTCGCTGCAGTTAAGCGTAGTCTATCGGCAAGTGGAATAGCAAAAAGTCTAAAGCCACCATTCAAATTTAGGAAAACTTCAAGTGATAAAGATTATAGGATCATAACTGGTGATGACGGAAAAACACAATACACAGTACCTGCTGATATGAGCCCTGATGAAGTAGAAGACGTTCTAGGTGAGATAGAGAAGACGTTCTAGGTGAGATTGATGATGAGGGTTCTAATGTCTTTAAAATGGGGAAAGAAGGTGAAGAAGATTCTGAAAGTATCGCGGACGTGGAAATGCAGGAACTGTCTAGTCACTCTATATTAAGACCCTCTCGTTTGGATCCTAATCAATACACGTCTGATCATCGCGTCAGAAAACATCCTGTTTGATAGAGTGAGAGGCTTAAAGAAAAAAAAGTGCGCAGTTCAAGTGTACGAGACCTGGCTTGGGAAAGAATTTAAAATGCCTGTAACAGTATCAGATGATGAATTCCATTTGTGCCTTTTAAGTAATAGTTCATTGGATATATACCCTGAAAACACACTATCATCTTCCGAAAACAAACTACTAACGTCCTGCAAGCTTGAAAGTGGTTGGCGTGTTGGAATAACGGAGATAATGTTACCAAAGCGGGAAAGAGAGAAACCTGTGTCAACCAGCAGTGTTTTTCAACGTTCCATAGGCAGTACCGAAGAAAACAAAACTAGTATGATGAAAAGAAGCCAACGGTCAACTGAAGCAGAATCCAGCAAACTTGAAGTAGCAGAAATAGTTGTAAAAATTATGTCATTGAAAAAAAATCTTGTTCTCTTTAAGATGGAGTGATGCTACTTTACGGAAACTTTGCTATGAAAAAAACGATATCCATTTTTCAACATTTCTATCGTCATTTTTCTTAGTTATTAAACCTGACCTCTATAACTACTATTTAACAGAAATTAAGGCACTGATTTACAAACATATTGAAAAAGATTGAGATGAAGGAAGACAGGAGATGTATGCTTACATGTTTACCAAGGTGAGAAAATCGCCAAAAAAATTTATTTCAAATCAACCAAAAAGTTTAACACGCTTCAGGACTTTATTGATTATACACTGAAAGAAAAACTCTTGGTTGGTTCAACCATTTTTAATAGTATTGCAACGATTCATTCAAAATCGTTAAACGAACTACGGAAAATAGTTATTTTTACTATGTTAATATAGTTAATTTAACGATATAAAAGTAGTTGGTTCTGGTTATACAAAAAATATAACAACATTCATGAAATCAACTGTTTTAATTGTTTCATAACCACGAAGAACAGTTGATAAATAGAAAAATATTCATCAATTCACTCAAAACTTCAACGTTTCGAATTATCAACAGTTTTTATGGTACTTAAACTACTTCGCAATAGTTGATTCCAGCAAACGTAATTTGGAATTATTCTTCGCAAAGTAGAATGGTTTCAACATTTGGACGTTTTTCATGCTCCGAATGAAATTGTTTATCAACCACGCGTCATGGTGCATAAAAGTAATCAACGATTTTCTTATGGTTGTTTTAACTATAGCCCTAGTTGATGCAAAAACAACAAAGGCAAACTATTGATTTTTCATACTCCTCATACTCATGCTCCTATTCTATCATAGAAGTTTCATATGATACATGGCAAAATTGTGTTCGGTTTGCTGTTCGATATAATTCATATGCATGTTATGCAGTGAAGCCTTTATATTACCTGGTACGACGCTATTTTGTTCACAATACAGCGTTTTCCGCTGTGGCATAGCATTGGGCTGCAGCAAAGCGCAGTCAAAAAATTAGAATGCACTGTTTTGTATGGTAACGCGCACAATAGCTGCGGCCGAATTTGCGGCAGCGGCAGAATTTGCCAAATATCTAATTTTGCCGCACCGCTAGCGGTGATACCTACCATAGGTTGGCATCACTTTTAGGTTGAATTAAATCTGTTTGAATTAGGTTGAATGGTCTAGTGGAATAGACAAGCGATGGCTGATGTGTATTGTGATAAGCCAACCTAATCCTCGCACAACAGGATTTAGCAATACAAAAGAAAAAACAATGAATTTGGTTGGTGCCTTGGTTGCATTGACAGCGACATTGTCGCTGCATTGTGATTCACCAAATTCAACTGCGGCATTCACGCCTCCTCTGCCTATATTTCGTAATATGTATGGCAAAAAAGTAAGCAACCACAAACAATGGTTGGAATACCATTGTTTGTGGTTGCTTACTTTTTTTGCACCACGGACGTTGTTTATCAACCACGCGTCATGGTGCATAAAAGTAATCAACTATTTTTTTATGGTTGCTTTAACTATAGCCCGTAGTTGACGCAAAAACAACTAAGGAAAATTGTTGGTTTTACCAAGATTTTTCTTTCAGTGTATAATTGGACAGATTCCGAGGTCGAAAAGAAATCATGCAGAGTTATAACGAATGATTGACGAATACATATATTCTGCACATAGCTCAAGACGAGAGCGGGAGGGAAAAGCGGGGATTAAGCCTACCTCCCATACGTTTCATCTAAAAGACTATGGTGTGCAAATAAATGTGGAACTGCCAGTACCTTCACCGATTAACATTACGGATTTTGTGTCACTTTTGCTGAGTGGAATAGAGTTTTCAGCAGTGGTGGCTCGTGGTAATCAATGTGAGTGGGGCTAGCCTACAAGGACCAGGACTTGCTTATATTGGAATTTCTTAGCAGTGTTTCATTCCAGCCAAGGGGAACGGTACTAAGAGCGCTGATCAATTTTCGACGACAATAGGTGTTCTTACACAGAAAATTCAAGTAAACTTCAACAACAAAAAACTTTTAGGTGTATTCTACCAGCATTATATATATATATATATATATATATATATATATATATATATATATATATATATATATATATATATATATATATATATATATATATATATATATATAAATAAATGGTTAAAACAAAAAAAAATAATATGCATATATAAGTCAAATCAGCAAAAAATTCGTCCGGGAAAATTCTACTAAATATTCGCTTTTACTTATTACATAGGTATTCCATGCGCCTATTTTTCTCCTGAACAAACAAATCAATCACCTGTTCATTGAAATTATCAGCATGTGTTTTCTAATAGATAATACTGCTAAACAATTAAAATGATTTTGACTCATTTTACTGAATTAAAAGTCCCAAAATATTCAATATTCTTTTCATTGCTAAATCATCTTTCAGAATCTATAGTTATAAGTGGATTGACAAAAAGTATTTGAATTAAATTATTTGTTTGGGAACAGAAGAGAACATATTATCTTTAAAAAAAAAGCTTTACAATTCAGATGTAGATGACAAATTCAGAATATTTAATCATTGTATATTAATTTTGGCTGGTTCTGGATTATAATTATATCTCAAACTTATGTATGTATCTTATAAAATTAGGATCATATATGGAAGTATTGTTTCGCCCTTCATTCTTTATGATTAGGCTGTCTTAATTTCAAACTATTTCTAATTGAATTAATAAATCAAACCCAAGAATGGCGATTTTACCGCGTGAATCTAAAACATTATAAAGAATATTTGTTGGTCTGACACAATATTTTATTAAAAAGTCACTAAAAAAATTCAAATTAGAAGGTCACTAAAAATTAAAGATTGATTATATTGTATAAAATTCATACGTACACAACTATCAACACGCACTGTAAAAGCAAAACCATCATTTCCCCTTCAATTAAAAAACTAATTAGCTTAATTTAACCCACTGGTACTACACACACTATTTATTCAGTTAGCGAACGACGAAAAAGCGATATACCAATGCAAGATTAATTTTCGAACTTAGCCCATTGGTTACTCTTTCGGTCATTACGTATGACATGCACACACGTTGCGCTCATTGAAATTTTTCATTCGTTTCCTCTCTTTTTTGGGGCTAGTTTAACTAGCCCGCCGTACATTGCATGTGGAACAGAATATGGAAAGAGAATATGAAAAGAGCATCGCGCGCATATTGCTTATGCGAAGTAAGTTCTCTTGAATTGTATACATACGAGTTTGTGTAAGGAAATACAAATTTTGATAGAGACGATACATGAATGAATTTTAAAAACAGTAGACGAATGAAATATTTGGATAATTTGATTCACTAAAATGTATATAGTTTGTATTTTTATAGTTTGTAATAATTGAAATACAGATTGGTTTCTTTATATATTGGAATGAAAAAAGATGGTGGGGCTAAGCCCCACTAGCCCCATACGTAGAGCCGCCGCTGGTTTTCAGACGAAGATTTAAAAAAGAGAGCTGAAATTTCAGGTAGAACAGTGTACAAGGTACGAAAACAATTATTTTACCGAATTGGTCAATCAATTCGTCAATCCATAAGTGCTGCGGCTAAAGAATCCGGTACCGATATAAAACCTAACAAATGGGCAAAAATTGAGCCAGATACAATTCTAAACATTCCATACAAAAGGAATGATGGAACAATGGGTACAACACCAGTGCCGATTGAAGTGTCTAAAACTGAAAATATTGCTGGCCTATTCATTGATGCATTTTTAAAAACGCCTGTTGATAAACGCGATCCATAGCTGATTGATGTCTCGATAAAAGAATCTTTCGAGAAGTCAATATTTCTTGACAGTCTAAGCCGGTTGGAAAAAAGCGTGCATGAGCTTGATAAAAGAACGCGTCGTGCTACGGCATCCAAGACCAAAAGCGATTATGAAAACCCCAATTTAATTTACGTTTACACAGACATTATCAAACCTAGAATATTAGCTGATAAATTGGCGCGAAATCTTCGTACGATTCCTTTGCAAGATTGCGACATTTTTTTCAGATTCAAACCTATAGAGTACTGTGCTGTGGAAAAAACTTTTTTCGAAAGCATTTCTATTAAAGTCACAGTTCAACAAGGTGAACGAGTAAACTTTTAACCAAGTTTTACTCCCACATATATAATGCTTCACTTCAAGCGGCGATAGGAAAAACTGTAAATATTCACATACACTGAAGTGAGCGGTAAAGTGTTATTAACCAATACCGATGTTAACGACATGAACTCGCACTACACGCGCTATTATTTGGCCCAGAGTGGTGAAAATTTATCAGATATTGGGGACCTCTATCGAGCACCAATTATCTATCAGCGCGGTACAGGAATAGGAAGTTTTTTCAGTGGCCTATTAAATTATCTATAACTTTTAGCAGCGTCAGGTGTAAAAGCTATATAACGTCAAGCGGTCAAGACCGGTAAGGCTATTAACCAGGAGGTTAGGAATAAACTTCTTAAAGAACTCTTAAGAGAACACGGACAAACCGCAGCACAGGAGTTAGCTTATTAAGATATAAACAACTTTTTGATAAGATAGATGGTGCTGGTAATCGAATGGCTATAAAAAGAGCTAACCCGTTCACAACAATTCATTTCAAGCCTTCTCCTAAGCGACGTAAAGCTGGTAAATTTAAAATATTCTAGCGCATCAAAACCGCTAGAAAACTAATTTTCGAAGAAATTGTCTTTGAGAGACAAAAAATGTGGAAAGACGTTGAATCATATCAACCATTCCTCATCCAAAGCAACAAAACTCAACTATAACACAAATGATGAAAATGTTCAGTGCTGGCAACACTTTCCCAACGAAGCAGCAATAAGTTTACCATAACAAGCTCATACTTAAATCAACTTATCCTTTGAATTTCGTTCTCTTTGGAGGATTTCATCGAAAGCTTCAGCGGTTAAACGTTGTTTGAGGCTGCCATCCGAAAAATTTTCAAAACTCGGAAAATTTAGAAATTGGTTTCTTATTTTTATTGCAAATGCTTTGCATATGAGTACGTAATTTGAAGCATCTGTTGGTGCAATTTTTACGAAAATGGCCAATGCTGGTTACCCTGTGTTAGCAGCAAAGCAAAATATATATCAAATCTGCTTCACGCTAAGTTAAACCCAACCAGTAAATTTCGTTTCGATTGAATCATTGCCCTGGAAAGTATACGGGTGAAAAGAATTTTACGGTTACCACCCTCAAAACTTTTCAAATTTTTAAAGCGTTAATATTTGTTGCTAATTTTCATTGCAGGATCTTTCCCATTTGCAAATCTAATAGCATAATCGCTCAGTAAAGAAATTTCCCAAAATACAAAAATGATCATAGCTGGCAGCCCTTTCATGATTTTTCTACCAAATTCCTACGACATTTGGTTCATATAAAGGTCCACTTACTGCGTGAACTTCGTTTTGATTTCAACACTGGACCGGAAGTTATAGGGAAAAAAGCTTTATTTTGCTGAGCAAATTTGCAAGATTTAGGAGACAAAAATCACCATAGCTGGCAGCTGTATTCTAATTTTTCAGCTACAATTTCACCAAATATTACCAAAAGTAAGGTCCAAGTACTGTGTGAATTTCGTTAAAATCTGAAATTATAGGCCGAAAACCGGTTTTTTCCCAGTGATTTTTCAAGATGGTACCACTGCCACAGGGTTGCCCGCATTTCAAAATCACTTCTATCAGACCAGGTTCTAGTTAATACCAACATTTCCTATAAATTTCATTATGATCGAATTATCCGGTCGTCAGTTCTCGTGAACAGAACTTTCGAGTGCTGAAAATAGAGGTAATTTGGTGATGGGTTGCCGTTCTTGTGCAAATCGGAATTTTCAAAATTTCAATTTGACATGATGGACAAAGATCAAAATTTGTCAATAATTTAAATTTTTTGTCAAAAATCAAAAATTTCTGAGGAGGGTCAAGGATTTGTTTTCAGGAACCTGCCGAAGCTTACCCGCACTATCTTAAAATTCCATGTGTGTTAAATCTTACTCAACATCAATATGCTCTGCAAATTTCACGATGATCCAATGTTTTTGTCAGAAGTAATGACAAATCAAAATTTGAAAAAAAATCTTTGCCTACTTTTAGGCACGCTGCACCCACACGCGGCTCAAAATTTGCAACTTTTTAACGTAGACAAGCTTAAAACATAATAAGTTGTCATTTCCAAACATTTATTTCATCAAAAATTTACACTGCTTGGAAATAAAGGAGTACCTCAAAATTCACTTAAACGCTCGCCGCCTCCAAAAGGTTTAGGGTATCTGAATTTTAGCAAGTCATGGACATACCTACTATATACATCTACGTCAATTCCAGCTCAATCGAATTGGCCACTCCAGAGATTATCTCTATTAACCGTTTTGCTGATATATATATATATATATATATATATATATATATATATATATATATATATATATATATATATACATATATATATATATACATATATATATATATATATATATATATATATATATATATATGTATGTATATATATATATATATATGTATATATATATATATATATATATATATATATATATATATATATATATATATGTATATATATATATATATATATATATATATATATATATATGTATATATATATATATATATATATATATATATATATATATATATATATATATATATATATATATATATATACATATGTATGTATGTATATATTTACATATATATATATATATATATATATATATATATATATATATATATATATATATATATATATATATAAATATGTATATATTCAACTACAGGTAACCTCACTCTCGAAGAACTAGGAAATGTACGTCTGAGCAATATAGAAAGGATCAAACGCAAACAGATGACAGACAGGAACAACCACAACAAAAACCGACAGTCCATAAAGACTTACGATACAGGACAAGTTATTTACGTTAGACAGAATAGACGAATAGGAACAAAATTAAACCAAAGATACCGACAAGAAGTTGTTAAAGAAAATAGAAATACGACTATACTAAGCGAATCCGGTAAAATAATACACAAAGATAAAATTCGTAATTAGTTTCTTCCAGATTCATCACTCACGCAATCAACGCAACTATACAAATTCTGGACTATACCAGCTCGCAAATTGTTTCTTTCTATCTGGGACAGACTAAAATTAAGGACGGAAACTTTAAAATAATTCACGTTATAGACTTGGACCAATACGAACGATTCATTACGGACACTCATCCTATTCTTAACTTGTCGATAGTTCAACATAATCCATTAGCTCGATATCTAATTCCACCAAATTGAAACCCTAATCCATAATTTGAAACCTCGGAAGATGAAAAGATCACTCGATTTTCTAGGCTCGGCATAGAAATGGATTGCCGGAAGTCCTGATCATGAGGATTTAATAACAATAAGAGAAAAGATAACCAAAGTCCTAAATAATAATAATAATAATAAACAAGTTGTCATAAATGAATTGTACAATCAACGAATAAATAAGATTACCAAAATTACGAATTATATTCAAAAAATATTAAACGAAGGAAATAAAACAAATTCAGAATTACAATACAAAATGAAAATAGTCAAAGAAGAATTAAAAAACATTAATTACGCCATACATTGGGCAAAATGGACATGGCGTGGAGGACCATATTACATGGCGTGCAGGACTATAGTACATGGCGCGGAGGGCTATAAGCAAAGCGTCTCCTCCTATGTACTTTTCGCCATGTACTATGGCGTGTGGCGCTATATTTTATCACAATCCCCAAATCGACTATGTACATGGCGCCAGAAGTCCATAAATTATGGCGTCTGGCGCCATGTGTTTTTTCAGTGTGTATGGACCGAATAATTTCACAAATGCGTGTTGAGTTATATTTACTTCACCACCAACAGAATTTATCTTCATAGATTTTGTATTAGATATTGGATTTCGCATATGTTTGGGCTGGATGTAGTTCTTATTGGATCCATTCTCAACTAAAAATTTTAAATGTTTGCCACTCTAGTTCTTATTGGATCCATTCTCAACTAAAAATTTTAAATGTTTGCCACTCTTCGCTTTGTATTTCATATACGGCAGGAAAGAGCTCATAGCCCTAAAAATTTCACGTTATCAGTTGTTTCTGTTTCTTGAGGGTCATCGAGGTATTCGTTGTTGCTGTCAGGATCATTGTTATCAGTTAGTCCGTCTTCTGGAGGTATAAATGGCATTGTATCCTCCAATGATAAGTATTCAAATAGTTCTGAGTCATTTTCTCGACCTGTGTAGTAAAGACACTCGTTGCGGATTTCAAGTTCGATGTTAAAATTCTGAGTGACATGTTGCTTGTTGGTTGCATTGATTTGTTGAGACAGTTTGGTTTGGGAATTGAGATCTTCTAATTGGGGGACAATTTTGATAGTTCACTGCTTGTGATCTAATTGATGAGTCAACTTCGATTGGCTCATAAACTCTTGGTTTTGGAGACAATGCCGTATAGTTAGGATTGGGGTTCTGATACTGAACCTGTCTATGAAGTTGTGACCTTTGCGGAACAGTGGGCTATGCACAAGTTCGGGGTAAAAGTTACTTTTCGGGGTGTAGTTAACAGACTCCTGTCGTAGATGGTTCTTTTTTGCTGGCAGGGGTGGTGGCATTTGAGAGGTGAGCGTGAAATTTCGACTTGAGGAATTGTTCGCATGCTGCACCCGGAAGTTTACGTTCTCGAGCTTTAAGCATAAATGAAGAGCCTGAGGGAGGTCCACTGGCTCTCTAATATTCCGCCTCTAAGGCCCCTGACAAACGTGTCTAGAGCTTTTTCACGGTAATACTGTGTTAAGGGGAGAGTAGGGTTTTTAAATTAATTTTTTTTCGATTTTATTTTTTATTGTAAAGGAATGACTAATATCTCAAATATGTTGTGTCCAAATTTCAAGTCGATCAGAGCAAAATTGACGAAGCTTTACCTGTCGGATTTTTATACCCACCTGACTCGAGCGCGCTATTGTTACCTGGCAGCTGATTCGATTTTTGTAGAATACCTTAAAAGCTACCCCTATCTTTCTTTATAGAAATTTAAAAAAGAGTACAAACGTTTTAACTTTAGTCAATAATAACTTTATATTATATTATTTACAACTTTAGTCAATGAAGAGTATATAATTTAGTGTGGCAGTAAACGTTCTATCGAGCAGTACACGCACTTTCCGATTTTTGCATCATTTTAGCTTGATTTTCGTTCAGTTTTGTGCTAAAATATTGCTAAAATGCCGAAAAAAGTTACAAAATCTGATAGAGCAACAACTAGTGCGATATTATATCGACCTAAAAAAATTGTATTAGTCTTTTCAACAATTGCAACGGTAGTTAAATGCATAAAAAGTGATGGAAAAATAAATTATCATTCGATTAAAAAAGAAGGCCGACTTAAAAAGAAGCAAACAATAGAAGGCAGGATTCATCGTAGAGAGGAGCAACAAGATGCTCTAGATATTGTGGATGATAGCAACATCGTTTATGGACCTGACACTGATGATTCAGTGTGAAGTAAGCCGATAGATCTCGCTTATGAACGTTTCATCCAAAATTTTTTAGTGTTCAAAGCTTTAAAGCGTTTTTCCCACAACTCACGTTTTCAAAGTCGGTGCCCATCATAACTCCAAAACAACTGCACCGATCCTTTTGAAATTTTGAACACTATTTTCTTACATAATTTACAAGGTAATGCTGAAGAGTTTTTTTCGAATTTGTTTATATTTTTAACTTTATAATAACAAATTAACCGATTTTTTTCGCAAAAAAACGCGTTTTTCGTTCAAAGTGCCCCCAAAAAGTGAAAAATTTAAATTTAAAAAAACTCTCCCAGCGTTACCTGGGGAAAGCAATTATCTAATGAAATACGTTTGATTTTAGGATTTCAGATGATTCGGCACCGAGTTATGATGGGCACCGCAATTCACCTTTTTTTCCGAGACGCTCCAGAAGAATTGCTGCCATTGTCGTATTTTTTAATATTTTTTCATGAAAATTACGCAAAATATTCTTCAAATGTTATACTATAATGAACTATTGGTTTTAATAAATAGATTTTTACTGTTTCATCTAAAAAAAAGTCACAAAAATGTGCCTTTTTTTACACGAATTAACCCTACTCACCCCTTAAACTGTTTAGAGATTCTTGCTCCAGTTCCACCGCAGATAACTTGTTTAATATTAGAGAAAAGTGGTGATAAACGCTCTGATAGATTTCATGCACTGTACCTGCACCTTGCACGTGGGTTGTTAGCTAGTACTTGAGAGTACCAAGGTCGCGTTCGTCCGCATAGTGTAGGATGCGGCACATGACTATTTTTGGCCAATTTAATGGAGTGTTTTGACAGTTTTGCACTGAGAGTATTCCGAAGTATTTCGGGGTTCCTCGGAGATGCTCATAGATATATAGAATTCTTTCAACACTTTTTCTCCATGATCCATACTCTCCTGGGTCATCTGAAAACGTCCATATCGGATAAGTTCCTGTCGTTTCCGACATTAATCTCGACATCAACATCATTGTTGATATTTGCGGCGGGGTTCATGAAAGAACTGAATAGTCTCCTGCCTTGCGTTCGCAGTTTCAGAGACGACCCGGCTAATGAGCTCTAACAAATCTTTGCTGTCAGGGAATTGTTTGGGCTGGCAACACCAGAACTATCTAAATTTTTGGCACGCAGGACCGGAGTACGAATTAAATTATTTGGGTTAGACATTTTGTCACCCGAAGTCTTCTTTCGAGAATACACAAGAACTATTGAAACAGCAAAGCGAAACTGCTTGAATACAACCGCTTCTGCATATGCAACGGCACTCTTTGAAAAGGAAGTGAGAAAATGTTTGGATTCACCGTACCAAAATATAAAAGTGGTTGTTAAATTATCGGTGATTCTTATAACTCCCTGCTAATAATTTGCACTGCTCAATGATTCACTAGACAGATTTGCACGCACGAAAAAACGTATGTTGCGAAAATTTAGGATTCAAGAATAGTCACGTAGGTTTCACTTCACATAACCTTAACACTTATGTTTTATTTCACTCTCTATAATATTCCCGGCTATCTATTTCACTCTTCAATGTGTATTCAATACACGGTAATAATATAAATAGTATTCAATTCAATTCTTAGATAATATTCAATTCAATTTCATAGTATTCAAATTTCGGATAATATTTAGTTCAATTCAATTTTTAGATAATATTTAATTAAATTCAATTTGTTATTCAATAAAGTTTACATATGTTTCAAAAATATATATAACTATTACATTCAGCTTCATTTCTCCGTTCAAATTTGTCTGCTTGGTTACAGGTTCTCATTGTTGGTTAGAGGTTCTCCTTGTTGGACCACTGGTTCTGCTACTGGAGGGGGCTTTCAATGTATCCTATTTGCTTCTTTTCTGCTACTAAGGGGCCTTTTTTCTTTCTCCAAGACACCACTTTTTCTTGCTTGGTTCTTGCGGGATTTCTCGCACTTGGTTATCGTAGCAAAGAGATAGTAAGCCGCGCACTTGGTTATTGTGTACTGTTACTATTTATAATGGAGCAAATTGCGGTCCCTGCTCGGGCGCCAGTTAATTTAATTAAACACAGCAAGACGAAACGTCTTGCGACTTTATTGTTTGGTATTAAATGATACCAAGAAAATACATTGCTCGACTTACTATCTATTTATGCTGAAAAACTGCTGATCCCATGACTGGCTAGTTTCCTAAGTATTGTTTTTTTTTTTTTTTTGAAAAATATCTAATATATGCGGTAATATGGCCTTTTAAAGATTTTGGGAAACGCCAGTTCGTGTTGCATTCAAAAAATTGTATAAAATCTTCTACTTTACGTAATTGTTCATGCCGCTGGTAAATGAAAAGGAACCTACTTTCTTTATTTTCGTTTTATGATTGCTTACAAATGAATTTTCTCAATTATTGCAAACAATTTATATTCTAATGCTAGGTCTGTTAGTTACAGAAAAATTGAAGTACTATTCCTTTTAAAAAATAAAAATCATAAACAATAATTACTCATTACTATGGAATCTAATACTTGATTTTGCAAAAAAAAAACAGAGCCTTCATCAAGTTATTTCATGTCATACATATACATATTGTAAGTTTCACCTTGTGTCGGTACCATTTTCTTTGGCGGTTATAGTATTTTTTTCCTTCAAAAATTTCTGACAAATGTTGCTCCACATTGAAATTTTGCACATTTGTAGCTTAACTGTTACACTACATAAATTACTGATCAAAGCATCAAAAATAAATTTTATAACAAAGGGTTTCGATACGAGCTTGGCTAATTATAAGAACTTTTTATCTTTGATGATATGCTCTCCTCCACAAACAGATTGATATTTTTTGGTAGCTGCCAGGATTGCCCTGGATCAGCCGTTATTCTAAGTACATGTGAAAAAAAATTGATGAAAATTGCATCAATGGTATTAGTAACGTTAGAAACTAGATTAGAATCTTTTGCGGGCTTAAAACAACATTGCAAAACAGTTTTTAGATCTATTTTGAAAACATAAAATTGTTTCGTACCATATTTTGTAAGTTTTACCTTGTTTCGGTACCATTTTCTATAAATTCTCTTCAGCGGTTACAGTATTTCACACCTTTAAAAATTTCCACGACTGTACTTTTACGAGCTCCACTTTGAAATTTCGCACATTTGTAGATTATATAACTGTTAACAATATTTAAATTAAGAAAATCGAAGGTGCGCATTCTGAAATATTCAAGGATAAAGGACACTGTAATGATCCTTTTTGTCCTTTTTGGCCAGGATGTTTCTTGCACTATTTTTCGTAAAAATTTTACATCTCTTTTCAAACAAGGCTCTACGTAAAGTAGCAAAATTTGTACACTTTTTTGAATGCAACACGGACCGACGTTTCTCAAAAACTTCAAAAGGCCATATTTCCGCAAATGTACCATATTTTCCAAAAATATTTCATTTTCAATAATAAGCTCACCAGATATTCTGGTTGCCAAAAAATTTCCAAATTCCAAGGAGGTGAATTCAAAAATTATCTGAAAATTGGTCGATTTTCAATGGAATTACCCTATATATAAACAACACACACTGGTGAAATTCGCAGATGTTATTAGTATTTATGTCTCAACAATTGATCTAGGTTAAGGCATTTTAGTAAGATTTATTTGTATGGAGAGAAGAAATTGTGGAAAAGCAAGTATGAGGAATGAGAATGAGTAATGTTTTAAGCTTGGTGACGACGATATGTTAAATTTTTTTTGGCGTTTGTGGGCACTGACAGCCTGAAAATGATTTTCTTCTCCAAATTTCGATTTATGATATTTTGTTATATAAACGTCATATCATTAATAAATTCACACCACACAACGATGAACAGTGCGAACAAATTAAAATTAGAATCGTAAAATAAGCAATCTGCGACCTAACATCATTTAGTACATATTTTTACACCATCTGCTAATTGCTACTAATCTAATCGGAGCCCCCGGCGCTAAAAAGCCAGATTATACAATGTTATATGTAAACAACACACAAATGCTCTTTCGTATAGACAAAACACCAGCATGTGTAGCAATGCCCGCATCCACGGCGACGATGGGAGTTGATTAAGTTTTCAATGGCAACGTGACGCCGTTCCGCTTCGGTTAATGATGACAGGCAGGAGCAGAAGTAAACAATTCTGAAAATTTTCACTTACCTCGATACGCCAAATTTCAATGCCTTTCCGTTGGCCTGCATTCGCAAAAGCTGCATGGGTGGGAAGCATTTTCTGTGATATTTTCGGTGTATTACTGTCAAGAACACCCGTTTCAATGACACCAGTCCTGCGATTTGGGATAGTGCCTCCAGAGACTAACAGAAGAGCCGCAAAGAGGCTGCGTGTGACATATGAAATGAAAGAATGATATCATCAATCGATTTTGCAGTGCCGGACGCTCTTTTCAAATCAGAAAAATTGTAAAAATTTTTAAGTGTAAATCTAATATGGATATAGCTTTAAAGCCTTTGAAATATATAATATAAATGCGGCACAAAGTGGAGGATTTTCACGATATTTCAAGACCATGCACTAACATCATCAACCTCACAAAACAGCAAAGTCGGTTAGAAACCACTTCGGAAACATGGAAATGCAATTAGCTAAATTATACACGCAAGTTTTATCACACACAATGACTAATAGTGCATTAACAAATGACTTCTCATCCGGTAAATATTCGATAGCTTTTGTCGTCATCTAATCTGTTCTACATAATACACGAGTGTTTTAATACACACAACGCGGAAGAAATATGATCATAATGTCATAAACCTATTGCCAATTTTTCGATTTGTATAAGTACATAAAAAGCTCAGATATGGTGTTCATAAGGGAATATTTTACCGAGACAATGACTAATTGAGTAAACATGAATAGTTTTAACTAGATTATTTCGAAGCAGATTTGATATTAGCTCCCGTCCAGCTTCAGATGCTACCTGATGCTAAATTTAAAATTCAGTTTCAGCTATTTAACGCAGCGAATAAATAAAGCTCCAGGAAATCATGAGCAAAAATCAATTCAGGTGCGTTTTTTTGCGGCTCGATGAAGAGTTAGTTAGGATAGTCAGCATGGAAAACAACAACAAGTAAGGCGGAACTCTGGTTATTTTCAAAGCTACCTACCCTAACCACCTCTTGATCGAGCCGCAAAAACCGCACCTTCTACAAGAATAAAATGCAAAAGTTTCACTTCCACCTTCATTCAAAAACATTTGGGAAGTCTACTAGCTCACTTTTGTTAAATTTCCATAAAAATTTCGTAAATATGCCAAAAGAACTAGAGCCCCAAGAACTGTAATGAAGCTGGGAGCGAATATATCATCTTAAAGCACTAATACATGGCTCTGAAAAGAAGCTTAATAAACGCACTTGAGATTAGGGGGTTAAAAGTGCAGCCATCTGGCGAGTTTCTATTGCATCCAGTTAATTTACTGCTTACTGTGACAGCACTAAATTCCAATATTTAAGCCATCAGATATCATAACATTTATTTTTCAACACTATCTAAAATATATAGCGGAAATATTAAGGTAAATAATCATGCCAAGTGTATTTTAATGTCGTATGAATCGTACGGTAAATTTTTCCTACACTTTCTGTTAGCATATACATAAGTACTCGTAAGTATGCGTGAAAAAATGAATTTTTGTGCATGATGTGCAAATGCATGCAATTGCATAAAAACCACTGATTTAAAATGTTATAACTACATTGGTCACACATTTACACAACTCTAATTATTTGTGTAACGGACATACGGTGCACACAGAATACACTAACATCATTGACATACACAATCACTCGAAAATTATAATCCATGAAGAATTATTATTATTATATATATATATATATATATATATATATATATATATATATATATATATATATATATATATATATATATATATATATATATATATATATATATATATATATATATATATATAGATATATATATATATATATATATATATAGATATATATATATATATATATATATATATATATATATATATATACAGTGGTGGCCAAATAAAATGCGACACATACACACAAGCGAAATTACCTACAAAATCGTATTTTTGTGGCCCTTTTAAACCAAATTTACTGGGAAAATCCCATGCGGGGCTAATTACATACCTTTTTGTTTAGGTATCGTGACAGAGTCCGCTTCGGTCACTCGTTCAGTCTAGTTTGACCGTTGGCGAGTAAACCTGGCACCACAGCTATTGAGTGAAAAAAAGTGAGTATTGTGATGTTAAGCAACGAAGGGCTTTCTACCAGGGCTTTAGCCAGTAGAATTTGTTGTCACCACGGGACTGTGGCGAGAATTTTAGAAAAAAAACGCGAAGGGATCTCTTGAGCGGACACCAGGAACAGGATTTGGCAATAAAAAGACGATCCCGATAGATGACCGGCATCTCAAGAACATAAGCCTGAGTGACGGAGAAAAAAAACCGCTAGGGAAGTCAACATGGACTTCCAGGAAGCGATGGGAATAGTGATTAGTGACAGAACTACGAGAAGAAGGCTACATGCAGCTGGTCTATCAGCTCGACGACCCCGAAAAAAACCATCTTTAACGGTGAAAATGAGAATAGCGAGGCTGAATTTTGCCAAATCTCATCGTAATTGGTCGGAAAATGACTGGAAAAGAGTACTCTTTTCCGACGAATCCAAATGCAACATGAACCAATCCGATGGACTGCAGTATGTACGTCGCAGAATCGGAGAGGAACTGCACAAAGACTGTGTTGTGCCTCGAAACAAGTTCCCTCCGAGTTACATGGTTTGGGGTTGCATTTCTTATTTCGGCACCGGAGATTTGGTGTTTTTAGAAGGATCAATGAATACGATCAGTTACATCAGCGTTATTGACAACCATGTGATCCCGTCGATGGATAGGCTCTTCCCAGTCATTTACGACCCAATTTTCCAAGATGACTCTGCTCCATGTCATCGCGCTCGTATGGTAAGGTGTGGGTTTTTTAGAAACAACAATTCAATACGACAGTATAAAAAAATCAAAAGCTTAAAAAAATTGTTTTGGTTTCCAATAGAATAAAGAATTTGTCGCAGAAAGTGAAATTTCGACACTGGAGTGGCCAGGAAACAGCCCTAATTTGAACCCAATCGAGAATTGTTGGGCGGAACTTAAAAGAAAACTGACGAGTCGGAGACTCAGGACCAAAGAGGAACTCAAAAACGTCACCAAAAAAGCTTGGGAGGACGACATAGCCACTGAATACTGCCAGTCTTTGATAAAATCCATGCCTCGAAGGATTGAAGCTGGGATCCGGGCTCGCGGAGGAAATACGAAATACTAGTTTTGTTAAATTTAATAAAGAATATTGTTTTTACCTCCCTAATAATACTTTTCCTTCAAATTTCCTATTACGAATCCTAAATAATGGATAATTTTCAATTCAACACTTTTTTTCCGAAAATGATCCTTTTGCTCATAAAAGGGAAAAGTGGCTGTACTGTCCACAAAGAATTTTTTTTGGTTCTGTTATTTTTACATTTAACGTGTAACACTATAGTTAAATTCTTAAACACCAGTTCGTATCATTTAAGCTCGGCGAGTATTCTGAAGAGACGTTATGTGGTGATATTCACAGGTGTCGCATTTTATTTGGCCACCACTGTATATATATATATATATATATATATATATATATATATATATATATATATATATATATATATATATATATATACATATATATATATATATATATATATATATATACATATATATATATATATATATATATATATATATATATATATATATAGATATATATATATGTATATATATGTATATATATATATATATATATATATATATATATATATATATATATATATATATATATATATATATATATATATATATATATATATATATATATATATATATATATATATATATATATATATATATATGACGACCATTTGAAGTTCCTGGCCTTGGCAAATCGATTCGAATCAGCATCATAATCGCGGGCAGAGTTGTCGAAATCAATGAGTGAGCCTTGCAGTACCAGAACAATCCAAAGAAGGTTGAACGAGATGGGTTTGCGTTCTTGTCGCCCTGCGAAAAAGCCACTTTTGAATAAGCGAATGAGGCAAGCTCGTCTTGAATGGTGCAAAGATAGAAAAAACTGGACCTCAGAGGATTGGAAACGAGTCATTTTTTCGGATGAATCCAAATTTAATCTTTTTGGACCAGATGGAGCAGTGCGAGTGAGACGCAGAACTGGTGAACGATATTCGGACGAATGTATCCAAGCGACGGTAAAGCATTCCCCCTATATGATGGTTTGGGAATGTATCCTACATAATCGCGTAGGGCCTCTTATTATTCTTGAAAGATCTGTGAATACTGCTAAGTACAGAGAAATTGTTGAAGAAGGCGTCGTTCTAGCAATCGAGGATCGAACGGCAGATGTGTCAAATTCTCTCTTCCAAGACGATTCGGCTCCTGCACATTGAGCTCGCTCTGTAAGTTATTTTCACATTGGAAAGAAAAATATTCTAACTAATGAACTTTGTAATGTTTTTTTCTTTTCCACGTAACACAATTGAAGGAGCAGCTAGGGATACAGTCTTTGCCGTGGCCAGGAATCAGTCCCGACTTGAATCCCATTGAAAACCTTTGGCAGGTAATGGGTTCAAAAATAAGGGAAAGTTAGCCTCGAACTGTCCTAGACTTGAAAAATGTAACAAGAAAAGTGTGGGAAGAAGAAATAAATGAAGATTTTTTAAAAAAATTGTATGACAGCATGGTAAGGTGAGTTAAGGCAGTCATCCAAGCATAAGGGGGGCCGATCAATTATTAATAATTTTTAAATGCATAAGAACTAATTAAATACCTGTAATGTTAATTTTTTCTTAGTTAATACAATATGTTTACTCTTTTGCATTTGTATGACAGAAAAATAAACAAAGGAGTAATTTTTTTCAAATAAAATATTTTCCGTTTTTTTTTTGAAAAAGATAGCAATTTTCTATTTTTAACGAATCAAGTTCCTCCAAAAATGTTCTAATATTTTAACGCTTTTTTCAGGAGCATAATGCAATAAGAAAAATATTTTGTATCTAAAAAGTGAACGATTCCAGAACCTAGATAAAATATATATATATATATATATATATATATATATATATATATATATATATATATATATATATAGATATAAATATATATATATATATATATATATATATATATATATATATATATATATTTATATATATATTTATATAAATATATATATATATATATATATATATATATATATATATATATATATATATATATATATATATATATATATATACATATATATATATATATATATATATATATATATATATATGTATATATATATATATATATATATATATATATATATTTATATATATATATATATATATATATATATATATATATACATACATATATAAATATATATATATATATATATATATATATATATATATATATATACATACATATATATATAAATATATATATATATATATATATATATATATATATATGTATATATATATTTATATACATATATATATTTATATACATATATATATATATATATATATATATATATATATATTTATATAGATATATATATATATATATATATATATATTTATATATATATATATATATATATATATATAGATATATATATATATATATATATATATAAATATATATATATATATATATATATATATATATATATATTTATATATATATATATATATATATATATATATGTATATATATATATATAGACATATTTATATATATATATATATATATATATATATATATATGTATATATATATATATATATATATATATATATATATATATATATATATATATATATATATATATATATATGTATATATATGTATATATATATATATATATATATATATATATAGACATATTTATATATATATATATATATATATATATATATATATATATATATATATATATATATAGTAACTTTTTTTTTTTTTTTTTTTTATAAGTAACTTTTATAAATATGCTCGAGAATGCTGAGCAAAAATTTTCTTCAATGTTTTATAAGCTAAATTCCTTGCTAAAAAATGCGTTCGTTGAACAAGCACTAAAGTTAAGTAATATAAGTAATAAGCTTGAACACTTTGAGCACCAGCGTGAGAATCAATTGGAAGACTTAAATAATCGGCCATCTATTCACGAACATTCGCTTCTCCATGAACTCTCAATGGCCGATATTAACAGCAACATGCCAAAAGTGACAACAAAAGACATGGCTTCGTCTCCTATCAAAGAACTAACTTCTACTACTGGTTCATCAAGTAACCAACGCGAATCTTTTATTCCTTCTTGTACGAAGCCAATATATAAATTTGGTACTTATTGGTCGAAAAATGAATGGGACAGTCGCATTGAAAAAATAAAACAAAATAATGAAAGTTGTCAAGACGAAGGATCGCGCTTCCAATTACAAGTTGACACCGACAAAGTAGCGTTCTTCGTCAAAGGAATACCCCCCGCTGCTGATCAAGGTTGGCTGGATAGATTTCTCGAAGCCGGTTTCCACATCACAGATTATTGTATAACAAAACTACCACAACGGAAACACAACTCGCAGAAACGATATAAAGTGTTGATTCCTTCAAAATATGCCTGGATTTTTACGAGTTTAGACGGAGGTAGCAGCAACTTCGACTGGAATGGCGTTACATTTTCTCCCTGGAAAAATCGAGTCACCAACAATAGGCGTAAGAAAGAAACTAAAACTAATTCTGTAAAAAAAAATTGTATTTGGCATAATGTTCCTATTACCCGCAAATCTCCATCCTTTCAAAATCCTCAAATTCTATCCAACTTGTTGACTATTCCTTCTAAAAACCCCACCCAGTCTACGGTTGTAACAAACAATTTATCGTTGGACGGTACTTTTAATATTGCTTCTACTCGTAAGAACTCATTAATTCCACGTCCTACTGATGCTTCCGTTTCTTCTCAACAAAATGCAAACAATGTTAGCTCCTCTTTATCCTCTAGCCACCTAACTTCTTATGTCGCCTCTACCGAGGCAACTACGAATACTGCCACTATTGACAATTTAATGACAACTGCTTCTCGTCGAAAAGCAGTCAACTCTGTTAGGCATTTGTCCTAACATAACCCCTTCTTTCAATGGACTCAGACTCTTTTACCACAATTGTAGTGGTATGAGAGGCAAATTGAATAAATTATATCTTGACGCAAAATCCTGCCACTTTAATTTACTCGCCTTCACTGAAACTTGGCTAAATGACTCCCATAAGAATGAAGAGATCCTTGATAGCAATTGGACAATTTACAGAAATGATCGCGACTATTCTTCCACAGGTCAATCGCGAGGCGGTGGGGTTTTACTGGCGGTTAGCAACACTATTTCAAGTGAGATTATTGACATCACCCCCAATGTATTGTTCCAACACCTTGTTATTCGTGTTTCTTTGAATAACAATTTCCTTTACATTAGTTTGGCCTATATCCCACCCAGATCGGACGAATCAGTTTACAACCATTTCTGTGAATTAATATCTTCCATTACAACATCTCTGAATGAAAAAGACAAAATAATATTCCTAGGGGATTTCAATCGTCCCAACTTACGTTTTATCCCCGATGAAAACGACGCATTTCTTCTCCCTGTTAACCTCTCAGATTCCAATGACTTCAACCTTGCGAGTACTTTTTATGGCAACGATTTGCAGCAAGTCTCTCCAACTCCCAACCAAAACGGTCATTGGTTGGATCTTGTATTTACAAACGCCTATGACGAGGTAGTGGTAAGTCCAACTGATGATGCAGAACATCTTTTTTCAAATAGTTTACACCACACTGCACTATCATTTGAACTTCCCACTTCTGATTCTATTTATTTTAGAGCGTACAATAATTCAATTGTATATGACTTTCTTAATGCTAATTATGAAAGCATTCACCATCACCTTGACTCTATAGATTGGCCGAATACTCTTTCAACGTTAGATCTTGAAGAAGCCATTTCCATTTTTTATGACAATATATTTGACGCCGTTGAAAGATATGTACCTAAGATAAAAAAAAAAGAAGAAACTGTCTGAGCCATGGCTTGATAGGGACCTTAGGCATTTGCGAAATCGAAGGAACAAACTTTATAAGCGGATTAAAAACAATATCGACGTTAGTTCTGCTATTCAGGATGAATATAATGAAACTGCTAAGCAATTTCTGGCAAAGTCTCACGAGGCTTATGACAATTACATTAAGGCAACAGGTGAAAATATAATCCGCGACCCGAAAAAATTTTATGATTTTGTAAATGTGAAGCGAAAAACTACTGGTTATCCATCGTCGATGTTCTTTAATGATATCACTTCTTCCTCTCCTAATGAGATTTGTGATTTATTCGCAGATAATTTCCAGAATATTTTTATTGCTCCTGACTCATCAAACTCACATCTCCCTTCCTCTCATTCCACTGCTACAGCTTTTATCAGCCACTTAGAAATTACACGTGACGAAATACGTAAAGCTATTTCGGAACTCGATTGCAACAAAGGTCCAGGGCCAGATCTTCTTCCTCCAACTTTCTTGCGCAAATGTGTAGAGCAGCTTATAACTCCCTTTCATATCTTTTTCAACAGATCACTTTCGTCTGGAGTTTTCCCATCCCGTTGGAAACTTTCATATGTCACACCCATATTCAAAAATGGTGATAGACGCTGTATCGGAAATTATAGAGGTATTGCCATCTTATCTTCTATTCCGAAACTTTTTGAAAAGATTGTCTACGATAAACTTTCGCCACTTGTTGACTCCCGTCTGAACGAGCAACAACATGGTTTTAGAAAAGGTCGCTCAACTACCACAAATTTGACAGTCCTAATCTCAGAAGTCCTATGTAAAATGGAGAAAGGATACCAAATTGACGCAGTCTATACAGACCTAAGTAAAGCTTTTGACACAGTTGACCACCCTACCTTAATTCTAAAGCTACTGAAATTCGGACTTGGTGGATCTTTGCTTAGCTGGCTGACTTCTTACCTTGGAAATCGAACTCAGCTGGTAAAATTTCAAGGACTCTTATCGAAAAATATCTCTGCTACCCCTGGTGTACCACAAGGTAGCCATCTTGGCCCACTTCTCTTTAATATATTTATTTCTGACCTATCTGACGCCCTAGCAAATATACCTCATCTACTTTATGCCGACGATCTCAAAGTCTATCATATCATTAAATCTAAATCCGATGCACTCTTTCTCCAATCCCAACTTGATTCACTTGATCATTGGTGCAATGAAAACAGGCTCTCTCTCAACATTGCTAAGTGCCAAGTTATAAGTTTCTCCCGAAAATGCACCGTCTCACATAACACATACTTCCTCGGGAATAATTTGTTAGCTCGAGTTGACAACGTTGTCGACCTTGGTGTTGTCTTGGATGAGCGACTCCGCTTCACCTTGCATTATGATAAAATACTTTCCCGTGCGAACAAACAGCTAGGCTTCATCAAAAGACGTGCCAAAGAATTTCGTAACCTGTGGGTCACAAGATCCTTATATACCTCTCTTGTACGCCCCATTCTCGAATATGCTTCAATTTGCTGGAATCCGGCTTTTGAAACCCACAGTAGCAGGCTCGAGTCCATACAAAAGCAATTCTTACTTTTCGCATTGAGAGAACTATACAACCCTTACGATTTTAATACCCTTCCTCCTTATGAGTTTCGACTGGGTCATCTAAACTTATTAACACTTGCATCTAGAAGAAAGATGATTTCGGCCTGCTTCACATTTGACGTCATTAGAGGCGTCATCAAAGTTGAATTCCTGAATAGCAAAATGGTGTTGAATAACCCTGTAAGAAATACCAGGTCCTCCCGTTTACTTAAGGAATATCCACACTCCACTACTTACGCAGCTAATGAGCCGATAAATAGATGCTGCAGGATATTCAATAGCATAAGTAATCTGTATTCTCCAACAGTCTCAAAATTATCCTTCAAATCCTCCCTTTTCCAAGCCATCCGCAACCCTTAATCCTAAGCTATATAACAATGTTTTATTTATTTGTTATTTATTAATTTATTATTGATTTATTTTGTTAATTATTTTATTTAATTTTTTGTTTTGTTTCTATGTACTCGTAATTTACAACTTTGCTTTTTTTTACTGTTTATGTTACTTGTGCCTTGCTTGGTTGATAAAATAAAATAAAAAAAATAAAATAAAATATATATATATATATATATATATATATATATATATATATATATATATATATATATATATATATATATATTATGTATATATACATATATATATATATATATATATATATATATATATATATATATATATATAATATATATTTGTTGAGATTTTCATTGAATTGGCATCTCGTAGATTTTTTTGTCACTGGGTGTATATATATACATATACATATAAATATATATATATACATATATATATAAATATATATATATATATATATATATATATATATATATATATATATATATATATATATATATATATATATATATATATACAGGGTGGACAAAAAGTAGGGTATCACTTTTTAGCCGAACTAATTAAATTTGGGAAATCCGTATTTTATTGAACTGAAGGATATAATTTGTTTTCTATGTTCAGGCGAGTAACTATATGCATTTGGTTTATGATAGGTGATTAACCACGTGTTTCAGGTAATTTGTGTAAAAACAGGGCTATAAAACGGCGAGTGCGTATAAAAGAGGTACTAATTTTTCAGTACAGTTGTGTCCTGAGTTGTGTCCCGAAAGTGAAAATCAAAAATTTTGATACAAAAGTGAAGTTTAGTAAGCTAGTGACGAATATAAAAATTATCAAAGCCGAAACTCTAGAATAAATTTAGTGTTGATCTTTTTTTTTGAAAAGCATATTTTCCGGTAGACAATTAATTTAAGGTTTTTGTTTCTTACAAAAATTTTTTTTTTTCATGATTGTAGGAATTTTCTTTAATGGATTTTTTTTTCGTAAAACTAAGGCAGTGTCAAAAAAGATACGGCATCAGATTTAGAATCTGCACCGAGAGGGCAAAACCATCGCTTCCATCAATCGACAACTCGGTGTTTCAAGGAAGACTGTTCTTTTGTGGACTCGGCGAGCTCCAGGAAAAATCGAAGAGTGCAAAAAAAGTGGAAAGCCACATGTGCTACAACCAGCCGACAAGAAAAAAAAAAGAATGCTGGTCAAAGATAAAGTTGGAGTCGGAACAAGGACTGCGACGAAAATCCTCAACCAGTCGCCAGAGTTCCAGCGTCGAGGAAAAAAAGTCTCCAGGTCAACCGTCAAAAATTACATCAGGAGCCGCCCATGGGGAAAACATTCATACTTGAGACCAACGAAGCCGCTTCTAACCAAGAAGAACATTGAAGACAGGAAAAGGTTTTGTAGAAGATTGATTGACGAAGGTTTTACCCTGGACAATGCGAGGGGCAAGAAGCAACGAGCTCGCATACTTTTTACGGATGAATCTCCGATTGAACTCTTTCCAAAACCAAATCGACAAAATATGCGAGTAAGAACATCGAATCCGAAATCAATTAAACCAGTGCAACGACCCAAACAAGGGCTTAAAATTATGGTGGCCGGTGGAATAAGTTTATATGGAAAATCCGAACTTATCACCATTGACGAAAATTGTACGGTTAATGGAGAGTACTACCGAAACAAAATGTTGCCGATCTACGGGAAGTGCCTGAACAACCGGTGCCAATATCCAGGAGGAATGTCTCCCATTTTAATGCAGGATGGAGCTCGCTGCCATACCGCGAAAGCCAGTATATCGAAGGCGAAAGAGTATTTTCCAACGGTTTGGACGGATTGGCCAGGCAACTCACCCGATCTTAATCCCATTGAAAATTTATGGGCAATATTGAAGGAGGCAGTGTTCAATGAACCTATACTAACCAATCGTCAACTTCTAATTGAACGAGTACGAAGTGAATGGGCCCAACTAAGCAACGACCACATTTTCAAACTTTGCAATAGTTTCCAAAGGCGGATTATTCAACGCTACGAAATGGAAGGGCGTCACACCACATATCAAAGTTGTGAATTATATTACTTAATATCTAAGCTTAATATATAAATTAAAAACAATAAAGTGATTTTTATATTTTTCGAGCTTTTTAAAAAAAATAAGTGATACCCTACTTTTTGTCCACCCTGAATATATATATATATATATATATATATATATATATATATATATATATATATATATATATATATATATATATATATATATATATATATATATATATATATATATTTATATATATATCTATATATATATATATATATATATATATATATATATATATATATATATATATATATATATATATATATATATATATATATATATATATATATATATATATATATATATATATATATATATATATATATATATATATATATATATATATATATATATATATTTATATATATATATATATATATATATATATATATATATATATATATATATATATATATATATATATATATATATATATATATATTGATATATATATATATATATATATATATATATATATATATATATATATATAAATATATATGTATATATATATATATATATATATATATATATATATATATATATATATATATATATATATATATATATATATATATATATATATATATATATTTGTATACATATATAAATATATATATATATATATATTTATATATATATATTTATATACATATATATATATAAATATATATATATATATATATATATATATATATATATATATATACATATATATATATTTATATATATATATATATATATATATATATATATATATATATAAATATATATATATATAAATACATATATATATATATATATATATATATATTTATAAATATGTATATATATATATATATATATATATATATATATATATATATTTATATATATGTATATATATATATATATATATATATATATATATATATATATATATATATATATATATATATATATATATATTTTTATATATATGTATATATATATTTATATATAAATATTTATATATGTATATATATATATATATAAATATTTATATATGTATATATATATATATATATAAATATATATATATATATATATATTTATATATATATATATATATATATATATATATATATATATATATATATATATATATATATATATATATATATATATATATATATGGACAACAAAGCACCGGGGTTGGACGGTATCACCAACAAATGCCTAAAGGTCGCAGTGAAACTGAAGCCTGATCTATTTATAAGTGTTTTTAACGCATGCTTGACTGAACAAACTTTCCCAAGCTGCTGGAAAAAACAAAAACTTGTCTTGCTGCCAAAGCCCAAGAAACCCGTTGGCGAACCGACATCGTACCGTCCTATCTGCCTGCTGGATGTGATGGGAAAAATGCTGGAACGCCTAATACACAACAGACTTGTATCAGCTGTGGAAAATAATGGTGGACTGTCGGAACGACAATTCGACTTCCGCAAAGCGCGCTCGGCAGTGGACGCCATCAGATCGGTTATGGAATTCGCAACGACCGCAATCGAAGCACGCGGGGCATCACGCAAGTACTGTGCACTTATAACAGTTGATGTTAAAAACGCGTTCAACACAGCAAATTGGAACCGAATAGTGGAGAAACTACTTCAGCTAAGAGTTCCTTCTTACCTTGCTAGGGTAGTATGCGAATACTTGAGGGACAGAGCACTGTGGTATGATTCCGAAGAAGGACCAAAGACATACGCCGTAACAGCCGGCGTCCCACAGGGATCCGTATTGGGGCCTCTCCTTTGGAACATAATGTACAATGACGTGCTAAATCTGAGGCTCTCGTCGGAGGCAACGATAATTCGGTTTGCTGATGACATAGTAGTGTTGGTATCTGCTGAAAAGTCAGACGAGGTCGAATCACTCGCTGACGAGGCGGTATACATGAGAAAGTTTTACGTTGATTCAGTCAATTTTTAAAGTGTTTTGTGATTTAAAAAAATGTCAAGGAAAGAAACAACGTGTGAAGAAAGGAAAATTGTGTTAAATATGAGAAAAGATGGGAAAACTTATGAGGAAATTGGAGAATATATACAAAGGAGTAAGTTAACAGTACGATATATAATTAGACGAAAGAAAATAGAAAACAGAATTAAAAACAAGACAAGAACGGGCCGGCCCTAAGTTTGAACCGACAAAGATAAACGGATTATAATGCTCAAAGTCAAGGTTAATCCAAAAATATTTGCAAGTGAACTAAGCCAGGTAGCTTCAGGTGAATCTGGAAAGAAAATTTCTCCAAGGAGTATTCAAAGAGTCATACAAAGTAACGGACTTAGAAGCCGTGTCGTTTGCAAAAAACCGTTCATAAGCAAGAAAAATAAAAAAAAACGTCTAAAATTCGCCAGAAAATACTTAAATGCACCAGCTGACATCTGGAACAAGGTTATTTTTACCGATGAATCGAAATTCAATATTTTTGGAAGTGGTGGTCGCATAAGAGTGTGGCGTCGACAAGGCGAAATTTTACTGCCAAAGCATTACATCCTACAGTGAAACATGGTGGCGGTGGCGTTATGATATGGGGATGCATGTCTGCAAAGGGTGTGGGAAATATGAAGTTTATAGAAAGCACAATGGATCGTTTCGGATATCTGGACATTTTGAAGAAACATTTGCGAAATAGTGCAGAAAAATTGGGTTTGAGTGGTGATTATTATTTTCAACAAAATATTGTGATTATTATTTCCCAAGCAAACAAACAATGAAAGTTGAAACAATGGGTAATCTATAACACTCCTCATATGTTGGCTA
>OZ022264.1:85426645-85469145 GCA_963978885.1 Nemotelus pantherinus
CGTAGCTCGAAGTAGAAAACTTGAGCGGCAGGCAATAGAATCTCCTATTCAACGAAGCTCTGGGCAAGGCTAGAGCGGTAGGAAGATTGGTTTTCTATACTACGAAACTCATTGTTGGGAGGTTGGTTTTCTATACTACGAAACTCATCAAAGCAGCATAAGGGACGTCAAATTCCTATACTACGAAGCTCATGACATAAAGCTTGAGCATTAGGAAGTTCACCAATACACTTGTCAAAATGGTGGAGCCAGGATCGTCAGCTGCGTTGGAGGCAATCAAGGCTCAAGTGGTGCTAACAGCAAATCTCCAACAAATAATAAGCAACTACAAAAAAGACTCTACAGACAGGAAGAATTTAGCTTACTTCGAAGAAAGGCTTAGAGGATTAAAGGCAGCCTGGAAATCTTTTAAAGAGAGAGATGTAGTGCTGCGATCAATGGAGGAATTGAAAGACCATCGATACTTTGCCAAGAAGATGTACGAGTCTATTTCAGAATTATATAAAAAATATAAAGCGCATTTCACGGAACAAATCCAAATTTATAGTGGTGTGTCGTCATTAAGCACGTCAAGCAAGGCAACATTGTCTGAAGTTCCGATTGGAGAGGAACAAATGGAAAAAGTCAAGGTTGATGAATCAGGCAAGATCCATATTTTGATTCGTCGCCAGCACATACAATTTGAGGCAATAAACAGACTACTATCACGATTATCTTTCGAAAATCTGACATCCGCGTACATATCGATCAAGTCGGATACTGTAAAGAGGATGTGGATGCAGATAGAGAATGTGAACCTAATCATTTATGAATTGACCAATGATCCATGTCAATGCGGCTATGACAGCGCAAGATTTCAGATTCTAGAAGACCAGGTTCAAGAGACACTCATCGAGTTTAATGGTAGCATACAGTCAACGTCGCTAAATAATGCAGAAGTAAAACTTCCGACAATAACACTTCCTAAGTTTGATGGCGATTATGAGAAATGGACCCTATTTCGAGACCTTTTCCGGCAGATGGTGCACGATCAGCCAATGCCTGAGTGTCAAAAACTATGGTATCTTAAAACCAATGTTACTGGGGAGGCAGAAAAGCTGATTTGAGGTTTGCTAACGTCCAGTGAAAACTACGCCGCCGCATGGAAGACATTGGAAGACCGTTACAACAATAAACGACTGCTGATTGCAATACTAGTAAACAAATTACTATCGCAGCCAAATCACGCAGCGGAAAATCCATCAGCTACAACAATCAAGAATTTGCATGATGTAACCAAGGAGTGTTTACTCGGGATTACAAACCTCGGTATCTCAACCACAGGATGGGATCCTATTTTGATTCATCTGCTCGTGAAGAAATTGGACAAAGCATCCCACACGTTGTTTGAGCAATCATTAGAAAATCCTAGATAACCCCCAACTTTGCTACAGTTACTGAGTTTTTTGGAGACACGGTTTCAATCCCTGGAAAATTTGAATTCGAGGGGGAAATCAGAAAACCAAAGTAAAAGCTACACTCGAGCATTAGCATCCACCATAGTTTCTTGTGTTCAATGTCAGGGATCGCATCCCATTTTCAACTGCAAAGAGTTCTTGAAATTATCAGTTGGTGATCGATTAAGAACAGCAAAGAAAAACAATATTTGTTTGAACTGCTTAAAGTCAGGGCATTTTGCGTCATATTGCACATCTAGATGATGTACCAAGTGCAACAAAAAGCACAACACCTTGTTACATTTCAAAGAATACCACTCGGAAGCTAAGACGAAGGAACTTGGTATCTTAACAGGATCATCGAACACAACAAAGACAATGAGTGAGAAGAAGTCACCGGCGTCACTAACGACAACAACGCGACTAACTCATCGCGGCTACATGTTGCTAGGAACAGCTCTTATCCAATTGTCAGCAGAGAATGGAAAAAAAATTACTTGCAGAGCTGTACTCGATTCTGGCTCCTAAATAAATGTGGTGACTGAACGAATTGTCCGGAAATTGAATCTGCCAGTAACATCAGTGTCAATGCAAATACAAGGCATTGGCAACGGTCGTCAAAATGCTTGCAAAAGAACAAGCCTATATTTACAGTCGAGAAGATCGTTTTCAGAGAGGCTTGAAGCATATGTCCTACCAACTATAATTTCGCAGCAGCCAACACAAGTTATAGATGCGTCGAGCTGGAAAATCCCGGAAGACATTATCCTAGCAGACGCCAGATTCCATATTCCTGGACAAATCGATGTTTTACTCGGCGCTGAGTTCCATCATCAAATCCTCAAAACTGGGCAGATAAAACTCAACGATGGACTACCGGTGCTACAGAATACCATTTTTGGCTGGGTGATATCCGGGAAGATTGACGAAATGCCTTTAATTAGACCGACGTGCGGAATTTCTACAGAAAAAGAACTAAACAGAATTATGAGCAAATTTTGGCAGCTTGAAGAAGTTGAGCCTACAAAGCCACAATTAACCGGAGCAGAAAAATTATGTGAGACTCATTTCAACCAGACAACCGAAAGAACCATAGACGGCAGGTTCGTTGTGAAACTACCTTTCAAGGACAGCCCAAATACTTTAGGTGAATCTAGGGACATTGCGATGCGAAGATTTTTGGCACTTGAGAGACGACTGCAACGAGATCCCGAACTTCGAGCTGAATATTCAGCTTTTATGAATGAATATCTCGATCAAGGACACATGCAAGAGATTAGAAACGTCCCCAAAAATCATTCCATCACTGCCCCATCACTGCGTCATTAAGGCCGAATCAACGTCAACAAGACTACGGGTAGTTTTTGATGCATCAGCTAAGACGACTACCCAATTATCGTTAAATGATATACTTCATTCGGGACCAAGTATACAAGACGACATGTGGATCATCCTACTAAGGTTCAGGCTACCCAAATTTGTGTTCTCCGCCGATATCCAAAAAATGTACAGACAGATTTGGATTCATGAAGATCATCGAGCCTTCATTTGATACTCTGGCGCAACAATCCAAATGAGCCAATCAACATCTTCGAGCTGTTGACTGTTACGTATGCGGATACATCAGCTCCTTATCTTGCCATGAGATGTCTCCAACAGTTAGCATTGGAAAGAGTGTCTTGCTACCCTCTAGGAGCCGAGGTGATACACAAAAATGTTTATGTCGACAATGCAATAGCGGGTGCAAACACTGTTGCAGAAGCCCTCGAGATGCAAAATCAAGTCACCACGCTACTTAACGAGGCAGGATTTAAATTAAGGAAATGGAGTTCAAATCACCCTTGTCTTCTGGAAAAAATTCCACTCAACGATAGAGAAAAAGAGCTAGATTTGTCGAGTGCCAACGATGAAGCGATAAAAATATTGGGACTAGCATGGCAGCCAAAAGGTGATAGATTTCGCATAAAGATACACGGAGTCCCTGTAAAAAAAGTGACCAGAAGAAACATTGCTTCCGAGCTAGCTAGATTGTTCGATCCACTGGGACTACTAGGACCCATTGTGGTCACAGCGAAGACCATTCGTTAATGCCGGCGTCGACTTTTGTGGTCCGGTCTGGATTCATTATAAGACACGTGGGAAACGTCCTCAAAAGGCCTACATCGCAGTTTTTGTGTGCTTCGTGACGAAGGCCGTGCACATGGAACTTTCTCTGTGCCTTGAAACGTTTTATGGGACGAAGTGGCAGTGTGAAAAACCTCTACTGTGACAATGCAACAAATTTCGTACGTGCCAAAAATCAGATTGAAGAGTTACAGGAGATTATATATTCTGAAGATTCAAAAAAGGCTGTTGGAACCAGTTGTGTCCGAAACCAAGAGTTTATGAGCCAATGGAAGTTGACTCATCGATTAGATCACAAGCAGTGAACTATCAAAATCGTCCTCCAATTAGAAGATCTCAATTCCCTCAATTCCCGAACAAGCGACCACAGTCTCAACAAATTAATGCACCCAACAAACAACAACGGACCCATTTCACTCAGAATTTTAATATTGAACCTGAAATCCGCAACGAGTGTCTTCACCATGCAGGTCCAGAAAACGACCCAGAACTACTTGAGTACTTATCATTGGAAGACACAATGTCATTTACACCCCCAGACGACAGACAAACCGATAACCATGACCCTGACAACAACAACGAATACCTTGATGACACCCAAGAAACGGAAACAACGGATAACGTGAATTTTTTAGGACTATGATCTCTTCGCTGCCGTATATGGAATACAGAGCGAAGAGTGGCAAACATTTAAAATTTTTAGTTGACACTGGATCTAATAAGAATTATGTCCAGCCTCAACTTATTCGGAATCCAATAGCTAATGAAAAATCCTTCAAGATTAATTCAGTTGGTGGTGAAGTGAACATAACTCATCACGCATTTATAAAATTATTTGGTCCACACACAGAAGAGTTGAAATTTTTCATACTGCCTTCGCTGGAAACCTTTGCAGGAATTATAGGCAATGACAGTTTAAAAAAATTAAGCGCGGTCATTCATACTGATAATGATTACATGCTTATCAAAAATTACCTCCATATTCCCTTGAAACAGCATAAGTCGCAAGAAGTAAATCAATTAAATATCAGAGCCAGTCATTTAACAAACAACCAAGTAAAACGTCTTCAATCCATTCTGAAAACATATTCAAATGTCTATGCCGAACCTAACGAAAAGCTAACATATACGACGTCGGTAAAAGGGGAAATTCGCACAACAACCAGCGAGCCGGTATACTCAAAATTGTATCCTTATCCCCAAGCACTTCGAGGTGTAGTCGAGAAAGAAATCCAACAATTATTAAATAACGGGATCATAAGACCTTCAAGGTCCCCATACAACGCTCCGGTCTGGATAGTCTCCAAAAAAGAGGATGCATCTGGTGAAAAAAAATTTAGGCTCGTGTTTGACTATAGGAAATTAAATTCCGTTACCATCACAGATGCATATCCGATTCCAGAAATAAACGAAGTTCTGTCAAACTTGGGGAAAAACAAATTCTTTTCCATAATTGACCTCAAAAGTGGATTTCACCAGATACCGCTTAGAGAGTGTGATATCGAAAAAACGGCTTTTTCGATCAACAATGGAAAATATGAGTTTGTAAGACTACCGTTTGGCCTGAAAAATGGGCCCCCTATTTTTCAAAGAGCTCTGGATGATATCCTTAGGGACCACATTGGAAAGCGATGTCATATCTACATCGACGATATCATTGTCTTCGGCAAGAACGAAGATGATCACTTTGAAAATCTTGAGGCGATCATCAAGACGTTGAATAAGGCCAACATGAAAATAAATCCTGACAAATGTGAATTCCTTAAACAGGAAGTGGAATTTTTGGGTTTTATTGTCAGCACGAACGGTATAAAAAGCAACCCCAAGAAGGTGCAAGCAATTGCCTCTTTCCCACCACCGACAACATTAAAAGAACTGAGGTCATTTCTTGGTATGTCCGGGTATTACAGACGATTTATACGAGACTATGCAAGAATCGCGAAACCCTTGACATCCCTTTTAAGAGGGGAGGATGGACGAGTGTCCAAAACCGCATCAAAAAATAAACCCATTGTACTCGACCAACAAGCCCAACAAGCTTTCGAAAAGCTGAGAACATCTCTTGTGTCCAAAGAGGTAGTATTATCCTATCCTGATTTTTCCAAATCATTCGACCTTACGACGGACGCTTCCAACATTGCCATCGGTGCGGTGTTGTCTCAAGGAGATAAACCAATATCTTTTCTGTCGCGGACCCTCAGTAAGACCGAGGAAAATTATGCGACTAATGAATAGGAGATGCTCGCCATTATATGGGCACTCAACTCATTAAGAAATTTTCTATACGGAGCACAAAAGGTTCGTATTTTCACTGACCACCAACCACTCACGTATGCCCTCAGCAATAAAAATAATAATTCAAAACTCAAGCGTTGAAAATTTATTTTAGAGGAGTACAATCATGAGCTCATCTATAAACCGGGTAAAGCAAATATCGTCGCCGATTCCCTCTCTAGGCCTCCCAAATCTACCGAAATAAATTCACTGACTCCCACTGAACACAGTGCCGAAACCTCGTCACACGACCTCATCCCTTCCGTTGAAACTCCAATTAATGTCTTCAGGAACCAAATTATCCTTAAATTAGGTAATGAAAACAGCTATCAGTTAACAAACCCTTTCAATAACTATACAAGGCATATCCTCATTCGATCGAATTACACTGAGCAGGACATCATACAAATCTTCATAAGGTACTTAAATCCGAATCTACTTAATGGACTAATCACAGATGACGCTACGTTTGGTCTTGTGCAAACGGTCTATCCGGATCATTTCAGAAATTCTAAGGTGAGATTTACCCACAAAATCGTAGAAGATATCCCAAACGAAATCGAGCAGGAAGAGAGAATCCTACATGTACATAAAAGGGCGTAACGCGGAGGAAAATCGTCTACAACTATTAGAAAATTTATATTTTCCCAAAATGAGATCCAAAATAAAGAAAATAGTGAAACCTCGCAAACCCATATTTGCAAAGAATGCAAATACGAAAGGCATCCGAATAAACCCCTCATTAACGCAACACCCATACCCCAGTATGCTGGCCATACAATACATATAGACTTATTTTCCACTGAGAAGCACCGTGTTCTATCGGTCATCGATAAATACTCCAAATTCGCGTTAGCCAAAAAGATCCCCTCTGAATCTGTAGAGG
The DNA here is from genome assembly GCA_963978885.1 of Nemotelus pantherinus. Classification (NCBI taxonomy): domain Eukaryota; kingdom Metazoa; phylum Arthropoda; class Insecta; order Diptera; family Stratiomyidae; genus Nemotelus; species Nemotelus pantherinus. The sequence continues at coordinate 85,433,366 of OZ022264.1, forward strand.
ATATCAAGCCCTATTTTATTTCTGCGTGCCAGAAAACGTCGTTATTGATAACGAAGGAGCACTTCGATATCCTTCCTGAATGTCAATGATGGAAGACGATCTCAACATTAAGGTCTTTCAGACTCCACCGTACAAGAGTGAGGTAAACGGTCAGGTAGAGAGATGGCACTCCACATTGACTGAAATGATGAGATGTCTAAAGAAGGAAGAGCCTTCCTTTTCATTCGACGAGCTGCTAGAAAAAACAGTCATGGAATATAATCATTCAATCCTCTCCGTTACTGGGAGAAAACCCATAGACTTATTTCTCGGACGCTTCCCAAATGCTAGCGCAGACGACCTCGAGAACATTCGACTAGATAATATAAAAAAACTTAAGACGAAACAAGACAAAGACTTAAAATTCCATAATAAAACTATACAGCCAACGAAAGACTACGAAATTGGACAAATAATTTTTGTTAGACAGAACAAACGGAAAGGATCTAAACTGACACCTAGATATCAACAAGAAACAGTTAGGGAAAACAGGCACACAACTATTTTAACTGAGTCGGGAAAAATTGTTCACAAAGATAAAATACGTAATTAATTCTTTCAGAACTGCTCTCGGCCTTACATACGCAGAAGTGCAAATACTGGATTTCACAAACTCACAAATTGTGACGCTGCACACTGGACAGACCAGAATGCAAAACGGAAATTTTAAAATTATACACAGAATAGATCTGGACCAGTACGAGGAATTCATTTCAAAAACGCAGACGACATTAAACTACGCGGTAATACAGCACCACCCCTTTGCCAAATGCCTATCACATGAATTACAACACATAGACACACTCGTTCAGAATCTTAAACCACGCAAATTCAAAAGATCACTAGATTTCTTAGGCACTGCTTGGAAATGGCTTGCGGGTAGCCCAGATCACGACGATTTCACTACAATCAAGGAAACTGTTTCAAATGTATTAAAAAACTCAAACAGACAAGTTGTTATTAATCAACTATATAATGAGCGTATGAATAACATAACGAAAGTAAATAACGAAATATTAAACCTATTAAAAAAAGATAATGATACCAATAACCATATTATATTCGAAATTAAATTTAAAATCAAAATAGTAAAAGAAGAATTAACCAATATTAACTATGCAATTCATTGGGCTAAAGCTGGTATAGTAAATTCCATTATTTTATCAAAATTAGAAATCAAACTAGCACTTGAAACACTAGCCAAAGACAAGCTTTTATTTTCAACTATTGAAGAGGCATTAAATTTTTCAGAAATTAAAGTTATCACTAACGGTCTATCTACGCTCTATATTATAAATATACCAATCGTCACTAGTAAAATTTATCAAATGTTAATTATAAAACCAATAAAGAAAGGAAACTTTGTAAACGAAATTCAATTTGAAAAAGTTATTAAATGTCAAAATGAAATCTTTGGAATTACTGCAGAATGTAAAACCTATAATTATGTTTCTATATGTAAGGAATCAAATGTTTTAGATATAAGTAAAACAAACTGCATCCCCAACCTGCTGAAAAGTCTCAAAGCTAATTGTACTAAAATAAGCAACGAGCGCATACCAGCCATCGATAACATTGCTCCTGGAGTATTGCTGCTGAACGATTTTACCGGTAACCTCGAGACAGATGACTCTTCCCACAAGCTAAATGGGACATATCTGGTAAAATTCCACAACACCACCATTAAGGCCAATGATAAAACATACTTCGAAAAAGAAGAATCAACGATACAGGTTCTTCCTGCAATTCTACAAACATCAATAGAGAGTCAAGAACTCAATACGCTAATGTCTTTGGAGACCATGGCCGAGCTCCATATAAACGACACCAAAATGATCGATATCTTGCAAAACGAGAAAAAAGTCCATCAATTCACCAACTATGGACTTACAACGATAATAACAATGGTGCTATGCTTACTAGCATTTTGGAAATTTTATAGCAAAAGAAAAGATATGTCCATCGAAATTTCAACCAAACAACCCCCAACACCGGAAGTAGCAAAATCCACGACCATCATCAACCCCCCAGCATCAGTTACCACATATCCGATTAATTTCAACAATCTTCCCTACTTTTAACGATAGAGGACTATCGTGTCTAAAGGGGGAAGAGTTAACACCTGATCCACTAAACAAACACAATTCACATGCGCGTCAGCAAAAAGTACATCCTCAGCAGAACTGCAATATTCATCTGAGCGACAGACATGGGATCAGCATTTTTTGCAACATAAATAGACAGTAAGTCGAATATTGTATCTTCTTTGTAATTTGTGAATTTGAACAATAAAGTTGCAAGACGATTTGCGTCTTGCAGTATATTCTATTTTTTTCACATTGAAGTGTTAAATTAAATTAACTTATATATACATATATATATATATATATATATATATATATATATATATATATATATATATATATATATATATATATATATATATATATATATATATATATATATAGATATATATATATATATATATATATATATATATATATATATATATATATATATATATATATATGCATATATATATATATATATATATATGCATATATATATATATATGCATATATATATATATATACATCTTATTTTAATACTTATTTTCATCGAACATAAGCAAAAACTGACTGGACGAAATTTCAGCGAAGAATAACCGCGAAATACCTCGAAAAGGGTACGAACGGTAACTCTGACGGTAACTCTGGGGTGCCCAATGATAGAAACCTCCAAAATGACAAAATAGATGAACTGACATTGAGCACGATTGAATCCACTGTCTTGTGATCAAGAAAAACTAACATTATGACAAGGTTACAAAACCGTTCTCATTGGGAAACTCCAGAGGCTTAAGAGTAAATTGTTGACTCGCATCAACAAGATCTACAGAAGATTATAGGATCACAACTATCCTACCGTCAGCACTCTCAAGTCTATTCTGAAGAATGTCTAGTATTTAATCAAATTCAATTATTAAAATGAAGTAAAAAGTAAAACGATCAAAAGAATCTCATGCAGGGGAATGGTCAAAATGAACACTCAGATTAATATTATCTTTTGGAAAAGCATCCGCAGGTATATAAGACTTTGAGGTGCCAGATGCCACCAACGAAACTGAATCTCGGCGAGAGACTCCTATAGCTATTACGAACGAAGAATAAAAGTTAATTGTAATTTTCCACTATTTGGAGGCAATTCACTCTCAAAATCATCACGTGATGAAATTTCAGCTTATTGTGATTGTAATACCCAGAGTGAACGAGTTCGAATCTACAAGACAAGTTGAACACCTACTTCAACCCAACGATCACTTATTGGCAGACAGCATTCCTTGCGAACAATTGTATAACTAGTTCGTGATCTTGGAACAACTGAAAACTACCTTCAAATCAGTCAACAACAAATGTTCGTCCTGAATCAATGGTGTCCCGATTGTTGTCTTAAAACACCTGCCCGATATATGTCGTCATCACACAGTACTGAATTCTCTTCAATAGGGCCTTAGCAATTGCCATTTTCCAGACGATGGAAAACAGACAAATGCACGTAGCTACAGACCTATGTCTAACCAGCGTCAGCAAGGTCTATGAAAAACTCATAACCAGCTCGCTGAAAAAGTACGTTCAGTGCATGCAGTCGCAAAAATAGTCTCCGACATTTTTTGACAGCTCAATAATAGAGAATGCTATAAAAGACAATGGGGGGGACTTTTCTTTACATTGTGAATACCAGCCAGATCATGACCTACGGAAAAAACCTTAGTCATATCAAGCGGCAAACTGGCCTTAACCAGATCCTTCCGAGTCAATAATGGCCATCAGCAAGGCACCATCACGGCACCGCTACTCTTTGCCATTTACACTGCCGGCTTGGTAACTTGCTTCAGGTTCAATTAATTTACAAGTCAATCATCAATTTTTGCATTTCCTGATGATCTAACTAATCACTGCCGATAGAAAAGCCAGCATCGTCCAGAATGAGCTTCAGATCATGTTCAATAAAATTAAGTTGTTTACCAGTACGTGGAAGATCAGAATTCATCCACATAAATGTGATATCATCCTATTCCGGCCGTCACTGCAAGAGACCAACGGATATTTGAGGCGAAACTGGGAAAACTTCCACGTCAAAGATGGGGACGGCAAAAATGACCCAGATACCAGCTAAACCCCCTACAAGACCTGTGTGAAATACTTGTGTGTATTCCTGGCTCAGCATCTGTACTGCTCCCAACACATTGATATGTAACTGAACAAAACAAGAGCGCCTACATGTCTGTTGGAAGACTTTTCAGCTCGAAACATCTCAAACCCGATATAAAACTGACATGCTACAAGCAATGCCTCCTAGAAGTACGGGCAGTCATGCATAATGGTGACGTCACAGTAATAGGACAAAATGTCATGAAAAACACACGCAGTCTTATGGGACGTCCGCGGGAAAATGTTAATTGTGCGGGTTGTGTTAAAGTGAGTGATGTGAAAATAAAGTGAGATCTGAGAAGCAGTGCTAGTGAACAGCTAAATCAAACATTAATGCGGTGCGTGCGGTATAATGTGAAAAATTCACTACGAAATGTTTACTAGTTGTTGTTAGGTTATGTGATGTTTTGTGTCGATTTACTGTCGCGATACAATTGATTGATACAAAATGAAAGTTATGACTATATATAATTATTACAACGCATCCACGCACGAAAAAACTAACGTTTTATTCATATTTTAGCTAAAAAATCACAAGTAAAATCTCCGTGTATATCGGCACTGCCTCGCGGAAATGTCAAATTTGCCTATCACCTGACGGCCCGTACTTCTAGAAGGCATTGCTACAAGGGTTTGATCAGGCGAATGATCACTTATGGATGCTCGATCTGGTTCAACTTGAGTACACAGCAAATGGAGCGGGTAAGAATTTCCGGGCGGAAATGCCTGCGTGTGTATATGGGAGCGTATAGTCGTGTATATACTACACAACATCCGGCAAAAGGCAGTACGATCGAGACTACAGCCCTAACCAAAGATGAGTCTGCGAACGTGATCGTCTGTCAAAACCGACCGGTTTTCGAGCAAAAAAAGCACTTTTTGACATACTGAAACAGTAGTGAACATAAGTGTCCATACAGCGCATAAGTGAACGTATGTTAAGTCGTATCTCATCACCGCTTTACGTACGGACAGCTCATAGCAAAAATTGAGCAAAAAATTGCTTAATGAGCATGTCACTTTTCTGGCTGTTCGGAAAGTTATGTTTGGGTGCAACAAATGCTTTGCGTGGTTTACCTCGGCGCATATGCGCACGTACGGACGCAGACTCATCACTGGTTGGACCTTACGTTGGTGGCTCAATGATGGTTTTCGTATTCTGATTAAAAGTGGACGACTTATGTCAAATTTTTATTTTATACAATTTTATACTATTTCAATATTAGGCAGGAAGTCCTGAACATGTTTGCGGCCCCATTTCAATACCAACGACATTTTATTGTAGATTAGTTTCTTAGTTAATTGCGAATAAGTTTAGTTAGGACGAACTACCGATTTTGAAGGTTTTTGTTATTTTTGCTTCAATACTTTAGTTAAAATATTATGAGATTAGCCTTAAATTAAATTCATAATATTGGAAAATCCCAAATAATTAAGGCATTAACACGTTGGCTGCCACGGATTTTTTCACGGTTCCGGTCTAGAGAGCCAATTTGAATTAATCTTGTTATATTATATAAAACTTTAATAATAGTACATAACAATAATCAAGAAGCTTCAAAAATGTTTTTACTTAACTTTTTTTTAATGAATATACTCTGTATAATTGTATTTTCTGTTCATTTAAACCAAACCTGATTTTTTTATTTTCTTTCCTAAAGCCATATGTTCATATTTACACTCTTATGCTACGAGTTTCTTCATAGCTGTACAAATATGGCAAGTAATTAATGGACGAGATAACTCGTAATAGGCGTCCTGGGCATAACAATAGCTTACGAGACATATCGTGGTTGGCAGTCAACGTGTTGAAAACTTCGAGTCCCAGGCGGCCATTAAGTTCAGCATAAGGCTAGATTAAGAATCTTAGCTTTAAAGATTTGGATTGTCTTATAATTAAGGGAAAGATAAAACCATTTTGAAGCTAAAACTAAATAACTATTAGACTACCGGAGTAACGACTGGTAATCGGTCTGAATTACGAGCTATTGTAACTGATATAAATCAATCCCTTGATTCTATCGCTTGATTCGAAACAAACCGGTATTGCTGCCAACCTACAAAAAAAAACCGGTGCTAATATCACAAAATACAGTTCAACCTAGATCGTCTAGTATTCTTTCTGATGCTAGCATATTATCTCCTGGTGATACATTGATATCGAATGGATTGCCTCAACAATCAAATGTGTACACTAGACATGGTAGATCCAGAATACCAATAAAATAAAAAAAATAATAAATAATTTTTGTTTCATAATTTACATGATAGACATGGGTAACGCAGCAAATTTTGAGGCGCTGATACACTGATACCGGCGCCAGCAGAGGTATCAGCGCACTGCGCTTGCTTGAAGTATACATGCAGCCTGTAAAACTCAAGTGGCTTGAGTCGAACCGATCGGAAAAGAAAATATGAGCTGGAATGCTAATGATTTTCCGTTCGAGAAAAACTCTCTACCGCACAGTTAAATGAAATTTACGTTTACAATTTAAAACTAAATTTTAATATTTTTCTACTCATCCTAATAAATATATTTCAGTGGTGATATCATATTAAAACAAAGTCAAATTTACATGATTCACTCAAAAAAGAATGATTGAAAAAGCTTGTATGGGACAAGAGCAACCCACATTTGAACTTACTAATTTTCCGATTTAAAATACCCTAAAATACCCAGGCTATAGCATGTACCCATTCAGGTATCTTTCCAAACGTGCGTACGCGTAGGTATATTGCTTTGCATCAAACTCAAACAGACTTGAGGTAAGTATACTCAACTCATATCTTTGCGCCGCGCCATAGCATAGCGCCAAGCCAAATTGTGTTGGCATTGCAAAGCGGCAGCGCCAACACCATTGCTACCGAAGTGCGTTACTGAGCTACTAATACCGAAGTGCATTACTGCGCTACTGATGCCTACAATCGATATCAGCGCAGTGGTATCATGGCTAGTGCTTCAACGCAATTGCGCGGCGCAGCGCTGCGTTACCCATGTATAGTGTACACGGAACCATTTTTTTTCCTTACTAGGTCCTTCGAAAAATCCTTTTTTTCCCACGGATGCTGCAATTATTATTTCCCAAATCGAAGTGATCGTACCACCCACCACTCAGATTATTTGTATCTTGGTTTGCATATGGAACTAAAGTTGAACAATTTTTTTTTTAAAGCCGGCTATAATCTCTAAGCTCGGCTATAATTCGCCTTCAATACTGAGTTGAAAACTTATCCGGGACAACCTAGGTCATCAACAAACTTCTTTACTCTGTATTACCATCAGCACTAATGCCACTAATCTATTGAAGAAGACCGTCAGACCGAATGCAGTATTCGTTAAGGTATTGAAATTACCGCCAGGAACTCACAAATAGTAGTGCTACATCTGAAAATTTACTATCAGAACGTTAGAGATTTGAGGACCAAAGTTAATGACATAGAGGTTTGTTAAATAACAACGTTTGATGACGGAACAGGAACTTGGTTGCCTAGGGACAGATACAGGGGAAAAAATACCTCATTACAATTTCTTTCGCAAGGATCGAGACCAATCTGTCTGTGATTCTTCGTTAGGAGGTAGTGTTTTAGTTGACGTTTATAACGTTCTTAATGCCTTCATAAAAGTTTCCACCTTTAATATCGCTTCGTTATTTTGGAGTGCCAGCTTTTCACAAATTTTGTTTCTAAGCAGTATCTCACTAATTACTTCTTTCTTCCTTTCCTTTCGCTCACTTTTCCAACCACACAATATAACCAATGCTGACAACAGAACTCTCAACCTTGTCTTGTCTAGTATTCCTTCTTTTTCGTTTTCTTTAAATTAGCCTTTATATCTTTGTGTGCACCCTGATCTTCATAATCCTCTTCTCTTGCTGAAATTAACACTTAACTTCTCGTCTATCATTAAAAGCACTCCTACTCTTCGTTTTTTCAGCCAACGAAATAAATGATATTAACTGGTGTTAGCAAAACAAATGACAATAGCTACTATAATTTCTTCAAAGGACTAAGTGTGAATAATATTCTCCTAAGATAAATTTCTTCTCATACAATTTAATCTTCTGACACACTCCTTCTTATCGTTGTAAATACTGGCTCGCTTAATTACCTTTTCAGGTTTAAAAAACTACGTGCCACTGCCAAAAAGGAAACCAATAACGCTTTGAACAGGTCGAAGCTTTTATTAAATTCCATCAGAGATGTATTTTCATGATACATTTACCTCTTCTGCCCAAAATACCTGTGAGCTTTTTGCTTAGTTATTTTCTTTCGCCTCCCGCAGAATATATCTTTGCTGTCAATGAATTTTTCCGTCAATAAGTTTTTCTGTCGCTTTTCAATAATCCTTTGAAAGTCAAATCATTGCTGAGCTATCTAGACATTAAACGGCTCACAGACACGGAGCTACACAAATGTACAACGAAATAATACCAATATGTTCTGAAAGTTTCATAATGATTGAATAGCTCTGTCAAAAGTTATCGCGATTTAAAAATGTTTAAATTTTCCCGTTCTCTTTTTAGGCACCTAGCGCACACATGGGGTTGAAAAATTCCAAAACACTATCCGATTCACATTTGTAACACGTTCGAAATTCATTATGCTACCTTAATTTTTGCAAAAATTATTTGTGTGCGGAATAATAGGTATATTAAAAATATTACTTAAATGGCCGCCGGCGCCAAAGGGTTAAAGATAATTAGCATTTAGTAAGACCTGGACCTATTCTGCATATACACCAATATATCCTGAAAGTAATAATGTTCCTCGAACATTAGTAAAGAAAAACAAATCGAGATATCTCGCAGCTGACTTCGTCGAAAAAAGTTCCTGTATTAACTCGCACTTATTCTATGAACAAACGCAGTCTATTTAAATTTGTAACGCAAACTATGAGATGCCCCGTAGTTAGAAATATGCCTCGAAATATCTTGTATTTGGCAGTGATTGCGTTTAGTTTTGACTAGCAATCAAGTTGGTTTGAGGGCGGATATATCCTTCTTATTCTCTCAGAAAAATGTGTTCATAAATTATAATGAATTTGAACATATTAGCTACGTTTAATCATTTAACACTGATCATGGATAAGTTTGCTGGTATATTGACGGTTAAGTTTGACTAACTGCATATGCAATAGATAGGCGCTTTCATTGCGCTATTTTGCAACCAGGAAATTATGGATAACGCCGATGATGATGAATCATAGGATAATGAGCGTTTTCATCAACATTCAAAATAATCTCTTTTCCATTTTCAACTTGACACTTATATTTTGAAACCAAGGAAGACACGATATTTTCTATCAAGACAAGCTTGTAACATATTTAATAATGCAGTTATCGCTGTTATCTTTATTGAATATTATGAACTCGAAATTTCGTTTTCAAAAGCGTAGTCTCAGTTATCGAAGCTATTAAACGTTAGTTATCTTTTACAAACAATGTTTATTTACGTATGCAACGAAACTTGTAAAACACTGTAAATCGAGCACCAAATCCACTATACTCAAACATAAACATAAAGACACACAATGTTTCACACATAACAATTTTACATTCGAGAGATCAAGATAAATATCTGAAATCCACTTTAATCAACCATTTAGTCTTGGAGAAATAAGAACTCATATGTATACCATAACCCTCCCAAATCAATTGTTACGCTCTGAATCATCAATGCATGCGTTTTTAGCTAATTCTTTCTGTTAACGCTTGTAGCTATTAACTAACCCACGTACAATTTATGTATTTTGAAACTCACTACCTAGCCTTCTAAGGACACTAAATTAATAAAGAATCCCATTCAGGTTATAAGATTTAGTATATGTAACTATAACGCACCGTAAGATATAGTCAGCCTTGAAAAAATATTATTCAACTGATTGCAATTAAGATAAACTTTACACAGCACAGTCTACGCGGCACCAGATATCAACACAGTAGCTACTCGTCGGCAAAAGTGATACGAATGAAATGTTTGCTTCTTACCCAAGTCGTACGAGACGCACTGTTACCTGACTAAAACTGCCGGTCTCAGGAAGTTCCGCGGACCATGAACCGCGCATTTCCCAAGCTTATTCATCGGTTCTCCAAATTGAAGCTTACTGAGCATCTCGAGCTTGTTTTAATCGTAATCGGAAGAAGTGTATCAAAGCAGCTTGATTATCTGAAATTGTAAAAAAATACAAGATATGAGTAGAGTTGTCGTTCGAAATGAAATATTGTTTGCTCAAGAGCTAAATTGATTTCTTACTGATTTTCGAAGAAAATTAGTTTTAGACTCGTTTCGCTGAAAATTTATGTTTCTTTATACATATACATCCATGGTCGAAAAAAAGCAACACCCGAAACTTTTTTATTCATGTCAGTGTAATATTCTCAGTGCCAATCATTCAATGCCAAAATCTATCGTAACGTAATTATTGTAATGTTAACGAAAATATTCCATGAAAGATAATATAATTTCCAACACCAAATATGATCTTTATAGTTTTTTTCGTTAATTTTGGGTCAACAACCTGGCCGATAAAACAGCAACACTTACAAAAAAGTCTAGCGCATAAGAACCGATAGAAAACTAATTTTCGAAGAAATTACCTTTGAGGAATTTAAAAATGTGTGAAGACGTTATACACTTCTTTGCAGTATCATATCAACCATTACCTTTGTAGTATCAATGCCTTCTAGAAGTACGGGCCGTCAGGCTACGTAATCATTCTCGCCGTGACGTCATGAGTTTAGGAAATTTGACATTTCCACGAGGCAGTGCCGATGTACACGGAGATTTCACTTACGGTTTTTTGGTTAAAATATGAACAAAACGTTAGTTTTTTGTGCGTGGACGTGTTGTAATAATAATATTTAGTCATAACGTACACTTTGTACCAATTAATTGTATCGCGACAGTAAATCGACACGAACCATCACATAACCTAACACCAACCGATAAACATTTCGTAGCGAATTTTCCACATTATACCGCACGCACCGCATTAATTTGTGTTTTAGCTGTTCACTAGCACTGTTCTGCATAAACCACTTTAGTTTTCATTTCACTCACTTTAACACAACCCGTACAATTAACATTTTCCCGCGGACGTCCCATAAGACTATGTGTGTTTTTCGCGACATTTGTCCCGATGCTCTGACGTCATCATTCTGCATTACGGCCCGTACATCTAGAAGGCATTGGTAGTATTATATCAGCCATACTCAAAGGAACAAATATCATTTTCTGACAGCATTTCCTATAACACAAATGACGAAAATGTTCAGTGCTGGCAACATTTGTCCAACACAACAGCAAATAAATCTACTATAACATGCTCATGCATAACCAATCTGTTCTTTGAATTTCATTTTCATCCGAGGATGTCATCGAAAGTTTCAGCGATTAAACTATGTCTGGGGTTGCCATCCGAAAAATTTCCAAAACTCGGAAAATTTAAATATCGGTTGATTATTTTATTGTAAATGCTTTGCTTATGAATACAAAATGGAAGCATCTGTTGGTGCAATATTTACGAAATTGTCTGGTGCTCGCAATCATGTGCTATCACCATAGCTGCTTCACGTTGTAGTTAACCCACCCTATGAATTTGGTTTCGATTGAATGGCTGCACTGTAATATATAGGAGTGAATATAATTTTAGGGCTACCACCGTCCAAACTTTTTAAATTTTTGAAACGTAAATATTTGTTGTTAATTGTGATTGCAGGATCATTTCCATTTGGAAATTTTATGACAACATCGCTCGATAGAGAAATGTCAATAAATTACGAAATTCATCATAGCTGGCAACCCTTTCACAATTTTTCGACGAAATTTCTACAGAACTAGAAATGCAACAAAATCCACTTATCACATGAATTTCGTTTTGTTTTCGTTACTGCATCGGAAGTTATAGGGAAAAAACCTTTATTTTCCTGAGCAAATTTACAATATTTAGGAGACAAAAATTGCCATAGCTGGCTACCCTATACTAATTTTTCAATCAAATTTCTATGGAATCTATCTTAGAACAAGGTTCACCTATTGCGTGAATTTTGTTGAAACCTGGTGGCTAAATCGGAAGCTATAGGCCAAAAACCAGTTTTTTTTTCTCAGCGATTTTTCCAAATGGCACCACTGCCACAGTGTCGCCCGTATTTCAAAATCACTTCTATAAGACCTGGTCCTAGTTAATACCAAGATGTCCTGTAAATTTCATATTGATCGCATTAGCCGACCGTCAGTTTTCGTAAACAGAGGTTTTGAGTACTGAAAATAGAGGTGATTGGATCACGGGCTAACGTCTTTGTTTACCGCGGAATTTTGAAGATAAATGTTTTGTTTTGTTTTTTTCATACTAAGTTAGGTAAATACCTAAAATATATATAAATGCGAAAAAAGCATAAAAAGTATATTTCTACGTAATTTAAACTCACTCAAACATTAAAAAAGAGCTCGTCCGATTATGCGATGAGGCCACTGTATATATGTATATCAGCAAAAAGATTAAAGGAGATAATTTCTGGAGTGGGAGGTCAGACTGAGCTGAAATTTTCAGATACAGAGATCAAAGGTATATAAGGACTAGTGCAGTGACTAATTAAAATTACGGTAGTTTTTTACCCTTTTACAGATATCCCTATATTTCTATACAGAGTACATTTTTGTTAGTAGTAAGTACTTCAAATGAAAACTGATTATGTTGTATGCTTGCCCATGATTAAAACTTGGAAATTTTGAACACTATGTGGCCGCTCGAGCTTAAAAGTAGGCAAACACATTGGATAATCGTCAAACTTGCAGAACGTATTGATATCGACTAAAACTATACAAAAGTTTTCAAGACTATACGGGCAACCCTGTAGCTACAGCAGGCTTCTGAAAAAAATCCTTCAAATCATAGACCCTCCTGATATATTTATACGTTTTGGAAAAAAAAAAGTATAATTATTGGTAAATTTTAACCTTTGTCCACCATGTGAAGAACGGCAACCTATCACCAAATTACCTCAATTTTCAGCACTCGTAACTTCTGCCTACAAGAACTGATGATCGGGTAATCCGATCAATATGAAATTTACGGGACATGTTGGTAACGAGGACCAATTCACCCAGTACTTGAGCTTTACTCTAAGCCACATTTGGTAGAAAAATTGGGGTAGAGCTGCCAGCTATGGAAGTTTTCGTCACCTAAATATTGGAAATTTGCTCAGTATAACACAGTTCAGTTATACATGATTTTATTTATGAGTATAAGTGCCTCCGCACACGGGTCGACATTCAATCGATTCGACTGCGACTCGAACTCGAACTCCTTGCGATTTCCAATGTAAATGAATGGAGACCCGCACACGGGTCGACTTGTGCTCGACTCGGACTCGGTGCGACTGCGACTCGACAGGCACTCGTCTCGCTCGAAGTGTTTGGAACGGGAAAAGTCGAGCAAGACGCGTGATATTTTTTTTCGAAATATATGAAAGTGTTTTTTATTTATAATGTATGCATTATTAATTATTTTATTTTATGTATTATTATGATTGGTTCTTTGAAAAATATTAGTGTTTCTGATAACGTATCACGTATGTATTTTTTTACATGTTTGCATAATGTAATGTTACATATTGTAATGTTATATACATGAAATTTTCCTACATATATTTTAATAATGTTGGCCACAAAATAGTTGCACCTATATGCTCATAATATGGTTCCCTTCTTGTCTATAAATCAGCATAGATAAAGCAGAGAATAATTGATACGGGAAACTCGATCGTTTTGCGGAATAAGCCGCCGAAAGCAGAATCAAAGTGGAATTGTTTTTGCGGGATGATTAAAATTGAAAATTTTATAGAAAATGTTTTTTTTACAAAATGGTTTCGAACGTATGCACTGATTCTCATCAGACTCCAGCTTACAGTGCTTACTTGACTCATGTGACCACTTGCAGTTGGAAATCAGTAATTTTTATTTACGTTAGTTGTGACAAATTTTAACGTCTAAAAATTTTAACATGGGTGAATATAAGTTATACGTGACAAAGCGACATATACTAATAACATACAAGTATATAATATTATTGAAGACCTCTCTAGTAAAATTACTTTCAATAACCGACCAAGACGCATCAGATTTGCAAATCTGCTCAATGAATTTGTGGGAACACCTAGTACACAACATAAATACACATCCACAATCCACAAACACTTGACACTTCAAACAAACACCAAAATTAAGAATAAATAAATCTTCTTTTTTTTTTCGAATAGTATAGTCCCGGTGAACAATCGTTTTTGTTTTTTTGGTGAACTGAATTTGATGTGTGTGTACATTTAGTTTAGTTATTGTTAAAAGTCTTGACGGCGATCGGATTAGAGAATACCGAAATGTTTTATTGTAGCTTTCCGAGTAAAGAAGACAATCGATTATTCTGAAAAATGTTTATACAAGCAAATATGAATAGCTTCTAAAATTGGTGACCCCGAAAAAGGCACGTACGCCTAATTTTGGAAAAAGCGATGGAGTAAACGATTTCAAAAACGAAAAGTTATCGTTGATGAAGACTACTACGCCTATTTCAAGCGAATGCATCTAATTTCATCATTCAACACGCTAAAAACATCAATACTTCGTCATCGTCTCGGATTCAGACGTGGACTCAGAACAGACATTCCACTAGTACCTCCAATTCATCAGACCGCTTCCACTTCCGATGCAGGCACGTGCGCCTAAGAAGTCCAAGAAGGGAGTCAAACACGCTGCACTGCACCAATTCGCTGCCACGAGGCTTGACAACCGTCGCCTCGCTGCGCCGCACCAACTTGCTGCCACGCCGACATCAGCCGACAACGAGAGAGCTTATCATCAATTTCAACACCAGCCACAGCCAGCTACGTGCAATATACGACTATGGCTACGGTCGGCAACATGATGTTACAAAAACATATTCCCAGCGAGCTGGAGTCCCACTGCGATACACTGTTTCCGTATATCGTTCAACCGTACCAGCTGCAGTTACCAAAGTCAATTGCTCCCGTAACTATGCACTCAACCTCAGCACAACAACGCATCTAATTAAGGAACCGGATCTCTTTCGCAAAGTGGTCCTATAGGTTCGCCAGGAGCTCGATAAATGCACATGATAGATATAAGAATGTACAACATCATCAACAACAACAGCAGACGCAAGAAAGCCCTGTTCTCGATTCAACAACACCAGTCTCACGACGAGCAGACAATTCGATAACCGAAGCCAACCGATCAGACCAGCCGACCCGACAGCAACAACCACACCGGGATACACTGCTACTAAAATTTTCATAGATTTACAAATAAAAACACACATGGGGAACAGCCCCAACACAATATTTTATTTGAACAAACACACACACACCACATATCCGCCATCGGTGGCGCTAGCCATCAGCCCCGAGACCTGGCCACTGGCCATTGACCATCTCGGCGGCACTGCTGGCGACTGCCTAAGCCCCGAGAGCTGGCCATCATCCATCTCGGCACGTGCTGAGTACGGGTTCCGGGAGCTGGCCATCGACCATCTCGGTCCCGTACCGGCAGTCGCCATGGCCATTTTTACAACCGCGACCGATGGCGGCAGCCACTAGCTCCGAGATCTGGCCATCGACCATCTCGGCAGCGCTACTGGCGACTGCCTAAGCCCCGAGAGCTGGCCATCGTCCATCTCGGCACGCGCTGAATACGGGTCCCAAGAGCTGGCCATCGTCCATCTTGGTCCCGTACAGGCAGTCGCCAAGGCTAACAAACCACGCTACTCCGCCTCCTCGACCTCAGCGTCATCCTGACACTTGGGGGGGAGTAGTGTGGGAACACCTAGTACACAACATAAATACACATCCACAATCCACAAACACTTGACACTTCAAACAAACACCAAAATTAAGAATTACATAGTAGGCTAAGAAAGTTTTCTTTTTTAATGTATTTAGAATGTAAGTTTAGTAAGTATTCTACTCTTTAACCTAAAACATCAAATAAATATATCTTTTTATAAATACATTTTTTCTTATTTATTTTTAGAAGCAAATATGAATAGCTTCTAAAAATTCATTCATCACACTACTTATCATAAAATGAGCCCATTAATAGGTGCTGTGGAATACTCACTTCTATAAGCAGCCACTACTCTTCGGGGATTATCAAATTTCAAAAAGAAATGGTCCAAAGCCCATTCCACATCCGAACCCGTTTAACTTCCATCGTTATTAGCCTAAATTTAATTAAAATAATGTATAATAACTGCTACAAAATTTGTGATGCATTGAAATATTTTTTACGGACCATTTTTATTTTATATTTATAATGATTAATTGTATTTTAGATTTATATTATGTTTTCTTGTTGTGTATGTTGCCTTGTTTCGTAAAATAAATACATAAATAAATTATATATACTATTGTTTGTTTGTCAAAACTTCGCGTAGAAAACGACCCGTTTCGAGTTCGAGTCGCTTCGATTGCATGTCGACCCGTGTGCGGATGCAATTGTCTACTTCGAGTGTGACGCCTATGACGTTTCGAGTTCGAGTCACAGTCGAGTCGATTGAATGTCGACCCGTGTGCGGAGGCACTAAGATAAAAAGCCATGTATATTAGGGAGACCCTAAAGTGCTCGCCTCAATGTCAGCTCTGAATCTGATCTGCTAATGATCGCGTTGTCCCTTTTATACCATCTGCCGCATTCAGTGTGGTGAACATGGGTGTTTTGGTGAGTTTGTGGTGGTTAGAATGCGGTTTGAATCTACGGTGGTCGAGAGTCGTCGTGCTGTAGTCTCCCCTTCTGGCTCTGTAGGGCGTCTCGGTAAAGAGCCAGTTCACGTAAACCAAGATGATTCTGTCTAAGTGGCTTGTTTCTGAGGACGACCACGTCTACGTAGAGGAAGTATTGGCTGGCTTTCGACCTCAAGCTGCTTATTGTTAGAGTTGTATGGGGTAAGCATCGATTTATGGTAGACTCCTAGCGGACAAGAAGGGTTTTCTCGTGTGGCTATCTCGTAGCTAGTAGATCCCTTCTTGGATAAGACGGCATAAGGTCCATCTTGTTTTGGGTGAAACTTAGCCATGATTTTACGGGCTATCTGACTTCTACCGTGGGTGGTAACCCATACTAAATCACCAGGTTGATATGTAGGATCTGGACGACGTTTGATGTCTACATGCTTCTTTATTCGTGTTTGTTGAATCTCTGTTGTCTCATGTGCGTCCTTCAATGCAGAGCTTATTTGCGACAAATATGGTGAAATTTCGGCAACAAAGTTAGGTGATTGAGACATGGCTGCTATGTCGTCGCTTACTTCTTTGGCAGTCCTTAGTTCTCGTCCAAAAGTAAGATATGCGGCAGAAAATCCGGTGCCTTGACATCGGGCTGAATTAAGAGCGAAACGGATGACTGGAAGAGCTTGGTCCCACGAGTCATGTGCGTTGCCTACAGTCATGCTTATTTGGAGCTTGAGATCGCGATTCTTCCGTTCTGTAGGATTCGCTTCTGGATGGTAAACAGGTATGAGTGACTGCGTGATGTTGAAGTAATGCATGATATGTTGCATCACTGTGCTAATGAACTGGGTTCCATTATCGCTTACGATTCGCCTGGGCATCCCGAAGCGGAGAAATACTTCATTGACCACGAAATGGCCGCATGTAACAGCTGTAGTATCGCTTAGTGCAAAAAGCTCCACGCATCTGCTAACAAGATCAAGATCGAGACCAGCAGGATCGATTTGTTTCGTTGGGCCGTCTCGGGTAGTGGTCCAAAAAGGTCGATAGCGAGCACCTCAAATTTTTGCGAGTTGGGATGGGTCTGAAGAAGTCCAGCAGGTTTTAGGTTTGCAGGCTTGTATCTCTGGCATTTTTGGCAAGTCTTGGTGTACTCCATTACGTATCTACGGAGTCCAGGCCAATAATACCGTGTTGCGATTCGATGGATCGTACGCTCCTCTCCATTATGTCCAGCGGTTGCTGCGTCGTAGAAAGTTTTTATGATATCTTCGCGCTCGTGGGCTGTTACGACTAACTGGGCTTGTTCTGCATCGTTTTCGGGGGCATATCTATAGAGTATACCTGAAGACATTAGGTATCCTTGTGACGTCCACCTAGTATAATCTTCATTAGGACTGTCACTTTCGAAAGAGTCGATGATTTTCCTTATGTCGGCGTCTTTCAGTTGTTCATCTGGAATTTGCTTAGAGGTTCGTTGAGGAATGTCTGTCGTAATACTAACTAGGACCACTTCAGTTTGCAAGTCTTTCGGAGGTCGTGATAAGGTATTTGCGAGGAAATTCGATTTTCCTGGAGCGTACTTTATTTTAATTTCGTATGCCTGGTGGGTTAGTGCCCATCTTGCCAAACGACTGGTTGGTGACTTAAGAGACATTAGCCATTTGAGCGGTTGAGGATCTGTAGTAATCGTCAACTTGCAGCCTTTGATATATCCTCGGAATTTGCCTGCGGCCCACAAAACACACTCCCGTTGAAGTGAATTACACCACACTCCCGTTCGGTTGTGGTGTAATTCACTTCGGCTGGTGTGAGCTTGATTGGTCTCTCGTCTGCTCCCTCCCCTTGTTGTAAAGCTGCCCCCAACGCAAAACTGCTAGCATCAATGCGAAGGATATATGGCAACGAACAATCTGCTTGACGTAAGATCGACACGGATATGCGAAGCTGTTTCAATTCGTTGAACCTAGATTCTTGTTCATCAGTCCATTTCCAATTGGCAGTTTTCTTCGTGAGTTGTGAAAGGGGTCGCGCTACTGCGGCAAAATTTGCTATAAATCGCCGATACCACAAACAAGTCTGCAAGAAAGTGATTAATTCCTTAAGATTTCGCGGGGCTGGCCGATCACTGATGGCGGTTGTCTTTGCTGGGTCGGTACTGATGCCGTCCTTTGTCAAAAGATGACCTAAACAACGTACAGTACTGCAAATATCTTGTTTCTTTGCTCGCTTGGGGCTGTTTAGTTGTGGGTTGCTACTCGATGCGACGGCTGGTTCCACGATGCTTGCTTCCGGGTCTTCTTTCTGCAATATGTCAAATTTTACTTTTGGAGTATCCCCGAAATACCTTATTCGCTGTCGAATGTTGAGGACCATTTTTGCAGTTTCGATTAAGTCCACTCCCAATAACGTTCTGTTGTCTCGAGAGTCTGGCATTATCAAGAAAGTGATGGGAAATGAGCGCATTCGCAGATTGACAGCAGTGGTGGCTCGTCAGAGACTGCAAGGTCGGCAGTGCCAACCCAAAACTCCTGTCCAGTGCATGCAGAGTGAAATCGTTAATGTTATAAACTAATCTTTTTTATATTATTATTTTATGAAAAAAAAATCTTATGCGTGCTTTATCTGTATTACTTTTCAAGCATTTGCTTATTACACATTGCGCCTGTTACTTATTACACATTGCGCCTGTCTGTTGTAATATTGAATTCCTGCCAATTATCTTTGATAACATACATTTAGGCTTTTTATTTATTCCGGGTCGGCAAGCCGATGAAATGGGATAAATTTGTCTTGCAAAATCCAAATTTGCTGGCGGCCGGTGGACGACCTTGTCATTCATAGTTATACACACTGCAAGCCCTATTATGGGTCGGCAAGCCGTACTCAAATCATATTCACTGCCATCACGATCGATGCATGATACTTTGTTGTGTACATCCACGTTAGCCACCTATGAACACTAGTGGGCCGAATTGAACTATGAAATATGGTAGTTTTATTTCATATCATCGTTCGGTTCGCATTTTTTTCTATTCGGAAACACTGAGCCATATATTTTCGTGTGTTGGCTAAGTAGAGTTTTCTTTGGGCTGATGCATAGGATAATTTGTGGGTCGGCGTGCCGTGCTTGAGATCATATACGAGTACATACAGTCATTTCCACAAGAGCGTATACTTTGTAACTTTTTAATGCACCATTTCTCAAAGAGTGGTGGGGGACTTTTAGTTACCTGCATTTTTCCTCTTTTTCGCATTGTATAAATTTGGTCATTATAAGTTCAAGTAGGAGAGTGATAAGACGTCAAGTGAAATGAGTGCCATTTACAAAAAACGATTCGAAGCTGTGTTTTTAGTAAGTCATCCGAAAGGACCAAAAATGACACCTGCATCGGCCGGAAAGTACCTGAAAGTTTCGACACAGTTTGTGAATAAGTGGATAAAGCGTTTTAAAGATACTGGAAATGTAGACGATCTACCTGGTAGGGGTAAAACCCGAAGCACTTCAAAAACCCAGGATAAGGCCATCATTGATATTTTTAAGAAAAATCCGTTCGTTACCTTAGTGCAGGCAAAGAGAATGTTATCGAAGAAGAATATTTACGTGTCCTTGAATACGATTCGGCGAAGATTACAAGAGGAAAACATCAAAACCAGTTATGCCTTGTTGAAACCATTACTTACCGAAAACCACAAGCGAATACGTGTAGAGTGGGCTAAGGAAAACATCGATCGTGATTGGGATACCGTGATCTTTACGGATGAATCAAGTTTTGCTGTAAATACGTTCAGGAGACGAGTGTGGTTACAAAAAGGAGAAGCTGTCGTGAACCGAACCGTTAAACACCCTGTGAAGGTCCATGTTTATGGATGCTTTTCTGCACGCGGTTTCGGAAAATTAATAACGTTTACCGGAATTCTTACTGCTGAAAGGATGATCATTTTGTACAAAAAAGGATTATTGAAGTCTGCTAGGATGCTATATGGCAACGACAACACCGATTGGTTTCTACAAGAAGATAACGATCCGAAACATAAAAGCCGGTTGTGTACACGCTGGAAAGAAGAAAATAACATTCAAGTACTTGATTGGCCTTCGCAATCGCCGGATGCCAATCCTATTGAAAATGTTTGGGGATTAATGAAGCAGAAGCTTCAAGGAAAGCAAATAAAAGGAGCAGCACATTTAAGGCGAACGTTACAAAAAATTTGGAAGAACTTATCGACAGACTACGCGGAAAAATTGGCCGAAAGCTGTCACCGAAGATGCCAGTCAATAATCAATAGTGACGGCGATTGGACCGTGTATCAAATATAATTGCGAAAATGTATTTTGTATTTACTTTCAATAAAAAATAAAATTTCTTACATGTAACATTTTGTTTTTATTTTGTGAGGTATACGGTCTTGTGGAAATGACTGTACATATATTTCTCCCAGCAAATTTGCAGAGCTTGCAAAATATGTCTTTTGCAGTGCATGCAAAATATGTCTTTTGTGTGTTGAAACTTTGTTGTTGGTTTACTAAATTCGAGAAATTATTGTTAAGTATGCTATTTTATGCATATTTTTGTGGTAACGTATTCTTCTTTTATTAATTGCCGACCCATTTGAAAGCATCACGAGCCGCCACTGATTGACAGTTGCTTCCGTCAATAGTACATCGGCTGGTCGTCTAATACCATCTGCTTGAATGATATTCGTGGATAGTTTGTCGAACTCGCACCCTTTGTTGCTTCGTTGATGATACAACTGGTAGCTAACCTAACCCTAGAAGCTGTATCGATGAATCTATATCCACAGATACCGTTGACGGAAATCTGGATCACTGTGCGGTCACGCAGCAACAAACACTTGCTCAGTCCTATCGAGCGATCCAATGGCTGCGCACAGCCGTAGCAGGATACTTGTGTTGCAGTTGCGGCACCATTTGCCACTCCTCTGGAAATACTTCTGTGGGCTTCCTTATTTGCTTGTTGTGGCCGTTGACGCTTATGACAAACGTCTGCTGTGTGACCAAAGCTGTGGCAAAAGTCACATTTTGTTTGCTTCTTCCGGACATCCCTTGCTTGATCTTCCTGGTCAGGCTCCGGTTGACATAGCTTCTCTCGGCTGTTTTCTTCTATGACCCTGGCCTCCCTTAGAAGTTGAGCAAAAGATTCCACTCTACTTCTTTGGAGTTGGCTTCGAATCCTGATGTTTTGCGTTCTGCGAGAGTTGGGTCAGTTATGAGCGCGTCTGGCATATGAAGACGTCGGTAAGGGTGCTACCATCCTCGCGGGTGCTTAAGATCTCCATATAGACCTGATACGCCTGCCTAGCAGGTGCAAAGCCGCTGCGCAACAAGTCTATGGTGTTGCTCTACGTGTGGACTTGGTCACTTACACCTCTCCACCACGTTGAAGCGATCCCTGTGAGTAGCATCGGGAGTCCTCTGACGGCTGCTTCGTCGCTTATGTGTTTGTAGATATATGACGCTGCGATGAATTCTTCGACCTTTTCTGGAACACGCTCCCCGTTGAAATGTGCTGGGCAACTTCCAAAATTGCCAGCGGGTGTTGGTTGGTTGCTGCTGAAGCTGCTCATCCATCATCTGCACAGTCATGTTTGACTTAGCCTGGTTTCTAGTGACAGGCGGTATTGTGGTGGTGATAATGGCCTCTAGTTGTGCGCCAATTTATAACACAGTTCAGTTATAAATGATTTTATTTATGATTATAAGATAAAAAGCAATGTATATGAGGGAGACCCTAAAGTGCTCGCCTCAATGTCAGCTCTGAATTTGATCTGCTAATGATCGCGTTATCCTTTTTATACAATCTGCCGCCTGTAGTGTGGTGAAGATTTGAATGGTGAGGATTTAAATCTACGGTTTGAATCTACGGTGTTGATCATGGGGGTTTGAATATGCGGTGGTAGAGAGTCGTCGTGCTATAGGTGTTATGGCACTACATTAATAATGCCATTAATAATCCGAGTAGAGAGAGACAATGAATAAACATGGATATGTGCATTTTGTATGAGCGAATAGGCCTCACTAGCCAATAATGTTAAACTGTTAAATTTTAATGCCATAATTAATGTGGTGTGCTATAATAATGCGGCCGGCTTCGCGAAATTTTGACAAGTCGGAAATTGAATGTGCCATATTAGAATATTTGACACATTTTAGCCTTGATTCCAGCAAACCTTCGACATTTCGATAACAGTTAATCGTCACTGTCAAAACGAACAGTTGTTTTGACTGCACTCACCTACTTGTCTCTTTCAAACTAAATATTTGGATCTCTTTTCTTTTCGGATTAATAATGAGATGATTAATGCGCAAAATAATGTAGTGTCATAACACCTTATATCTGCAAAATAAAGCTTTTCCGCTGTAACTTGCGATCCACTCAAGAAATCCAAATGAAATGCATGTAGTAAATGGACTTTATTGGAATATGGTAGGACTTTCGTAGAAAAATCGAGGAAGAGCAGCCGGCTATGGTAATTTTTAAAATTTTGTGGTATTTCTTTACTTAGCGATGTTGTCATTAAAGTCGCAAATGGGAATGATCCTGCAATGATAATTGACAGCAAATAGTAAGGTCTCAAAAATTTGAAAAAAAATTTGCGGGTGATAACCTTAAGATTCTTTTCACCCTTATAACTTCCGGCGCAGTCATTCAATGAAAATGAATTTCACAAGGTGGGTTTAACTTAACGTGAAGCAGATTTGGTATATTTTTTGCTATACTGCCAACAAAGGGCTGCCATCACCAGATATTTTTGTAAATATTCATATGTAAAGCATTTACAATAAAAATAAGGACCCAATATTTAAATTTTCCAAGTTTAAAAAATTTTTCGGATGCCAGTTTCAAACATCGTTTAATCACTGAAACTATTGATGAAATCCTCGGATGAAAACGAAATTCAAAGGATAGGTTGAGTTTAGGATGAGCTTGTAGTTGTAGCCTTATTTCTGCTTCGTTGGAGAAGAATTGCCAGCACTGAAAATTTTCATCGTTTGTGTTATAGGAGATGCTGTCGACAAATTGTTGTTGGTGCTTTGGGTAAGAAATGGTTGATATAATACTACAAAAAAGTATATTATGCCTTTCTACATTTTTTGGTCACTCAAACACAATTTCCTCGAAAATCAGTTTTCTAGCGGTTCCGATGCGCTACAGTTTTTCTTGTGCTTATTTACTCTATTGATTTTTTGAACCATTCCGCGGGCTGAGGCAACTTTTTTGAGTCCATCTTTGAGCTTTTCATTCAAATGAGCTGTAGTTTAAGCTACTACAAAGATGTATATGTCTCAATTAAGAATTTTTATCCTTTTGAAGAAATCGTAAAGATTTCCGCTTGTTAGAAGCTTGCAACCTCCTATCGTCAGGCAACACATTGCCCTAGTAATCCTTTAGAGTCCAGACTTAGGGATTATATCAGCCTAAAAATCAGCCAAACAAAAATGATGCAAAAGTACATTACCTTCTTGGTTAGGTGGTATTATTTATTAAAGTTGGTTATACGATTTTAAGCATTGAAGCGGATTTCACTTATTTGAGTTTTCTGCCGAACAGGAGATATTGAATTTCCATCCGGTCTACCACTGCTTGCACAACCCTCAATTGCAGCGCAGGAGGAGGTGATAGCTGGATTGCATTTCCAATGTTGGAATAGCTAATATTATTCCTATTAAGAGTATGTTCATTGGTTCATCAAAGGATTATCTTTAATAAAAAAACGTCCAAGGAATTAAATGCTGAAATCGGTTGAACCAAAAAAGCTCAGAATAAAACTTATACGCGAAATGTTATTTAACATTTAACCGAATATGTATCTGGCAATCAGCTGAGATTGGCAAGGAATTTTGATTAAAATTTTAACATGAAAATGTACCTGGAAAAACTGGAAATGGAAGTTTAAGGACATTGGCCTTTACGCTGATATTACCTTTGCCATTATTATTACTTTGAAATGCGTTTAAACAGAATAACATCTTGCACTGAGAAAAATATATGCAACAAAGTAAAAACTGAGAGTACCATATAGCAAACAGATTTCAACTTTCAGATAAATTAGTTTTATTTGAAGTCACTTCTACAAGCAATTTTCATTTAGTCTAAAACTCATATCATCACCTCAAGTTCGTTAAGAACATTTATTTGCTCCATGAACTTTCTTTCGTACTATCATAATAATCTTTATGAATCAGTCAAATTGCTATGATGCGAAAACCAGGAACATTGCCAACAGCTAAGCCAATTCAAATCGTATTTTCCAAACAGCAACGCTAAAGAATAATGTCCCAGTATTTTTAGAAAAATTTCACTTTCGGGTTAGTCAAGCAATTTTACGAGAAAAAATCAGTTTATTTCGAAAAGATGAATCGATCTCAGCAAACCGTCAGAAAGTAAATCACGATGTTTACACATTGTGAATTTTCTGCAACTACATTTTCTGGATTATCAGAAGAAACTATTTTTTTAATATACATATGTATGTCGGTTTAAGGCTACTAATTTCTTGTAGCTATTAATGTGGCCTATGTAGTAAGTACGGAGAGTATTTATGGATTTGGCATACTATTTATGCATTGTCGGAACAATTCAGTTTCTAACAGAAATTGAAATGAACATGGAGTTGCATCTTCTACTGGTTGGCTATCAAATAGAATTATTACTACTGAGTTTTTCAACGATAGCAACGAGTCAATTTTTTTAAGATGAACATCACTTACTTGGTAATAATCCAATCAATCATTATAATATAGTTTTGAGGATATAAATTAATTTTCGTCCTATTCTTTTCAATATTAGAATCACTTTGCTCTGTGTATGTATTAATATATGCATATTATATATGTATATAATATATGTATATATATTTCACGTGCGGATTTTTAGCTAAAATATAAATAAAACTTTAGTTTTTTGTGCGTGGATGCATTGTAATAATAATATTTGCATATTGTATCAATCAATTGTATCGAAAGTAAATCGTCACGAAACTTCACATAACCTAACAACAACTGATACACATTTCGTAGCAAATTTTTCCAATTATACTGCACGCACCACATTAATTTTGATGTTAGCTGCTCACTAGCACTGTTCCGCAGATTTCACTTTATTTTCACTTCATTCACTTTAACACAACCTGTACAATTAACATTTTCCCGTGGACGTCCTATAGGACTGCGTGCGTTTTTCGCGACATTTTGCCCGCAAACTGTGACGTCATCATTCTGCATGACGGCCCGTACTTCTAGAAGGCATTGATCGTTCCCACGACGGCCAGTCAACGGTCCTCCCAACCTACATCGAGTATGATGCATTATTCACACAACGAAGCGTTTGCTGCCTCATACCCTGCAAATACGAGCAAAAAACCATCTTGGAAGCTTTCGTATGTCGCACCCATATTGGAGAGTGGTGATTGACGCTGTATCGGAAATTATAGGGGAATTGGCATTTTGTCTGGGACTCCGAAACTTTTGGAAAAGGTGATATATGATAAACTTTTTCTGCTTAATGATTTCCGTCCGAACGAGCAACAACATGGCTTTAGAAAGGGTCGCTCAACTATCACGAATTTGACAATTCTAACCTCAGACGTTCTATGCTAAATGGAATAAGGATACCGAATTGATGCAGTATACACTGACTTCAGTAAGACGTTTGACATTTTACCTTAATTCTAAAGCTTTTAAAATTCGGTCTTGCCGGGTCTTTACTTAGCTGGCCTGACTTCCTGCCTTGGCGACCAATACACAATTGGTAAAATTTTGAGGACTTTTATCAAAAAACGTTACGTTGGCCCACTTCTTTTTAATATACTTATTTTCGACCTATCTGACGTCCTAGCAGACATACATCATTTACTCTATGCAGACGATCTCAAACTTTATCAGACCATTGAATCGAAATCGGAAGCCATCTGTCTGCAATCCAAACTTGATTCACTTAATAATTGGTGCAAAATAAACAAGCTCTCTCTCAACATTGATAATTGCCAGGTTTTTAGTTTTTGCAGAAAATGCACGGTCACACACTAGCTCTAATTGATAAAATTGCTGACCTCGGTGTTATCTTAGAAGAAAAACTCCGCTTCACCTTACACTATGATAAAATACTTTCTCGTACAAACAAACAGCTAGGCTTCATCAAAAAACATGCCAGAGAATTTCGTAACCTGTGGGCCAGAAGATCCTTATACACTTTACTTATACGTCCTATTCTTGAATACGCTTGCATTCGCTGGATTCCCGCTTTTGTGTTTGTATATATATATATATATATATATATATATATATATATATATATATATATATATATATATATATATATATATATATACATATATATATATATATATATATATATATATATATATATATATATATATATATATATTGATAAATAGACTATAAGTTAATTGATATTTTCAATCAAATAAATTGTATCGATACTAATTAAGTTCAACCCTGCATATGTTATTTCCATAAATTTATAAATTGATGATGATTGATAAAATTGATGAGTAAGTTTATTCACACTAGCAGAAGTAAAATTGAAAATATGCATATTGCAGAATCAGCAATTTGAGGTGAATACACTTGCTCGTACTTTGGTCTATGCAGAAAACAATAATTGTATTTTGAACATGTACTTTTACCGACTAAGCAATAATTACTGATCGAAATTTAGTACTTAAGCAATGAACAGCTTTGGTTCATTCTCTTTCAATCAACAAACGGCGATTATTCAGGTAATCTGTTGTTTTATTGATGTTACTATAATTTTAGGATTATAGTAATTTACGTCAATTAATTTTAGGATTAATTGAACAATATATATATAAAAATATATATATATATATATATATATATATATATATATATATATATATATATATATATATATATATATATATATATATATATACATATATATTAGTAAAGGTAATTGAATTTGATCACGGTTCCCTTCTTGTCTATAAATCAACATAGACAACGTATATCATTTCTACAGCATCGAAGCCGAGCATATTGAAACGGGAAACTTCGATCGTTTTGCGGAATCAGCCTCCAATTACATATATATATTTATATATATACATGTATATACATATATTTATATATATACATGAAACATTTCCAATTACATATATATATTTATATATATACATGTATACAGGTTTAGTATATATATATATATATATATATATATATATATATATATATATATATATATATATATATGTATATATATATATATATATATATATATATATATATATATATATATATATATATATATATATATATATATATATATATATATATATATATATATATATATATATATATATATATTGAACTGAAATTTTCAGAGGACATAGATGTATCGTAATGGAAATCGAATATTGTTTGCGAATAGTAATACCTTTCGTCTAATGCTTGGCGAACAATTCGCCGGTTTGCAATAGACTCTAGGTATTAGAAAAAGGAAAGAAATAAGAACACCTGGTTTCTATTTCTTAAGTCTGCAGTGCCTATCCAGTATGGCTCCTGTAATCAGACTGCTTTATTAACACGAGCCTCCTGCTTATATAGCTAAATTTTTTACAGTTATACTTATTCTAGATGGATCGGATGTTTTAATATTTACTAGTTATGATTAATGCTGTTGTCGTATTAATGCTGTTGTCGCTATACAGCTGTTACGGGTTGCGGTGCTCGCCGCGCCACGTAGCTGGCGTCGTTCATATTTTGACGTTTAGTTTTCGCGATCAGTCACAACACCCTCTCCCTTTGGATACAAAAATTTTTCTTCTCTGTAGAGAAGGAAAATTTTTCGTCTTAATACTATGTGTTTATGCTTTAATTAAGAGTAAACTTAGACGTATTTTTGCTTCTATTCAAATATATGTTTGTTTTATTCACAAAAATTGTTCGCAAGTGTTGTAATATAATTCTAGCTTTTATTTTTTGTATGATATTTTCATATTTGTGGTACTTTAGTGATATTTCTTTAATAAATGATTGTGGCATATTTTGCTTGTTAGTATATTTGAGTTAACAAAATTTCTTTATATTTTGTATGTATTGTGGTATTCTTTTTGCTGTTCTTTTGTGTTTTTAACTAAAATTTATAGAAAATTCATCGAATGAATTTTTTATTTGAATATTTTGTTGTCTTTGTTTTTCTTATTTCGTGTATGCATGTGCTTATAGGTGCAAAACTATTTCTTTTTATTTTTTGTTTTATAACTATAGTACATACTTTTGTAAATTTTGTGGTTTGATAATAATGTTTTTGAAATAATAAAATTCTTGCATGTTTTTTTTTTGTTTTTTTTTTTGTACATGATTTTCTGTGTTTGTGGTGTACATAGTTTCAACAAATTATTATGATATGTTTTATATTTTCCGTTAACTAATAATTCAGAATTGACACCACGTATTTTTATTAATGTTCGAAGAACATTAGTATGAAAATCGATTCGGCCAAAAATTCATATTTCCATATATATATATATATATATATATATATATATATATATATATATATATATATATATATATATATATATATATATATATATATATATATATATATATATATATATATATATATATATATATATATATATATATATATATATATATATCATCAAAAAATTTCAGTGAGATAATCTCAAGAACGCGCCATCCGATTGAGCTGAAACTTTCAGGATACATTGGTGTATATGCA
Source organism: Nemotelus pantherinus (assembly GCA_963978885.1). Lineage (NCBI taxonomy): Eukaryota > Metazoa > Arthropoda > Insecta > Diptera > Stratiomyidae > Nemotelus > Nemotelus pantherinus. Next base: position 85,463,102 of record OZ022264.1, read on the forward strand.
GAATAGGTCCAGGTCTCTTTAAATGTCAGTTATTGTTAACATTTTGGCGCCGGCGGCCATTTAAGTGATATTTTTAATATACCTATTATTTCGTGCACAAATAATTTTCGCAAAAATAAAGTTAACGAAATAAATTTCGAACGTGTTTTACATATGAATTGGATAATGCTTTGGAATTTTTTAACCCTATGTGTGCGCTGGGTGCCTAAAAAGGGGACGGGAAAATTTGAAAATTTTTAAATTGCGATAACTTTTGACAGAGCTATTCAATCATTACGACATTTTCAGGACGTATTGATATTATTTAGTTTTAGATTTGCGTAGCTTTTAATGAGCGTGCTGGCAACCCTGTAGCTAGGGCAGGCACTGAAAGTGAAAACCTCCAAATCATCGTCTCTCTTGAAAAAATGACAGAGCCTTCAAAAGTCTGGAGTCTTCAAAAAAAAAAAGCCACTCATATGTAAATCTTGTGCTTTGTTTACATAACCAAAAAAAAAAAGATATCGTATAACGGGCACGCCTGGTAACCCTTGCCCAATTTACCTATATTTTAAGCATCAAAAACTTCTGTTCACGGAAACTCACGATCCGATGAGCAGAATTAATTGAAATTTGCAGAATGTATTGGTCTTAAATAGGACCAGGTCTGATAGAAGTGATTTTGAAATGCGGGCGATTCTGTGCCAGTGGTGCCATCTTGAAAAACCACTTAAAAAAGATAACTGTTTTTAGCCCTATAAATTCTGATTGAATCGTTCGATTTTAACGAAACTCCAATGGCAGAATTCAATTGGGGCGTCAATTGAAGTTCCGACGGTTGAGCAGTTTCTCGGGTTCTTGTCCAGACGTCTTGCAGTACTAGAGGCGATACAAAACAAAGAAATTAAGAAGACTGTCAAAGTCAATGCACTTACAGCCACATCGTTACTAAGGGTTAAGACTCTTGCAAAGTGCTCAATATGCAAAGGGGAGCATAAGCCGTTTGCATGCAGAAAATTTACGGACGCCAGTGTTAACAAAAGCCGCGAACTGATCAAACAAGCACGTTTATGCTTTAACTGCTTGAGCAGTCAGCATGTGGCTGCAGCGTGCCCATCTACGTGTCGATGCAAAAAATGTAATGGGAAGCATTACACTGCACTTCATCTAGACAACGAGACCAAGGAAAATACAGACACAGAAACAGCACAACAGCAAATCCAGCATGTGTCATCTTTCAAGACTTTGTCACCGAGCACAAGGAAGGTTGTACTTTTGGCAACCGCCATAGTATGGACAAAGGATAGTCTGGGCAATTACGTTCCACTAAGAGCATTAGTTGATCTAGGCTCACAGAAATCGTTCATAACGGAGTCTGGAGCACAAGCTTTGGGAATTCAAAGGCTTCAGAGTAATATTAAAATATATGGAATCAGTGAACAGTGGACTCCAATCAAGACAAAGGGCTTCTTGACAGTAAGTTGCAAACAAAAGTGGTTACCTCAGGACATAAGGTTCAACTTGCATGTTTTACCCAGATTAACGACATGTTTACCACAGAGTAAACTCCGAGACTTGAACCTCGGGATAGAAAATGAAGCACTGGCAGACCCCAGTTACAACATACCTGCAAAAATTGATATATTGCTCGGTGCAGATGCATATGGTGGAATTATTTTAAACGGCCTCAAAAAAGATAGTAAAGGACAGTTGTTGCTTCAGAAAACATGCTTGGGTTGGATAATATCTGGACCTACAAATGTAGAAAATAAGGATGACGATGAATTTAGTCTGGTCACTCTTGAAGAATTGGATACAACTTTAAAACGGTTTTGGGAACAGGAAGAGTTGACACCAATGAATCCTATGTCAGAAGAAGAGAGGGAAGCGCAACGGCATTTTTCGTTGACTACAAAGCGTGACATGACGTCGGGAAGGTATATAGTGCGCCTGTCCTTTAAATTGGAGTCTTCTCCAGCAACTGAACTACGCTCTTCGATGACAGCAGCCATCAAAAGTTTCCAAAGAATGGAAAATCGGCTATTAAAGGACGAGTGCTTAAAAGCAGAATATAATGACTTTCTGCAGAACTATTTGGAATTAGGGCACATGGAGGAGGTCCCGTCTAATTTAGTATACAAGGAGCCATCGTATTACCTTCCTCATCATGCCGTAATCAAGCCTTCGAGCACAACGACGAAGGTCAGAGTGGTCTTTAATGCGTCCTTTAAGACTAATTCCGGAAAATCGCTAAATGATTTGTTGATGGTTGACCCAACAATTCAAGACAATATATTTGATATACTTCTACGGTGGCGAACACATGCAGTAGTAATTACAGGCGATATAGAAAAGATGTTCCGCCAGATCACAGTTAATACAGCGGACACCGATTTTCAACGTATCGTGTGGAGACCCAAAGTTCCTGGTCCGATCAAACACTACCGCTTGAAAACAGTAACATATGGTACAGCAAGCGCTCCATTCCAAGCAGTACGAGTGCTTCATCAGTTGGCCAACGATGAGAAATTTAAGTATCCAAATGCATGCGAAGTTATAAAGAAAGACTTTTACGTCGATGATTTGATGACTGGTACAGCGGATACAGCTAGTGCTATAGCTTTGCTGAGTGAAATAAAATCCTGTTTGGCAGCCGGCAAAATGAATATTCGGAAATGGGCTTCCAATCGAGACGAGGTGCTTGAGAGCGTTTCTTTGGAAGATAGAGCTGCGATTGGTCCAATCAGCATCAACATGGAGTCATTTGTTAAAACACTCGGTTTATTGTGGCATCCGAAAGATGATATTTTCTCCTTTAAAGTAGACATGTCCCACATTAAACAGGATTTGACGACTAAAAGAAACGTTGCATCAACAATTGCAAGACTATATGACCCACTGGGATGGCTACAACCCGCAATCATCCAAGGCAAGAAAATTTCGCAGCAGCTATGGGTACAAGGAGTGGATTGGGATGAAAACATTCCGGATAATATGATGGCAGATTGGTTGCAATTCACAAATCAGTGTCAAGCGTTAGAAAGGTTGAGAATTCCAAGGTATCTGGGAACTACGGCATCAGATCAGTTTGAAATCCATGGATTCTGTGACGCTTCAAACACTGCTTATGCAGCTGTTGTATATTTGCGTGTGGTATCAATGTTTCGAGATGTTCGGGTTTCTTTGATTACAGCCAAATCAAAGGTCGCTCCATTGAAAGTGCAATCTATTCCTAGACTGGAGCTGTGTGGAGCAGTGCTCTTAAGTAATTTGATTGCAAGAAATAAGAGGGTCATGAAATTCGGAAATGAAATACCAACCTTTTACTGGACCGACTCAACAACAGTACTGGCTTACATAAATGGACTGCCGATCAGATGGAAAACTTATGTGGCGAACCGTGTTAGTGAAATTCAAACACTTAGCAAGCCTTCTGACTGGCATCACATAGAATCACAGTACAATCCAGCTGACTGCGCATCACGAGGTATACCGCCCAATGAATTAATCAATCATCCCTTATGGTGGTCAGGTCCTCAGTGGCTATCAGAGCCATCAATCACATACAAGTCAAGAGCAGAAACTGAAAGGGCAGATTTAGAGCGGCGGGAAACAAGCGTTCACTTAGCTACTGAAAATTTAGAAGACAACATTCTAACTCGGTTTTCGAGCTATACTCGTTTAATACGAGTTGTAGCGTATTGCTTTCGTATGAGAGCCAAGGATTCTCGACGCACATTTCTGACTACAGAAGAGTTGAGGCAAGCAACTTTAACTCACATTCGAATATCTCAACAATCGTCATATAGAAATGAAATTAGAGCACTGCGTTCAAAAGGGTTTATTGATTTCACATCCAACATCGTCCCGTTGAATCCATTACTTGATTCTGAGGGTATCCTCAGGGTGGGCGGAAGAGTAGAAAATGCTGACTTACCGTATGATAACAAGCATCAGATACTTATTAGTCCAGACTGTCATTTCGCAAAGTTGATTGTGGAATGGTTTCATCAGCAAACACTGCACGGAGGACAGCAGTTAGTGATTTCAACGATTCGCACAAAGTACTGGATACCACAAGTGCAAAAGTTAGTTAAAAGCTGTATTCACAAGTGCATAAAATGCTTTAGGTGCAATGCCCAGACGCAAAAACAATTAATGGGAAACCTGCCGAAAGAAAGAGTTACACCGAATGGGGCTTTTTTGAACTGCGGTTTGGATTTTGCTGGACCTATAACTTTGAAATGGTCAGCTGAAATCATATATTGCTTTGTTCGTGTGCCTAGTATTATATATAAAGGCTATTCATCTCGAAGTTGTCAGCGATCTGACGTCAAAGGCATGTATTGCGGCAATAAAACGATTTGTTGCAAGACGTGGATTGTGTAGGAATATCTACAGTGACTGCGGGACTAATTTCATCGGAGCAAGTAAGGAGCTCAAGGAACAATTCGCTAAGGTACGTCTAGAAACTGAAGCCTACTTAGCAATTGATGAAATAAAATGGCATTTCAACCCTCCTCGAAGCCCCCACTTTGGAGGTCTGTGGGAAGCGGGTATAAAATCCGTGAAACTGCATCTAGTCAAAACCATAGGGAACACACTGCTCAATATGGAAGAAATGTACACCGTTTTGACGCAAATTGAGGCCGCTTTAAACAGTCGTCCTTTGAGTCCTGTAAGTGATGATATTAATGATGAAGCAGCACTGACACCTGGACACTTTTTGATTGGTAGAAATTTGACAGCATTACCAACTGAAGTGCCAATAGGAGACGTCAACCTATTGAAGAAATGGAAGCTTACGCAGAAAATAGTAGTCAATTTTTGGAAACAGTGGAGTCGCGAATATTTGTCAAGACTTCAAAATAGACCTAAGTGGATGAGAAAACAAACGAATGTCAAGAGGGGACAACTTGTTTTAGTAAAGGATGAGAACTATCCTCCAACTAAGTGGCCACTCGCGAGAATAATTGATGTACATCCGGGTGATGACGGATTGGTACGTGTAGCTATGGTAAAACTCAGAGGTAATCTTACGAAACGTGCTGTTGCCAAATTATGCCCCCTTCCCGTTGACACCACTTCGGAGGATGAACATGACAATCACAATGACAGCCGGACGAGCGAAGAAAGCCAGGCAAATGATTCGAGCACGGAAGGCACAGCTGGTGGCAGTCATCCAACTCGGCGAGCAATGCCAATTTCATATGCAGGGCTCGCACTGTTCTTATGCATCGCATGTCTTATACCGTTTACACAGGCGCTACAAACGTCCAAAGGAATTGATCAGGATAGCATCCAAGCAAACTCTAGCCTGACCTATTTAAAGGGTGGTCTAGTGATAGAAAATTTAGGACAAGCTTACTTAAGCAAAGGGACCTTGCAGCTGAAACTTGTAATGAAATTGAGTGACATAAGGAGGGACGAAGATAACATCAATGATGTATTAAACAACATCACTAGACTTTGTAAGGCAGGATCTGCTATAACCGAAGAGATAGACTGCAAGGATTTAATAGACCACTTAACATCTTATGTGAACGAGATTAAAGACAAAACCAGCACGTTATATTTCATGCGAACTCGACAAAGGCGTGGCGCATTGGGAAATATTCTCACTGCAGTTTTTGGAGTAAACGACGAAGTTTATAAGGACATTGAGACACTGACTACCAACCAACAAAATTTAAGGAACATGCTAGAAAGGGGAAACAAATTGATGTTGCGAGCTACTCACATGTGGAACAAAACCAATTCTCATGTGGATATTAATTTGAAGCATTTCAATGAAAGACTCAATACCGTCATATCCCGAATTAATGAGTATAACAACTGGTACAAAGCAACAGATCACAACAAGATTAATCTTCAGCTCCTGGGAACCTACCAACGAGCGCTCAATTACTTGCAAAGCATATTCAACAAATACTCATCAATTCTCGAATCAGTCTACAATATGAAAGATATCTTGAATATAGTTCCCACAAGAACTGTTAGATCCACCATCCATGCAACAGAAAGTATTTTACCACCTTCTATGAAGGTATTACATATATCTCTCA
>OZ022264.1:85474145-85679265 GCA_963978885.1 Nemotelus pantherinus
CAGCAAATATTAAGCTTTCGATTATTTGAAAAAACTCGCTGCAGGTAACTCTAAATTTCTTTACACTCCTTTAACTTCGAATGTTATATAACACCGTGAAGCAGATGTGATATATTCTTGGCTTTGATACTGACAGAAGGTTGCCAGCACGAGTCGGTTGTGCTCCTTTTGTATCAATAAATGCTTACAGTTAGTATTCATACCGGAAACATTTACAATTAAAATAAATAATCAATGTTGCAATTCTCAAAGTTCTGCAAATTTTTCGGATCGCAGCCCCAAACACCAACTTCAGTTACAGTGCTGCAGGCACTGAGCATTTTCTTCATTGATGTTATATGAGATGCTGCTTTCAAAATTATGTGAAATAAGCAACTGATAACGAATATAATTAACCCGTGTTTTGCTCTCATAAACGTTGAAATTCATGCCAGTGGTAATATCTGAAACCTTCCACCATATGAGTTATAATGCATTCTTGAGACCAAAGTAAAACGAGGCATTTGAAACAGTTTGGTCGTAATAAGCAGCACATGTAGTGGAATATGCACTCAAAACCTGCACGATTCTTCTACTGTTCTTCGAACATTAGTGTTTCTAGCGGTTCAGGTGCGCTAGAGTTTTAATATTTCATATGGTCCGTGGTGTGTATTTTGTAATTTTTTTCTATTTATATTTCTCACTAAAACAAAATCTCCTTCTTTAAAGTTTGATGGATATATTTTGTTATCTACTTTTGTCTTTCTCTTTAATTTTACTTTTTCAATTATACTTCGTGCTAAATCAATGCTATTTCTTAGTCTGGTTTTTAATTCGTCGACGTAGTTGCCTATGTTATTTATTGGTTTCTTGTTTTCTAGTACATCATCTGGTAAATGGGGTAGTCTTCCATATACGAGCTCATACGGGGAGTATTAATGTGTCTACGTGTGTATTATATGCAAATGTATAATACGGAATCCATATATCCCATTCGTAATCTTTAGTGAAATTTAATAAGTACTCATTCAGTACTCTGTGGTTACGTTCCACTGTTCCGAGTGCTTCGTGGTGATATGGCGTCGTCATAAACTTGTCATAAACTCATTAGTGAATTCAGTCTCTCTGTCTGATTTTGTTCTATTAATGTTTTTGCAATAGTCTCAGCATCTTTTGCTTTTAGGTCTGTTCCCGTACTACGATTAATTGCAATTAATTGCAATGAAGCGTACTAAAACGGAGTACAAAAAACGGCTTCATTGCAATTAATCGCAATTAATTGTAGTACGGTAACAGACCTTTTATTGGGTGTGCAATGACGTATTTCGATAGCTCGCATTGCATTGTAAGAATGTATCTATAATGGGCCATTTAGACAAGCGTCTAAATTAGATTTTATAATGATTTCTTTCGCTCAGTGGCATGTGTGGATGATTCGTTTATGATCATTTAAATATATGTTTTGTGGATTTGTGGATTTTTTGTGGTTTTTGTGATTATTTTATTATATGATGATGTGGATAATATTTTTTTTGCATCCTTACGTGCAGGACTATTACGAAAAAATTAGAATGCATACGAATATCTTGACACAAGCAATTTTATATGAAGGTATATATAGTCATATGGATAAATATATACAATTGTCTGCTACCAATTTATTTGTTTGGAAGGAAGAAAAAAAATGGGGAAAAATTGAGGAATGGGAACTAGTAATGTTTTAAAATTGATCACGACGATGTTTTCAAATATTAATTATTATAACTATTATAATTCAAATAATATGAAAATAAAAAAAACCATCGTTGCAACCGTGTAATATCCATCCTCTTATCAATCCATCCATCCACTTATCATCTCGAAATGACAAAGAGCGAAAGTAAAACAATTAAGTCAATGGGCCTTTTTAGACTTTTATTCTTGATGCAGTCCTATAACCGGTTTTTTGGGCAAGAGGCAGAAGAATCGAGGCGAAATCTCTACAAAAAGTGATGCACTTGGAGAGAATTTTTCATCACTTTTGAAACTGATGCAAATCACTAACACAACTATAAATATAGTTCACGGGTCAGGCATTTTTCATGAAACACTCAAGTCGAAATGAGAAAACAACAACACGCACACATTCATATGCATAATCGGTATATGAACGGTTCCGTTGCTGAAGAATACAAATGTGGAAATGTTGATTGTTGTAAAACCAGTTTCAGGAGTGCATCAAGAATACAAGTGTAAAAAGGCACAATGCATGGATCAAGTACTAAAGGTTACGACATGAGCATTACCACACCTATTCGTGACGAAATAGGATGCAAACACGCCTACAAAACATCCAAAATTAGCCGGTTTTTAGGTGAATGAAAAGTACTGTTTTCTGTTGTGTCCAAATCTATGTGTTAATGAGTTTATAGGATGTTACCAGCCTAGGCAGACGGGCACTTAAATTGCTGATTTGAAATGGAGAAATTGAAAGTACTTGAAGTGTATGTTGCCTCTTTTATGCTCTAATTAATTAAGTTAGAGTACAAATGGTGTAATATCGACGTTTAAATACTTTAAATACATGGCTTTTCACAAAGGAATTATTAGAACTTCGCATATTTTGATTGTGAATTCAAGGATAAACGACTAAAGTTATATCATTAAGCGATATTTAAATGAATTTTAATTTCGTCTTTTAACGATGTTTAGTTAGAATTACCATATGATAGACAGCACTTAAATGATCATTTATGACAAATAGTCATTTAGGCAGCGCTGTATGTCTACTATTTATACAATGAAAAGAAAAAATCAACACAATTCATACACTCGACTATTTCTCCATAATTCACTGGTCTCCGGTACGTGACGAAATAGGATGCAGTGCCGAACAGCGACCGCCCATTGTCGTAATCTTGTTTCTTTGATTCATGAAGTCAATGGTATATCAATCACCGTATCCGACCACTTCCGCCTTAGCCCCGCCTTAAAAAAACTGGATTTGAGTTGACTTGACTCGTTTAATCTAAAAACGCATGGACGCGTGGACGCATGAACGCTTATCTAAATGGCCCATAATTGTTAGATATTCTGAGAGGTCCCACTGTGTCTATGACGATGGTTTCAAATGTGTCTGTTGAATTGAAATTGGAAATGTTTTTGCGGGATGATTAAAATTGAACAACTTTTTTTTTTATTAACATTAAAAAGTTTTAATCTACATTGAAAATTCTATTTTGACAAAGTGGTTTCGAAAGTATGCACTGCTTCTCATCAGACACCAGCACACAGTGCATACTTGACTGGCGTGACCACTTGCAGGTGGAAATCATTACATTTTTATTTATGCTAGTTGTGACAAATTTTAACATCTCCGACTTATATCCATGGATATAATTTTACTTAGTAAAGGTAATTGAATTTGATCACGGTTCCCTTCTTGTCTATAAATCAGCATAGACAACGTATATCATTTCTACAGCATCGAAGCCGAGCATATTGAAACGGGAAACTTCGATCGTTTTGCGGAATCAGCCTCCGAAAGCAGAATCAAATTGGAAATGTTTTTGCGGGATGATTAAAATTGAACAACTTTTTTTTTTTTATTAACATTAAAAATTTTTAATCTACATTGAAAATTCTATTTTGACAAAGTGGTTTCGAAAGTATGCACTGCTTCTCATCAGACACCAGCACACAGTGCATACTTGACTGGCGTGACCACTTGCAGGTGGAAATCATTACATTTTTATTTATGCTAGTTGTGACAAATTTTAACATCTCCGACATATATCCATGGATATAATTTTACTTAGTAAAGGTAATTGAATTTGATCACGGTTCCCTTCTTGTCTATAAATCAGCATAGACAACGTATATCATTTCTACAGCATCGAAGCCGAGCATATTGAAACGGGAAACTTCGATCGTTTTGCGGAATCAGCCTCCGAAAGCAGAATCAAATTGGAAATGTTTTTGCGGGATGATTAAAATTGAACAACTTTTTTTTTCCTGATTCCGCAAAACGATCGAAGTTTCCCGTTTCAATATGCTCGGCTTCGATGCTGTAGAAATGATATACGTTGTCTATGCTGATTTATAGACAAGAAGGGAACCGTGATCAAATTCAATTACCTTTACTAAGTAAAATTATATCCATGGATATAAGTCGGAGATGTTAAAATTTGTCACAACTAGCATACATAAAAATGTAATGATTTCCACCTACAAGTGGTCAAGCCAGTCAAGTATGCACTGTGTGCTGGTGTCTGATGAGAAGCAGTGCATACTTTCGAAACCACTTTGTCAAAATAGAATTTTCAATGTAGATTAAAAATTTGTAATGTTAATAAAAAAAAAAAAGTTGTTCAATTTTAATCATCCCGCAAAAACATTTCCAATTTGATTCTGCTTTCGGAGGCTGATTCCGCAAAACGATCGAAGTTTCCCGTTTCAATATGCTCGGCTTCGATGCTGTAGAAATGATATACGTTGTCTATGCTGATTTATAGACAAGAAGGGAACCGTGATCAAATTCAATTACCTTTACTAAGTAAAATTATATCCATGGATATAAGTCGGAGATGTTAAAATTTGTCACAACTAGCATAAATAAAAATGTAATGATTTCCACCTGCAAGTGGTCACGCCAGTCAAGTATGCACTGTGTGCTGGTGTCTGATGAGAAGCAGTGCACACTTTCGAAACCACTTTGTCAAAATAGAATTTCCAATGTAGATTAAAAATTTTTAATGTTAATAAAAAAAAAAAAGTTGTTCAATTTTAATCATCCCGCAAAAACATTTCCAATTTGATTCTGCTTTCGGAGGCTGATTCCGCAAAACGATCGAAGTTTCCCGTTTCAATATGCTCGGCTTCGATGCTGTAGAAATGATATACGTTGTATATGCTGATTTATAGAGAAGAAGGGAACCGTTATCAAATTCAATTACCTTTACTAAGTAAAATTATATCCATGGATATAAGTCGGAGATGTTAAAATTTGTCACAACTAGCATAAATAAAAATGTAATGATTTCCACCTGCAAGTGGTCACGCCAGTCAAGTATGCACTGTGTGCTGGTGTCTGATGAGAAGCAGTGCATACTTTCGAAACCACTTTGTCAAAATAGAATTTTCAATGTAGATTAAAAATTTTTAATGTTAATAAAAAAAAAAAGGTTGTTCAATTTTAATCATCCCGCAAAAACATTTCCAATTTGATTCTGCTTTCGGAGGCTGATTCCGCAAAACGATCGAAGTTTCCCGTTTCAATATGCTCGGCTTCGATGCTGTAGAAATGATATACGTTGTCTATGCTGATTTATAGACAAGAAGGGAACCGTGATCAAATTCAATTACCTTTACTGTGTCTGTTGGTTTATTTGTTTTTTTGTTTTTCTTTTATATGTCTTGTTTGTTTGTTACTTGCACAACTTTCACAATTTCTAACGTATGTTTTTATCACTTTGTTCATATCTTTCCATATATATTTTTGTTTAAGTTTTAGTAATGTATTTCTGACGCCCAGGTGCAGTGCTGCCATTTATTTTTTTGAAATAATTCCAGATTCAATTTCATTTAATGCTAAATAATGTTAGATCTTGTAAAATACATATACTCACTAAGTCAGCATGAAAAAAATATATAAATAGGCGTCGATTCCAGGGAGCTACATTCACTTGAATACGAACAGTCGAAGAGAGAACATAAAAATAGGGAAAAACGAAATTAAAGCGAGAAAAACGAAATACACGGCGACATGGTAAAACTCTGCTCCTCCATATTCCACCGTTGCACGCTAGGCCAAGGAGTTTAAGCTGGGAAGAACATCCTTTGAAGATGATCACCGCGAAGGACGTCCATCCACATCCCTCACTGAAGACAACGTAAAAATAGTCGAAGATCTCGTGTAGGTCAAAGAGTGATCCTCAGGCATGTAGCTGAGATCACAGGGATCTCATATATATATATATATATATATATATATATATATATATATATATATATATATATATATATATATATATATATATATATATATATATATATATATATATACATACATACATATATATGTTAATATATTTACATATATATATATATATATATATATATATATATATATATATATATATATATATATATATATATATATATATATATATATATATATATATATATATATATATATATATATATATTTACAGTATTCGAAAAATCTTTGCCAAAAAATTACATATGAAGAAGGCCTCTCCACGTTAGGTACCGACAATGTTAACGGACGGGCATAAGAAGAAACGAGTCGACATTTCAAGGATGAATCTCGAAAAGTTCCAGGCAGATCATGAGAAGTTTTTGTTACATTACGTGGCCAGGGACTAGACGTGGACCCACCATTTTGATCTAGAAACCAAAATGCAATCGATGACCTGGAAGCGACCCTCTTCATCGACGCCGGAGAAATTCAGAGTGTCAAGTTCGGCAGAAAAGGTTATAGCATCAGTTTTTTAGGACGTTGAAAAAATTATTATGGTGGAATATTTGGAAAAAGAAGCCACTATATCAGGCTCTTACTAAGTTGACCAAATAAGAAGATTACGAGAGGCGATGAAGGAGAAAAGACACGGCAAACCGCGAGCCGGAGTTTTGTTTCTTCAAAATAACGCACCGGCTCACAAGGCTGCAGTTGCGATGGATGCAATCAAAGAAACAGGATTCGAACTGCTTCAACACCCACCCACCTTCGGAGTAAGAAATTTGAAGATGATAGGGAAGTGATGGCCGCTGTTGAGGCATTTTGGGGAGTCCAGATAAATAATTTTTTTCTAAGGGTATCCAGGGTTTGAAAAAAAGATTGGCTAAATGTATTAAGTTGTTAGAAGACTATGTTGAAAAATAAATATATCTTTTAAGTTTAAACACCTTGGTTTATATTCATTATTATTACTTATTGATCAAATATCGTTTGTATAACAAAAACAAATTGGAAGTTTAAAATTTACATCTCAAAATGATTCTACATATATCTATTACAGACATATCAGTTATGTCTAAATCTTCTTCTTTTGTGTAAAGCTCATTTCTACCAATATTTTTCAAAACATCGCTTGGAATCTCACAATCAAAATAGCAACAATTATTTATTTTTAAGTGAAGAAAAATTATTAGTGTCGGATAACATTTGAAGCCCTAACAAAACAATTGATTCACATTATTAAAAAAAAAAAATCTAAATAGAATGCACATACTTTGGTTAACTTGAACTTGCACATGCCCGAGGCTCATGGGAGTCTGAAGTGGATGGGACCACATCACTGATTTTTAGCATCATCACGATTTAATTGAACGTTACCATATTTAAAGCAATATATATGACTTTATATTCTTTGAATTTTAGACTTTATAATCGTTATCATTATTTCAAAATCAAACAACTGTCACTTCTGGTTGCCACTTTTATGAGCGCGTTTTTATATTTTTCATGAATTTCTGCCACCACATAATTCAGGAAATTTCCTTTCATGAACGCGACTGAAAGTACACAAACAGAGCTATTATTGAGAAAAATTTGATGGGCGAGATTGTTAATAGATGAGTGCCAGATTATTCCGAAATCTAAATTTAAATGCTAAAAATAATGCTAGATGCTAGCTCCGAATTGCGAATGCCGTTTTGGAAAAAAAATGCTAGATCTAACATTCAAAATGCTAAAATGGCAGCACTGCCCAGGTGACCTCCTATTGGGATTGTATGGTAATTATTTATCAATTTGTATTGTATAATTTTGTCTATTATTCTTTTTGGGGGTTTGAATAGTGTAATCTTTAATGTACCCTTGTTTTGTGTTTTAATTTCTGTTGCAACTTATTGAACATGTTCTTGAATTCTTCTTTGCATCGTATTTTAAATATATCATCTGTTTCACTTAGACTTATCTTTGTTATATTGTTCTTATTTGCTTCTGATGTCAGTTTCTCCAATAGCAAAACTAATTTTGATGGATTATCGCTGCATCTAATTCTGATTTGTTTAAGTTCGATTCTTACTTTTGGAGTATTTCCTATTTCGAATTTCAAATTGATTAAATTTTTTGTGTCAGCTGTTGAATCGCTGTCCCATATGTAAAGTTGTTTATTACTAATTTTCGAAGAAAATTAGTATTAAACTCGTTTCGCCGAAAATTCATATTTCTTTATATATATAATATATATTTTTCTTTATATATATATATATATATATATATATATATATATATATATATATATATATATATATATCATCATAATGATTAAGGGAGATAATCTCTGGGGTGGCCTACCCGATTGAGCTAAAACTTTCGGAGAACGTAGATGTATTTAGTAGGTAGGTCCACAATTTGCTAAAATTCAGATATACTAAAGCTTCTGACGGCGGCGAGCGTTTTAGTGAATTTTGAGGTACTCCTATATTTCCAAGCAGTGTAAATCTTTGTTAAAATAAACGTTTGGGAATAGAAACTTATTATGTTTTGAACTTGTCTGTGATAAAAAATTGCAAATTTTGAGCCGCGTGTGGGTACAGCGTGCCTAAAAGTAGGCGAGGAATTTTTTTCAAATTTTGATTTGTCATTACTTCTGACAAAAACATTGGATCATCGTGAAATTTGCAGAAAGTATTGATGTTGACTAAAGTTTAATACACATGGATTGCTAAGGTAGTTTGGGTAGCCCTGAAGCTGCGGCAGGCTTTTGAAAAAAAATCCTTCAAATCTTTGAACCTCCTGAAATATTTTTGATTTTTGACAAAAAATTCAAATCATTGATAAATTTTAACGTTTGTGCATCATGTCAATTTGAAAGTTTTAAAATTTCGATTTGCACAAGAACGGCAACCCATCACTAAATTACCTCTATTTTCAGCACTCGAAAGTTCTGTTCACGAGAACTGACGACCGGATTATCCGATCATAATGAAATTCACAGAACATGTTGGTATCAACTAGGACCAGGTCTGACAGACGTGATTTTGAAATGCGGGCAACCCTGTGGCAGTGGTGCCATCTTGAAAAATCACTGAGACATACTGTAACATTTAGTGAAAATTTGGAAAACTAGAATAGAGTTTCCAGCTATAGTGATTTTTGTCTCCTAAATCTTGCAAATTTGCTCAGCAAAATAAAGCTTTTTCCCCTATAACTTCCGGCGCAGTCATGTTGTCAAAATGAAGTTTATGCAGTAAATATATTTTGATGTGAACCAAATGTCATAGGAATTTCGTACAAAAATCATGAAAGGGCTGCCAGCTATGACTATTTTTGTAATTTTTTGGAATTTCTTTACTGCGCGGTTATGTCATTAGATTTGCAAATGGGACGATCCTGCAATGAAAATTAACAACAAATATTAACACTTTAAAAATTGAAAAGTTTTGAGGGTGGTAGCCCTAAAATTTTTTTCACCCGTATAACTTCTAGCGCAGTGATTCAATCTAAACGAAATTTATTGGTTGGGTTTAGTTTAACGTGAAGCAGATTTGGTATATATTTCGCTTTGCTGCTGACACAGGGTAACCAGCTTTAGCCATTTTCGTATCTATTGCATCAACAGATGCTTCAAATTACATACTCATATGCAAAACATTTGCAATAAAACTAAGAAACCAATTTTTCAATTTTCCGTAGCTTCAAACAACGTTAACCGCTAAAGCTTTCGACGAAATCCTCCGATGAGAACGAAATTCAAAGGATAAGTTGAATTAAGTATGAGCTTGTGAAGGTTAACTTATTGCTGCTTCGTTGGGAAAATGTTGCCAGCACTGAACATTTTCATCATTTGTGTTATAGTTGAGTTCTGTTGCTTTGAACAAGGAATGGTTGATATGATTCTACAAAAAAGTGTATTACGTCTTTCCACATTTTTTTGTCACTCGAAGACAATTTCTTCGAAATTTAGTTTACTAGCTGTTGAAGTGCGCTAGAGTTTTTTTATTTTGTTCTATTTGTTTGTTTTTTGTGTGTTAATTGGGGTTTTTGGAGTCTCTTGCCATGTTTCTCGTAACTATTAGCCTCTTCTTGTTGTTAGTATATTTTTGTTTGGGTATCATGTCTTTTAGCATGTCCGAGTTTATTTTGATGCGCGTTGACATTCACTTTACCCTTTCGATAAACTATGTCAAAGTCATAGTCGCACAAATCTATTCTGATGCGTGTCATTTTTGACGACGGATTTTTATGTGTGAATAGGGATATAAGAGGTCTGTGGTCTGTGACGACTGTAAACTTATTCCCGAATAAGTAGTGTTTTGCTAATAGTTCTTTCTCGATTATTGGTTTGTTCAACTCGTCTTTTACTAGTGTTCTACTTGCGTACGAAATGGGAAGGTCTTGTCCTATTTTGCCTTGTGAGAGTATCGCACCTAATGCATAGTCGGATGCATCTGTTGTGACTATGAATGGTTTATTGAAATCGGGATATTGCAATATTGGTGCTTTTTTTAGTGCCTCAAACGTTGCTTGGCATTGTTTTGTCCACCAGAATTTTGTATGCTTTTTTAATAAATCATTTAGACATTTCGTTATTTTGTCGAAGTCTGGAATGAATCTCCTGTAATAGTTGGCAAACGCGACAAATCTTTGAACTTCGTCTGCATTTGTAGGTACCAGGTAGTTTTTATAGTATTGAACTTTGCTGGATCTGTGCGGATTCCGTCTTTTGTGATTAGGTGTCTCAAGTACACTACTTCACTTCGTAGGAAATTACATTTTTCTGGGTTGAGCTTAAGGTTATACTTTTCTAGTCTTTCAAATATTTTATCAAGTTTTTGTTGTGATGTGCGAGGCTGCAACCAAAGACAATTATGTCATCAACATATAGAAATGCTTCTGAATCTAATCCGCTCAATGCTAATGTAAGCATACGTTGAAAGCTGTTTGACGATATAGATAGGCCAAAAGGTAATCGTTTGAATTGATAGCGTCCATTGTCCGTTGAAAACGCTGTTAATGGTCTTGATTCCTTTTTAAGCTCGATTTGCTGAAATGATCTTGGCATGTCTAACGTGGAAAAATATCGCGCTCTCCCAAGTTGATCCAATACGTCTTCTAATCTTGTGAGTGGGAATTGGTCATTAACGATCTTTTTATTTAGTGTCCTGAAATCTACTACTAATCTCCACTTTGTCGTTATGTTGATGGCCTTTTCGTTTGTGTTTAATATTCTTACATGTTTTTTGAGTGATCTCTTTATTGCGGATAACACTGTCTTCTGTGATGTTAATATTGATTGGGTGTATATATTCACAACTTGCGAGTATCGTGAATTTATTCATTTGGGAGTTCGTTGAAATTGGTAAAAGATGCTCTTCTTCATCGATATTGACGGTTATTATATATGTTTCATAGTCTATTTTTGCTAAGTTTTGTACGAGAAAGTCTCTCTTTAGTATTCCGTCCATTAAGATTGGGAAATTGGGTTCTACTATCTAGAATGGGAAGCGTACATTTTTTTTCGATTTTTAAGTTTAAATTGGTCATGCCTATTGATTCAATCTCTTGTCTAGTTATCCCGCAAAAATAGCATCGTTTGTCTTCGTTTATATATTTATCTTCTGGAATTTTGTTCAGTTTGCACAGTGATATATCTGCTTCCGTGTCTACTGGTAATTTTAAATTTTTTTGTGAGTTTTCGCAATATATCGAGACATAATTTTCCATCTGCTTGTTTAATAAGTATATTCTTTTTATTTTGGTCCCGGGGTCAACATTTATCGTTCGCAGTCGCTGGCCTCCGGGGTTGTTATGTTTCCCTGCACCAAATTTATTCTTTGTTGCCTATTGTTCTCAGAGTAATTTCTATTAATTCCTTTGTTGTTTCTACCGTTTGAGTGCTGGGTTTGTCTGTGGCTCTAATTACTCGTTTCGAATTCTCTGAAGTTATTTCTATTGTTATTTCTACTATACTTATTGGTCTGAAATGCTTCTCTGTGTCTAAGGTTGCAATTGTTTCTATTGTTATTTTTATTGTAATTGTTTTGGTGTGGTTCGTAGTTTCTTGGCTGGAAAGTATTTCCGTATTTGTTTTGGCTTTAACTTCTACTATAATTATGGTTGTAATTTCTATCATTGTTTCGGTGATAATGTTCGTTGTTTCGATAAATATTATTGTTAAGTCTATTCCGATCACTATAATTCATGTGTCTATTTGTTGAATTTCTTATACATTTGACGTTTTCTGCTGTTCCACAGCTTGATTCCACGTCTGTCGCTATTTGTATTGCTTCCAGGAATGTTTTGGGTTGAGCTGCAAGGATAGTGGGTTTGGTCGTTTCGTTTAACCCATTTTTAAAAATGGTTAGAGCGTATGAGTCGTTTGAGGTTTGCATTGCTGCATTCTCATCTGGTGATGGGCTCAGTCCTAATGTGTTGATTTGGATGGCTGTTAACTCGTTAATGAGTTCTGCTATCTTTTCGCTATATTTCTCTATTGTCCCACGTTGTTGCAGCCGGGATAATTGAGTGTGTATTTGTTGTTAACTTTTTCTATGCCTGTATCTATTTTTTAGTACTTTTTCCAGTTCCTTATAATTGTTTATTTCTATGCTGCAAAGTTGCGTCTTGACACTCGCTCCTAGTTTTACACTTCTTGTAGAATCTAACAAGCTCTTTTTTCCATCTTCATTGAGGTTTTCGTTTAGCAAACGTATTATTGTAAGGAATGCTTCCAATTCTTTTGGGTTTCCATTAAAGACTGGGATATTTTTCAGTGCGAGTTCTATGTTGAAGTTACTCATTTTTCCGTTCTGTTTACTCTCCAATTTTTCTTATAGAATTCTCTCTGCCTCTGAATGCTTTTGGAGAAATATCCTTAATAAGTCTTCACAACTGTCTGGATTAATAACCTTTTGACAATATTCTTCTATGAGATTTAATTTTAATAGTATACTTTCAGGTTTGTATACCCTATTGGGGTTTTCTTTAAATTAATTATTTTTTTTAATACGTTTTCGATGTATTCTTCCTTCTATAACATTACCATGGACCATATAGTCACTCTTTTATTGATTGAAATATTTTATTTGATTAATGTATATGTTAATTTTTATTCTCATTGCTTTTTTTTGTACAATAAATTTTAAGTGAATTCATTCATTTTTACTAATTTTCGAAGAAAAGTAGTATTTTACTCGTTTCGCTGAGAATTCATATTTCTTTATATATAGGTATATATATATATATATATATATATATATATATATATATATATATATATATATATATATATAATCAAAATGATTAAGGGAGATAATCTCTGGAGTGGCAGATCCGATTGAGCTGAACCTTTCGGAGAACGTAGATGTATTTAGTAAGTAGGTCCACGATTTGCTAAAATTCAGATATCCAAAACCTTTTGGCGGCGGCGAGCGTTTTAGTGAATTTTGAGGAACTCCTATATTTCCAAGCAGCGTGAAATTTTGTTCAAAAAAAGTATTGGATATGAAAACTTATTATGTTTTAAGCTTGACTATAACAAAAAATTGGAAATTTTGAGCCGTGTGTGGGTGCAGCGTGCCTAAAAGTAGGCAAGGATTTTTTTTCCAAATTTTGATTTGTCATTACTTCTGACTAAAACATTGGATCATCGTGAAATTTGCAGAGCGTATTGATGTTGACTAAAGTTTTATACACATGGATTTCCAAGGTAGTGTGGGTAACCCTGTAGCTGCGGCAGGCTCTTGAAAAAAAAATCCTTCAAATCATTGAACCTCCTGAAAAATTTTTGATTTTTGACAAAAAATTCAAATTATTGATAAATTTTAACGTTTGTGCATCATGTCAAATTGAAATTTCTAAAATTCCGATTTGCAAAAGAACGGCAACCCATCACTAAATTACCTCTATTTTCAGCACTCGAAAGTTCTGTTCACGAGAACTGACGACCGGATTATCCGATCATAATGAAATTCACAGAACATGTTGGTATCAACTAGGACCAGGTCTGATAGAAGTGATTTTGAAATGCGGGCAACCCTGTGGCAGTGGTGCCATCTTGAAAAATCACTGAGAAAAAAAACAGCTTTTTGGCCTATAACTTCCGATTAAGCCATCAAATTTAAACAAAATTCACACAATATTTGGATCTTACTTAAAGTAACATTTGGTGGCTGAAAAATTAGAATAGAGTTGCCAGCTATGGTGATTTTTGTCTGCTAAATCTTGCAAATTTGCTCAGCAAAATAAAGCTTTTTCCCCTATAACTTCCAGTGCAGTCATGATATCAAAATGAAGTGTATGCAGTAAATAGATTTTGATGTGAACCAAATGTCATAGGAATTTTGTACAAAAATCATGAAAGGGCAGCCAGCTATGACTATTTTTGTAATTTTTTGGAATTTCTTTACTGCGCGATTATGTCATTAGATTTGCAAATGCGAACGATCCTGCAATGAAAATTAACAACAAATATTAACGCTTTAAAAATTTGAAAAGTTTTGAGGGTGGTTACCCTAAACAATTTTTCACCCGTATAACTTCTAGCGCAGTGATTCAATCGAAACGAAATTTATTGGTTGGGTTTAGTTTAACGTGAAACAGATTTGGTATATATTTTGCTTTGCTGCTGACACAGGCTAACCAGCTTTAGCCATTTTCGTAACTATTGCATCAACAGATGCTTCAAATTACATACTCATATGCAAACCATTTGCAATAAAACTCAGAAACAAATTTTTCAATTTTCCGAGTTTTGAACATTTTTTGGATGGCAGCCTCAAACAACGTTAACCCCTAAAGCTTTCGACGAAATCCTCCGATGAGAACAAAATTCAAAGGATAAGTTGATATACGTATGAGCTTGTGAAGGTAAACTTATTGCAGCTTCGTTGGGAAAATGTTGCCAGCACTGAACATTTTCATCATTTGTGTTATAGTTGAGTTCTGTTGCTTTGAACAAGGAATGGTTGTTATGATTTTACAAAAAAGTGTATTACGTCTTTCCACATTTTTTTGTCACTCTAAGACAATCTTTTCGAAAATTAGTTATCTAGCGGTTCAGGTGCGCTAGAGTTTTTACTAATGTTCGAAGAACAATAGTATTAAACTCGTTTCGCTGAAAATTCATATTTCTTTATATACATATCTATATATATATATATATATATATATATATATATATATATATATATATATATATATATATATATATATATATATATATGTATATATATATATATATATATATATATATATATATATATATATATATATATATATATATATATATATATCAGCAAAATGATTAAGGGAGATAATCTCTAGAGTGGCCGATCTGATTGAGCTGAAATTTTCGGAGAACGTAGATGTATATAGTAAGTAGGTCCATGACTTTCTCAAATTCGGATATCCTAAACATTTTGGCGGCGGCGAGCGTTTTAGTGAATTTTGAGGAACTCCTATATTTCCAAGCAGCGTGAATTTTTGTTCAAAAAAAAGTATTGGATATGAAAACTTATTATGTTTTAAGTTTGACTATAACAAAAAATTGGAAATTTTGAGCCGTGTGTGGGTGCAGGGTGCCTAAACGTAGGCAAGAATTTTTTTTCAAATTTTGATTTGTCAGTACTTGTAAGAAAAACAATGGATCATCGTGAAAATTACAGAGCGTATCGGTGTTGACTAAAATTTGGCACATATAGATTTTCAGCATAAAGCGGGTAACCCTGTAGCTGTAGCAGGCTGCTGACAAAAAATTCTTCAAATCATTGACCTTCCTGAAAAATTTTTGATTTTTGACAAAAATTTCAAATCTTTGATAAATTTTATCTTTTGTCTTTCATTTCAAGATAAAATTTTCGAAATTCTGATTTGCATAAGAACGGCAACCTATCACCAAATTACCTCTATTTTCAGCACTCGAAAGTTCTGTTCACGAGAACTGACGACCGGATAATCCGATCATAACGAAATTTACAGGATATGTTTGTATTAGCTAGGACCAGGTCTGATAGAATTTATTTTGAAATGCGGGCAACCCTGTGGCAGTGGTATCATCTTGAAAAACTACTGAGAAAAAAAACATCTTTTGGGCCTATAACTTCCGATTCAGCCATCAGATTTTAACATTTACACAATACTTGGATGTTACTCTATGTAATATTTATTGAAAATTTGGTTGAAAAATTAGTATAGGGCTGGCAGCTGTGGTGGTTTTTGTCTCATAAATCTTGCAAATTTGCTCAGCAAAATAAAGCTTTTTTCCCTATAACTTCCGGTCCAGTGTCGAAATCAAAACGAAGTTCATGCAGTAAATGGACCTTGATGTCAAGTAAATGTCGTAGGAATTTCGTACAAAAATCATGAAAGGGCTGCCAGCTATGACCATTTTTGTAATATTGTGGAATTTCTTTACTGAGCGATTATGTCATTAGATTTCCAATTGAGAATGATCCTGCAATGAAAATTAACAACAAATATTAACGTTTTAAAAATTTGAAAAGTTTTGAGGGTGGTAACCCTAAAATTCTTTTCACCCGTACACCTTCCAGCGCAGTGATTCAATCGAAACGAAATTTACTGGTTGGGTTTAACTTAACGTGAAGCAGATTTGGTATGTATTTTGCTTTGCTGCTGACACAGGCTTACCAGCAATGTGCCATTTCCGTTAATATTGCACCAACAGATGCTTCAAATTACGTTCTCATATGCAAAGCATTTGCAATAAAAATAAGGCATCAATTTGTAAATTTTCCGAGTTTTGAACATTTTTCGGATGGCAGCCTCAAACAACGTTTAACCGCTGAAACTTTCGATGAAATCCTGCAATGAGAACGAAATTCAAAGGATAAGTTGATTTAAGTATGAGCTTGTTACGGTAAACTTATTGCTGCTTCGTTCGGAAAGTGTTACCAGCACTGAACATTTTCATCATTTGTGTTATAGTTGAGTTTTGTTGCTTTGGATAAGGAATGGTTGATATGATTCTACAAAACAGTGTATTACGTCTTTCCACACTTTTTTGTCGCTCAAAGACAATTTCTTCGAAAATTAGTTTTCTAGCGGTTCAGGTGCGCTAGAGTTTTTTTTTCTAAATTCATTTTTATTTTGTTGTTACGCTGCCTTTGATGTGTTCAATTTGCTGGTAAAGCTCCGTCTGTCGCTCCCATGGCGAAGGGGTGGTCTGTGTCGGTGGCAATTCTTCGTAGCGATGCTCGTAGTCTTCTCAAAAATATCCTTGTACCACTTCGCTTCTTCTTTTTGGGGATGTCTATCTTCGGGATTGCTGTCAACTTCTGGTCTTCTTTCCTGGCCTTTATGAGGTTGGGGTGTTCTCTAGGTTGTGGTCCTCCTTCCGTCGGTAGTCTTCCTTGTTGTCTGCTCATCTGCAGGTCTTCTTCGTCTTTTGTTCAGAAAATGGCCGGATCGTATGTCAATCTGGTTTCTGGTTTCTAGGATGGCAGGATCGTCATATAATGGAAATCGAATATTGTTTGCGAATAGTAATACCTTTCGTCTAATGCTTGGCGAACAAGTCGCAGCTTTGCAATAGACTCTAGGTATTAGAAAAAGGAAAGAAATAAGAACACCTGGTTTCTTTTTCTTAAGTCTGCAGTGCCTATCCAATATGGCTCCTGTAATGAGACTGCTTTATTAACACGAGCCTCCTGCTTATGTAGCTAAAATTTTTACAGTCATACTTATTCTATCCAGATCGGGTGTTTTAATATTTATTATTTATGATTAATGCTGTTGTCGTATTAATGCTGTTGTCGCTATACAGCTGTTACAAGTTGCGCTGCTCGCCGCGCCACGTCGCTGGCGTCATTCATATTTTGACGTTTAGTTTTCGCGATCAGTCACAACAGTATACAGTGGATTGGTCTATAATTTGCTAAAATTAAAATACTTTTAAGTCTTTGGCGACGGCGGCGGGCATTTTAGTGAATTTCCAAGTACTCTTATATTTCTATGCAAAGTACATTTTTGTTCAAAGAAAGTATTGGTAATGAAAGCTTATTAGTGCTTAAAAGTAGGCAAAGATTTTTTTCAAATTTTGTTTCGATGTAATTTCGAACAGAAACATTGGATCGTCGTGAAATTTTCAGAGCATGTTCATTTTGACTAAAACTTAACACACTATCTAAGACTGTGCGGACAACCTTATACCTACGGCAGGCTCCTGAAAAAAATCCTTTAAATCATCGACCCTCCTGAAAAATATTTGCTTTTTGACAAAGAACTCAAATCATTGATAAATTTTAACCTTTGTCCGCCATGTCAATTTAAAATTTTCAACATTCCGAAATGCACAAGAACGGCAACCCATGACAAATTACCTCTATTTTTAGCACTCGAAACTTATGTTCACGAGGACTGACGGCTTGATAATCCGATCAGTATGAAATTTGCAGGACACGTTGGTAGTAACTAGGACCAGGTTTGATAGAAGTGATTTTGAAATGCGGGTAGCCCTGTGGAAGTGGTGCCATCTTGAAAAATTACTGAGGAAAGAAACACATTTTACCGAAATTCACACAGTATTTGGACCTTACTCTAGACCATACTTGGTAGAAATTTGGTTGAAGTTGAAATTTGAAATTTGGTTGAGCTATGGTGACTTTTGCCTCCTAAATCTTGTACAAACTAGTTGGATATTCGGATGCAGACTATGCTGGTTGTTGTGAAACACGGAAAAGTATTAGTGGCCTCATCTTGATTCTAAACGGTGGTCCAAATTTGCTCAGCAAAATAAAGCTTTTTTCCCTACAACTTCGAATCCAGTCATGAAGTTTAAGCGAAATTCATGCAGTAAATGGACCTTATTTTAGCCAAGTGGTCGTAAGGATTCCGTAGAAAAATCAGAAAACGGTTTCTGGTTATGGTAATTTTTATAATTTTTGGCATTATTTTGCTTTTTTTTGGCATTTTTTTACATTAAATTTTCAAATTATAAAAATTCTGCAATTGCAATTAACAACAAATATTAACGTTTCGAATACTTGAAAAAATTTGAGGGTGGTAACTATAAAAATCTTTTCACCTCTTTAACATCCAGCGTAGTCACCCAATCGAAATGAAATTCACACAGTGGGTTTAACGTATCTTGAAGCAGATTTGCTACACTTTTGGTTGTGGTGCTAACACAGGGTTGTCAGCACTAGACATTTTCGTAAATATTGCACCAACAGAAGCTTCCATTTTGTGTTCATATGCAAAGCATTTATAATCAAATCAGCACCCAATGCTACAATTTTCCAAATTTTTCAGATGGCGGCAAGAGACATACATAGTTTAATCATAGAAACTTTCGATGAAATCGCTGGATTCAAAGGATAGGTTGATTTTAGCACGAGCTTGTTATGGTAGACTTCTTGCTGCTGCGTTGGGAAAATGTTGGCAGTACTGAATATTTTCATTTGAACATTTGTGTTATAAAAGATGCTGTCAGGAAATGGTTTTTGTTACTTTGGGGAAGAAATAGTTGATATGATACTACAAAAAAGTGTATTGCTTTTTTCCACATTTTTTAGTAGCTCAAAAATAATTTCTTGGAAAATCAGTTTTCTCGCAGTTCTAATGCACTAGGCTTTTTTAGGTTTTAAATGCATTTGGCTTGATGCTAAATGACGTTCCAATACTTTGTCAATAAAAGCAAAATAAAGAAATATAGTTGAAGAAAAATGATATTTTTAATGCTGAAATTATGAATTATGAATATTATTATGAAAACCATAATATGAAATAATGAATATCGAAAATGTTAGTGTTTTGTATGTGTACGATTTTGAGAACTAATTTTAGAGACGTGTTTGTTAAGACTCATTAATTTATAATACAATCGTCTTGCTCCTGCCCTAATTACATATTTTCTCTTTCTTGACGACAATACTCAAGCACATTTCGTGGTTTTATAGGAATATTTATTTGTACGAAGATCAAATTTTATTTTCTTTACCAAAAATTAAACTTATGAAATAGAACTTCCGTTTTTGCTGGCCCAAGTTTTTATGCTACGAGCCGTCGCTGCCGGCGAGGGTTTGAAACGTTATGCAGAATTACCAATCAGCTAAGCTGACTCACTTAAATGCCCGAATGGTGATTTTACCAAGTCCAAAAAGGAATCTCTACCAGTGTTGTGAGGCTTCCGTGGCCGAAATTCCCACATGCTCGTTTTTCCCACAGAGCAGGTCGCGAATTCCCACGGGTTTTTCCCACGGGCAATATGTGAGCTATTTACCACAGTTTTATATTTATTTATCAATATCGCGCAAATGCCAATACTTATAAGAAAAAATAGCATTTTCATATATTTTATACACATGTATATTTGATTTATTACAGCGAAAAAAAAGCGTACATTCATTTCGTGAAAAAATCATTTCATTATAACGCAATATAAAATGCGTTCATTTTTAAACTAATCAAATAGATTTTGTGCATTGTGCAAATTGTGCAACCGTTTGTCAGAAGGCTTGAAATCAATGCAGGTAACAGGTCTAGACTGGAAATTTGAGCGAATGCAACAAACTGCGTTCAGTGAATCTTCGCTTATTCTGTTTCGCTTTAAAGTTTTGCCGTCGCTTACAATGGAGAGTATTGTTTCCGAGTCAGCATTTGAATGTGGCAAATCTAGAGCATACTTTGAAATCTTAGTTAAATGAGGAAACATGCATGCATCCCCACAATTTTTGCCTTTTTCTATTTCTTTCGAAAACTCCTCTACTGTTAGCTGCAATAATCTCGGCTTTTTATCATTTGAAAAAGTTACTGATAAATCTCTCCATTCGAAATTTACAATAGATTCTTCCAAGCCATTTTTTTTGCCAAATTTTTGAACTGAAGCAAATTCGTTCGTTTTGAACTATCAAGAGCTATTTGGGGGGCTTAAAAACTCATTTCTTGAAAGATAACATCATTAAATGGTAATCTCTCTTTAACTCGTTTCTTATTTTTTTATGTCTAATTTTACAGCTTCCTCAAAAGACGCTATGTATTCTTCACATTTTGATCTTAAATAAGTATCCATATCTGGAAGTAAATGCTTCTCATTCAATTCGATATTTTTCAGTATGAAACCAGGTTTCACAAAATTTAAGCAATTTCTTCTTAAAATTCTACTGCAATCAGCTTAAAATTTGTGAATCAGTAGTTGCTTTGACTGAAACGGTGCATTAAATGTATTGAAATAGCTTAAACTATATTCTGCAAGGCTGAAAAATGCCTTCACACGATAATTCTGCATTATTTCGTAACAATATTTTGCTTTTGGCGGTTTTGACTTAAACTTTTTGTAGAAAACCTCTCACGGGATGACTTGAGAAGCAATTCTTCTTCATTTTATCCCAGGTTTTAACTGAAATGTAAGAATACATGAAGAAATGTCAATTTTGCCTGGATTGTTTAAATTCTTTCTCGAAACATGTTTGGTGGAAATTTAACGAAAGTGTTTCATTTAATTTAAACCATTACTCCCACGATTTTGTTCTGCGAGCAACACTTTTTCCGTTTTCCTTTTTCAAGTTTTAGAGCGCGAAAATTCCCATAAAAAGGGAAAATTGCTACAATATCACAACACTGATCTCTACAGTCATTACTTGAGACCAAACTCCGGTGACCAAACCTACTTCTATTCATAGCAGTGGGATATAGAAGGGGCTTTTGACTTTCTGTCCTTTAAGCGAGACATACATTGCGATGCAGTGCAGTGCAGTGCCTAAGCAGTGCACGCATTGCAAAGCACATTAAAAGCAATGCAGTGCTCTGACAATTAATGTCAAATTAATTTGTGGAGGTTTGATATTTATATTTTCTACATTTTACATTTACAATTTAATGCCTGGAACGGAATTTCCGCCTCAATTTAAATAGTTGTTGGCCGGTCAACTACATTCAAACAAATGTCAACCGTTGCAGTGTGCAGTGTTTTTAGAAATTAGCCTGAACGATGTGCACTGCATGGCAATGTATTCGAGGCTTTAGAGAGCTATGTGAAACTGCGAAAGCTCATGGCGTAGACAAAATGCTAATTGAATGGATACACGCCATGGTAAAGTAGTGATAGTTGCTGTCGGACGCTGGAACCAGTGTTGCCAATTTAGCTATTTTGTAGCTAGATTTAGCTACAAAAAGAACCTGTTTAGCTACGTAATTTTTCATTTAGCTATTGGCTACAAATTTAGCTACAAATTTATAGATTATAGATAATTTAAATTTTTGCTTTGATTGCATTAACTTACAATAGTTTATTAATATTTAAAACACTCAGTGCTTAAAAATAATTTCCTCAAATTCTAAGGTAATCGCCAATGCTTTGGGTAGTACAATAGTACTACTACTATGTACTATGTCTTTCTAGGCATAGAACAATAATAATATTTTACGAACAGTTTTATTTCTTTTGTTCGGTGCGAAGAAAAACCGTGAGTTTTAACTCATTAGGAATAAACTAAAATAGGTAAGACAAACGAAATATGTTTAATATAGAATACACATTATCTGCCTAAATTTGAAGAAAAGAACCAAAAAATTCAGGCGTAGACATAAAATTGAAATAAAACGTAGACAAAGTGTTCGCTCAAAACTCTAGAAGACATTAGAAATCGTGCTCAGTAGTAAAATCAAACGTTAAAATTGTGCTAGCTATGTTTTTTTTTCATTTTGTAGAGTTTTTCAACACAGCGAAAAATAAAGACTATATTTTCTGAGTTGGGGGCAGTTTGTTTCCATACTTCACATCGGATTTAAAGGCAGATTTTGATAACTGTATTTACAGTATTTTAATTGACGAGTCTACGGACATTTGAGTGATATGTAGCAAACATTTATTACAATTTACTTGAAAGAGCTAGAAAGGGGAGCTGTTGAAAGTATTACTACTGCCATAAACACGTGCTTAGAAAACTACATCCTAAATATTACAAATATGACAAACAAAGCAAGTGTTATGGTCGGAGTCAATAACGGTGTATTTAAAAAATTAAGTCGTCAAAATCCTGCTTTAATATTAATAAGATGAGCTTGTCATTCCGTTCAGGATTCAGTTTCTGCAGCTTGAGGATCGTTTCTTCCCCAAACCTTAAAGTTTTTACCAGCAGAAATTTATAATTGGATCTCTAAATTCCTCTGAAGATGATACGGAGTTCGTAAACGAGGTGGTTGTCAATAACGGGATCAGTATCAAGGATCATTAACCAATAACTATGGCTAAAACTCCACTTCAGCATAGTCCAAACATCAGAAGAATGTTATTTAGCAAAAATGATTTTCAAGGAGTATAACAATCAATAACCTTTTATATCTCCTATTTCTTCAACCCATTTTAAAGGATGCTTCTATCATGAATAAAAAAATAGAATAGAATTCGGTTGAACTTAATAAGCTCTTCAACGATTTTTATACTCTTTTATACTGTTATATTAACCTTCACCTGGCATGCTCATCCTGAGTAACAAACCTGGACTCGTGGGGTACGTACGAACCCCAGTGAGAAATATCTCTGTGTAAATTGAAATATTGATTATTTTGTCTTAAAAAAAATCAGAGTTCATCTTTAGTAAGCACTTTAAACTGTAGACTAGTACGAGCTGAGAAAACCCAAGACCAGCGTTCATCAAAAATTCGGAAATCTGAAAAACTTGAAAAAAATACGTTTTTTACAAAAAAACATCATAACTTTTTTGTTTTTCGATAAAAAAGGCTGAAATTTTAGCTGTTTCTTCTTCTGTTACGTCACTATAAAAAAAATAATAATAGTTTACATGGGTCTTTAAAAATAGGTATTTATTTTGAGAAATTAAGGTATGGGTTTTACGAAAATAATGAATTTCGAAATATAGGAAAAAGTCGTTGTCTTTTATTTTTTTAAACAAATGTATTACGAAATAATCATTGAAAGAAGTAGAGTTAATGAAAAAAAGCTTTTTAGCTTATAAAAATTAAATTAATTAAATTAAAAAACCGATCGATTCAAAATTGTTTTTATTCCTACTTTCAAATCTCTGGGCCTCAATTGAGTAAGACGACGTTCCAAATGCGGTGTAATTAAATGTAAATCTTTTTTTTCTGAGCAATAATTTGCAGTTATTTTTATTTCTTCTTGATTTTGGACGGCTTTGCACGCTCTCAAAATTCTCGCATTCACGACCGCCATGTCCAAGATGCGTTGAAAATATCGCTGCGGCCACCTGTACGTCTTTTTACGCACACTGAAAGAATGACACAACTTAACAAAAGTGTCCGTCCCTCCTTTATTTTTGTTATAATACAGGACAATATTAGGTTTATCCTCTATCATTTCTTCTGTGTGAAGTAGCGAGGAGGCCAGAAGCACAATTTTTTCAGTTTTTTTTCTTCGGATCATAGCTGAGAAGCGTTAAGTTTTCAGCATGGCAGAACTTTGTGAGTGGTCGATCTTTTTTTGGAACCTTCGCAATAAACTCCGCTGGAATTTCCCTTTTGTTCTTGCGAATGGGTCCATAGCATCGTCAGATTCTTCATAGCTTTCGTCTGAAAAATTCTCCGAGCTTGAGAGATGATCGGCACTATTATCTTCCATTGGTTCCTCGTCCAAGTCATCCTCGAGCAACTGCTCTCGTAAATATCGAGAACGCAAATTATACGCCATTCTAAACGTAAAAAAACGTTGAAAATCGTAAAAAAAATGTTGATGCATAGAAACGTTGATTAATTACCTCTCTTTTCTTCCTAAACACCAAAATTAAAAACACAAAAAATGCTCCAATTCACGAAAAAAACGACGTTGATGGCACGGTGGGGTACGTACACACCCCAAACTGCTTTTGATGACTGCTGCAGACAAACTAACGGTCGCAGCGCTATCCCACTGTCATAGGTATAAAAGTGTATCCCTTGACTATCGATAGATATCGTTACAAGCTTCGATTTCGAAGATTTAGATATCGAAAATCGACGAGAAAGAGCGTGGGGTTTGTACATACCCCATGAGGCCAGGTGAAGGTTAATAAACTACTCATAATACAATGTACGTCCAATATTTTTCCATATCAATTATCCATATTAGCTTAATAAAACTGTTTTCCAGAACCTTGAGTTTTTTATTGTTGAATTTAGCGACACTTTTTAGCTACAAAGTGAACATTTTAGCTATTTTTAGCTATTTTTTCCCTCAAATCTAGCTACAACGGCTGGAAAAAAGTTGGCAACACTGGCTGGAACCGACTGATACTCGAGAACGAAAACAGCAAAAAAATATCATCGCTCCTGTGGAGTATTCTATTTGAAAATTTTTATCTGCGTTGCATTAGCGTTAGTTTCAGGAAAATTTTATGCAAACATGTTGGCCATGAAAAGGATGCGCGAAATCTGTGAAGAGGACCTAACAAATTAATTGTCCCACTTATGTTTTCTTGTAAATTTTGGATACATAGAAGTGTACCCTTTTATATAATTGAGAAATGCTGGCCAATTTAGTATTCATCAGTACTTTGACGCGATCATTTAGTAGCTTTCAAAGTAAAAATATGGCAATATGACATGAAAAAACCCTTGAGGAAACAAAATTATTGATATCCTTTTTAAACAAGAGATATTCGCGCTCAAAATATCATAAAGCACTATGAAAAATATGATAAAACTCCAAGGAAATAAGCAGTGTAGCAAATAAGACCGGCAAAAATTTCAGACAATACAGCGGAACGGCGCATTTTGAGATGGTTAATGGATAATCCTGGAATTTCAGCATTACAAGGTCGTGATAAAGTTCGTAATGTTATAAATAAAGACATAAGATAGGAAGCACATGTGGATAAAGCCGTGTGAATAATATGAAAGAAGAAACTTAACATCAACCGTGAAACATGGTGGTACGTCCGTGATGGTCTGGAGCTTGATGTCGACAGTAGAGGTTAGCAAGACTGTATTTTATTCAGGGTATCATGAAAACAGTTTATTTAAGCGTGTTAAAAGAAAACTTAAAGGACAGTGCTTTGAAACTGGGTTTGAGTGACAATTTATGTTTCAGCAAGACCATGTTCCCAAAGATTGTGCGCGTATTGTGCGGGAGTGGATACTTCACAATGTACCTGTAAAGTTAAACACCACTTTAATCCTCGGATATGAATCCGATCCGGAATTCGGGGTTGCATCTGAAGGATTCGGGCAGCAAACATAAAGGTAGGTATCCATATGTTGCATTTCTTCCGTATCGTATCCCTGTTGCGTATCACTCACTAAACGGATACGGTGTCCACACTACTCAATATTCCAAGTACCATCAATACGATCCGTTGCAAAAAGCTCGATACGCGGCTGCAATATTTTCATTCACTAATCAATGCTGTGCAACTAGCGAATCCAATCCCGGGATCCCGGATCCCGGGATCCCGGGATCCCGGCCAATTTCTGGTCCCGAAAATCCCGGGATTGATGAGCTCTAATCCCGGGATTTTCGGGATCAGAAATTGGCTGGGATTTCGGGGCCGGGAGTCAAGCATTATCGGCAATCAAGATACAGCAAGACTCGAAAAGTGCAAATAGAATCCATATTTATGAGAAAACAATTAGCTCACATCAAAATGCGTAAAGAATAGAGCAAAACAAACCGATGTAACAGTTAACAAGAGAATACAAAGGGGTTTGTAAATAAATAAGTATGGACTGTTTGACATTTAGTGCATTCGTTACATCGAATGATTTGAGGAAATTAATACTAGCGAATGCATACACAGATTTACCAAAATCCTTAACCACAATCAAAAAAAGGTTGTTGGCTATGCAAGCAGGATAAAGAAAATAATAAAAAATAAGATATAACAGGCTAGTATCTCAGGTGAACGGTTCAGTTTGATGTTTGATTAATGGACCTTGACTGCAAATAAGCGCTATATAAATATAAACATCTACTTAGTAAATTCTTACTGGAGCTTGGAGCGAGTAAGAATATCAATGACAGCTGGAAACTACCTAGATATGAGTTTAATGTTTCTCTCGGAAAAGACATTGTTACCATCGTAACTGATGGGTCAAACGAAATGCGAAAAGTAGGCAGACTAGTTGGTACAGAGCAACATATTTGTTTGGCGCATAGCATCCACTTGGCAGTTTGCGATGTTCGCTATAATATGAAGTCCATTCCAGATTAAAGAGTTGATGAAGCAGCTGATAGTCTGAACGACGACCACGAAGATTTGGATGGTCCTGAATCAGCTAACTACGTTGAAACCGGTGGCCTGCAAGACACGCTAGATCAGACGAAGGACATCAGCGCATGCATGAAGAAAATTCGTTAGGTAGTTTTATATTTTAAAAAAGCTCCAACGAAAAATAATAACGATCTTTAAAACTATGTCGGATCCGAGCAAGGCATTTAACTGTCTCCTTTAAATGTATTGTAAAACAAGATGAAATAGTCTCTTGACAATGCTCGAATAGTTTCCCATTTTGAAAAATAGTATAAATTAATAGGCCTGCAATATTCAGAGCAATTAGAAGCAACAGAGTTTGATTCGATTCAGAAAATTATTGAAGTTTTACTCCCTGTAAAATTGGCTGTGACGGCCTTTAGTCGCAGACTTGTTAATTTATGCACTGCTAATACTTCATCAAGATTTGTCTTTAGGCTCTTAGGAGAAAAACGGTCTATTCTTCTGAATGCTATGAAAATTGCAATATTGGACCGAATAAAAGAGCCTCAGTGGTATGCTAAGCTATCTCCAGAATCCACATTGTACCAGCGAAAATTTACCAAATGAAATAAAATCTCTATTTTTGAAACCAAGCAACGCAAATATTAAAAAAAATACTACAATGATCTAGATGCTGAACCCTATGCTTGGTAGCCAAAGAAATGAAGAGAACCCAGTAGATACCCATATTGATCAGAACAAGGTAGTCGTCAATTAACGCTACAAGAAGAGCTGCAAAAGTATGAAAATAATCAATCATGAAATGCCGCAAGAAACTAATCTAATTAAAACCATTGCAAAAGAAATGAATCTTTTCGAAAGTGGTGGCACTTGCATAGTTTGGAGCAGGCGTACCAATATTTCTCGACCGTTTCCGAGGCGTCCAAAATCGGGAATAAATTTAGAAGCAGGCTTGGAGACGATACCTTAGATGCTATGCTATTGCTTCAATGTTACTTCCGAAAAACCTAATGAACTTTGGCCGAATTTTTTATATGTCACTTTATTATGTATCTCAATTCTAAGAGTTGTGTTTTGTTGTTGTGGTTTTTTGTCGTGATTTTTTGTTGTAATTTGTAATAGATGTAATTTTTAATATCTGTCTTCATACTGTCAACGTTTTGGATAATTAAAATTATTGTTTTTATTTGCATCAATAATATAAATTAGTAATAATGCAATTTTTTATACAGTTTTGAGCTTACTTATTGTTGTAGTTTTGAAATGATGGCAAATTATATAATCTGTTTACTAGAAACTTGACTTATTTTGTTGTGTTGTATTTTGAATTTCAAATCCCGGGATCCCGGGATCCCGGGATTTAAGATTTTTTAATCCCGTAATCCCGGGATTGAAAATATGGTTCGGGATTGGAATCCCTATGTGCAACGTAACTTCATATCGTATCATTCCTTTGATGCGACGGCAAGAAACCGCCAAATGACCGATCGAGTTCGTTGCGTTTCTTTGTATCATATTTTGATACGGAACGAAGATACGTTTGTCGTATCCACTGATACGCAACGGCGATACGACACGCGAACATGAAACATATGGATACCTACCTTAAGATATGGGGCGAAAATGAGTTAAAAGCCTGCATTCAAGAAGAATGAGATAAAATAAGGCCGGAATTCACAAAAAGGTTGATACAATCGATGCCTAATACAATGTAGAGCATCATCAATAAACGTACGCATCATTCAAAAAAAAAAAAAACCGCTAAGACTATGTAGTACACAATTCAATAGCCACAGTCTACTATAAAAATGTATTTCCATTAAATCCTCCCAAGAGGTCAATGTCAATTCAATACCGCAATTAAAACTCAACCAGCGCGAAGTTACGTAAGACATTAAAGTTGTTTTGCTTTTACTACCGATAAACACAATGGACTATGACCACTAGCCAGATGTGCTTAACATTTAAATTTTTATAATTTTTTTTAATACTGTAATTTAACTTGGCCATTATTTACGGATGAATTTGCTCATTTAGATTCAATTTCATCTACTATTACTTCAATGAATATCAGCTGGAAGTTGATCACTTACTAATCTCACAGTTGCCAAAACAAGTTTGTGTTTGTGAACTAACCGCACTACTATCTGTTGTACACGATTTCACTAGCTAAACGTTACTGAATGGGAATGTGAATGAAGAGACAAAATTTATAAGATTAATACGGATTCCCATAATCGGCATTGATGTTGTTCGCCATATACTTATTTATATATAATAACATGCTGTTATACACTTATGCATATTTATATAAGTATATATGTACGTAAGTAAGTGACTGTAGATCTTTTGAAGCTGATAAGCTGATATATTGGAATAATTTTAAATGAACATGGGGCTTATGTATCCATATTTGGTATTTCAATATTTTTCAGCAATAGAGTGGAATACTAATTACATGTAGGGCACAAAATTATTAAATACAAAAAGGAAATGAAATTAAATATTTTGTTAGTCATGAAAAGGGTACTAGGCCGGTAGACTAGAGAGGACAGGATAAGAGTGCCTTGGTAATTCTGTTTTTAAAAGACGCTTTCGAAATTATGGGGGAATAGTGTTGGCTCATGCTGTTGAATATCTTACATCATATATTTATTGGCTCATTATTAGCATATGCCGTGCTATGCCTATATTCAACTAGTATTTGACGGGATCTAGTGACTCTCACGGGCTGGTTAAGCACAAATCTTTCCTGAATGTAGTCGACATTAATAGCGTCTCTAAAGACATCGAAACTGAAGCATGCAGATAACATTCATCTTTTGAATGCAAGTGGTGACAAATTTAGAAGTCTAAGGAGAGATTCATACGGCGATAAATTGCTAAAATCACAGGGATGGTAAAGACCTCTAAGAGCGAATGGTAAGAATTGCTTTTGAACAGATTTGGATCTGTGGCTGTGAACCTCGAAAACCGGGTTCCAGATAATGCAAGCATACTGAAGAAGAGGGCGAACGAACGCGGTGTATAGCGATTTTCTAACCCAAAGGTTCTGAAACTCCCTGGCTCGCCGCTTAATGAAGCCTAGTCGTTTACTTGCTTGAGAGATTATTTTGTCGTAATGAAAATTAAAGCGGAGCTTTTCATCGAGCACTATACCTAGGTCTAATATATTGTTAACCCTACTAAGTGTCGTATTGCTTAAAAGATAAGTATGATGTACGAGCGTACTTTTTCGAGAGAAGCTAATCACATGACATTTTGCGATATTGAGAGGTAGGTTGTTCATGCAGCACCAATGATCCAGGGAATTTAGTTTTAGTTGAAAAAAGTTGGCATTTGATGGCGACTTTATGGTAGGAAAAATTTTCAAATCGTCTGCATAGAGTAGATGAGGTGCGTCAGATAAAACTTCCGACAGGTCTGATATAAAAATGTCAAATAGCAAAGGGCCAAGATGGCTGCCCTTAGGTACTCCAGAGTTGACATGAATTTTTTTAGAGATAATCCCTTGGAATTTCACATATTATGAGCGGTTCTGCAGGTAAGAGCTAAGCCATCTTAGTAAAGATCCTGCAATTCCGAACTGCTGCAGCTTGGAAATCAAAATGGGGTGGCTAACACGATCAAACGCTTTGCTGAAGTCAGTGTAGACTGCGTCAATTTGACCACCTTTCTCCATTTCGCAAAGAAAATAGGAAACCAGCACCATTAGGTTGGTAGTGGTGGAACGACATTTCCTAAAACCATGCTGCTGTTCTTTGAGTCGAACGTCGACCAGAGGGGATAGCTTATTACATATGATTTTTTCAAACAGTTTAGGAATAGTTGATAAAATGGCGATACCTCTATAATTTTGAATTGATCTTCTATCACCATTTTTGAATATTGGTGTAACGTAGGAGGTTTTCCAATACAATGGAAAGAGCTCAAAAGAAAGAAATGTATTGCATATGATGTGAAGAGGAGAGATTAACTGTGCAACACATTTAATAAGAAAAGTCGGAGAAGAAGATCGGGTCCAGGGCCTTTGTTACTATCAAGCTCCAAGGTAGCTTTAAAAATATCATCTCTGGAAATAGTTATAGCCTCAGCAAAAATTGTTCTAGATACTCTAGGGAGGTGACAGGGTGATGGAGTACTGACAGGGCTAAAAACCTCTTGAAAGTTATCTGCGAAAAAATTACAAATTTCTTGAGGAGAAGAAGACATTGAGGTTCTGTTGCACATAGAAAACGGATAACCGGTTGTTTTCCACTTTATGTTCACAAAGTCAAAAAACTTTTTGGGGTTGTGAATTATATTCTTGCCGGTAGTTTTAATGAATCTGTCATATGCTTCATGAGACTTTTTCTGGAATTCTTTGGACACTGCATTGTATTCTTCTTTGATGCGATGGCTAGAGTCGACATTATTTTTTATTGATTTGTGAAGCTTATTTCTGTGATTTCTCAGACGTTTAAGAGTTTTGTCAAGCCAAGGTTCTGAAAGCTTATCTTTTCTCATAATTTTAGGGACATTTCTTTCGACCACGTCAAACAGTATTTTGTAGAAAGACTTTAAATTTTCGTCAAGAGATTGAGATGTAAACGTATCTGTCCAATCGACATTGTCAAGAGAGTCGTGAGTGCTATCGTAATCAGCATTCCGGAAATCGTATACAATAGTATTATTGTAAGTTTGAAAGATATTAGAATCTGTAGTGGATAAATCAATAGTTAGAGCGGAATGGTGTAGGCTATTAGAGAAAAGATTCTCCGCGTCGATAGTCGGGTTAACCACTACTTTGTCATAAACGTTTATAAATATAAGGTCTAACCAATTACCATTACGGTTGGGAGTCGGAGCAACCTGCTGCAAATCATTACCATACAAAGTACTCACAAGGTTAAAGTCAGAATAATCGAGATAATTAATAGGTAGTAAGTAATTATCAGTTTCATCAATAAAGAAACGTAAATTAGGGCGATTAAAATCTCCTAGGAGTATAATTTGATCCTCTGCGTTACAAGATTCCATAAAGTTAGATATAAATTCACATATATAATTGTACACATATATAATTGTATATACCGATGTGCTATCGAATGATATTCGAATAATTTTATGCTGAAACAATTTATGTGGGGTTGAGTCAACAATTTCGCTTGAGAGGGTGCTACTAACAGCAAATAAAACACCACCTCCTCATGTCTGGCCAGTGGAGACATAATCGCGGCCATTTCTGAATATTGTCCAGCTACTATCGAGAATATCTTCATTAATATAGGGGTCATTTAACCAAGTTTCAGTAAAGGCGAGTACGTTGAAATGGCATGATTTGGCGTCAAGGTAGAGTTTATTTAATTTGCCCCTCATACCACTGCAATTGTGGTAAAAAATTCTGAGGCCATTGGAAGAGCATAACTTGTTAGGAGCGATACCTAACATTATGCCAGGGTTTTCGTAAGGAAATAGGAGTCGGATGATTTTTATCCGAAACTGTATTAGAGAGAGTAGAAGACGAGGGAATATTAATAGCAGACGCCCTGCAGCTATACGTCAGAGTATGAGGAAATGTGTCTATAGACGAACTTCAGGGTGCAGAATCACGAATATTCTGAAGTGAAATATTTACAGAATCAGTGGTGGAGACTTCTGATATGGGTATATTATTAGTACGAAGATTAGTGGGAGTTTTCTGGATGGTTGGCAATTTGCTATACGTTTTCAGTAGCATTATTACTTATATTCATAAAATTGTTGCTGTTGTTGGTTGATTTCCAAGGGAAAAACTTGATGCCTTTCCATTCATAATTTCTGCTGCTTCCATCCACGTGGGTAAAAAGCCAGGCGTATTTCTCGGGGATCCAGACTTTATAGTGCTTAGGTGCTCCATTGCTATGTTGAATAGAGTGCTGAATACGGAACCCGTTGATACGAAAATAACTCTTGATGAGTCCACCAAGCCGAGAGACGCTGGTAGAATTAGGGACTCCTTCGACGAAAAATGGCACTCTTTTTCTGTAGGAAAATGAGTGATCATGTTGAGAATTGTAGGGACCTGAGTTCGAGCATTTGATTTTTCGAAGCGTTTTAGCCAATCGTCTTCTGACCAATATGTACCGAACTTAAAAATAGTTTTCGAAGATTCTGCACCTAGGAATTGAAGTTGTAATGTCCGTGGACAAGAACCTGCATGAGTTTCGATGTTCATTTTCAGCTGTTTTATGGGTGAAGTTGCTGCATCATTAGTAACGATTTCCTTTGGCGCGTTAACGTTCGACGAGCTGTTTATATTGGCATTTGCCAATTTTTCGTGAATTGACTGTTCGTACATTATTGGATTTAACGTCCCAAGTTCCATAGAAAGCTTTTTTTGGTTCATTTCAATGCTTTCCAATTTATTGCTTATTAATTTATTTTATCACTGGCGTGAATATTTTCGAAGATTTTATTCGACAACAGGTCAATCTGTGTTGTCATAAGTGACGTTATTTTGTCATCAATTATTTTGAGCAAGCCTCTATCGTTCACTTGGCAATTAGAGGTGGGTGTTGATTGGGAGCTAATTGAACAAGCTAGTTGAGTCAAGTTATCGGTAAGCTTACCCGGCTAGTATTAAAATTCCCCAGATCAAAGTAAATGTTCCCTAGCCTGGCAGCTCCGCATATGAGTTGGAAAATTGGGAAACTAAAATAAACTTATTTCATTATAGGCCATATGAAAATTTGATGAAAATTCAACATTGATTCATATCAAAATTCAACGGCACCACCTAACCCTTTGAGAAATGTCTGGTACTGGTAGCATTTCGCTAACACCACAGCCAAAAGTATACCAAATCTTCTGCACGTTGGGATGGTTTTGATCTAAGGTTACCACCAGTGTTGTCATTTTATTGGAGTTGCAAAATTTCTGTTGCAATTTGATGTAATTCACTGCAACATTGCATTTTAGTGCCGTCTATTGCATTTTTCATATCTACCTTTATTTGATTCAGTAAGCTCCTCGGAAGAGTAGTTCACAATAAAATATGTCCGATAATGGAGCCTTATCTCAGCTATAAACAACATTGATTTATTAGAGATAAGACAAAAGTATATATTTTTGTTCACTGATACTTTTGCATCCGCTATCGACCAGGAAGCAAAGTGGATGGTGGATGTAATAAAGACAAACTTTGCCAAGGCTTTTGATTCATTGAGCCAAAATGTTCTCCGCTCAAAGTTAGATAGGTTTGGTGTTTTGATTTCCCTTTGCTCTTGGTTTTCCTCATAACTTTGTAGTCGTGATTGCTTTATAAATGACAACTCTAATTCCTCCTCCCCTTTTATACCACCTCTGGTGTTCGTCCAGATTCAATTCTTAGCAGTAAACTGTTCTTTTCGTATTCAACCCTTGTTTGATAATATCAAGGACCTTGGTGTATCATTCTAAACTTAAATTTGATATCAATGTATTACGTGTCTCACATCCAAGGTCTCTCGATTTTGTGGCTTCATTCTTCCTGTGTACACCTGCATACCTCTTTTGTGCATAGAGTCCTCGAATATTGTTGTCAGTTTTAGTTTGAGTGTGCACAACGTAAATTTACCCGCCCAACGTAAATTTACTTAAATCCAGAATTTTCTACTGCGTTTCCATTTCCATCTTAAAAATCAAAACAATTCGTTCACCTCTTTTACAATTGCCAAAACAAAATAATATTTTAATTGCTCTCTATCACTTTTTTACATCTTTTTAAAAATCATTAAAATGCAAATTTTTTTTAAACAAAATAAATTGTGAGTTAGTTCCTTAGTTTTGTCTCAGTAATTGTTTTCTTACTCTCTTTAGGTTATGCTACTTACTGATTTATTTGGTTAATTGAATTATTCGCATTTATTTTGCAGTTTTATTTCATTTCATTTTTTGTCTTGTCTTTAAATGGATTCAAGTTTGTTGATGAAGACACTAGGTATATAAATTAACTG
Organism: Nemotelus pantherinus; assembly: GCA_963978885.1. NCBI lineage: Eukaryota > Metazoa > Arthropoda > Insecta > Diptera > Stratiomyidae > Nemotelus > Nemotelus pantherinus. Next base: position 85,509,155 of record OZ022264.1, read on the forward strand.
TTAATTAAGAGATAAATAAAGAGCAAAATGAACGAGTAAGTCCTTTTATTGCAATTTCAAATAGTATATTGCCATTTCAAAATTCAATTTATTGCACACACAAAAATAAAACGAGAACACAGGTTACCACGCACGAAAGTTCCAAAATTTTCGATATTGAAAGTTTGTGCTCTCATAATATAATTATAATTATCTGCACGTTCCCCATTAAATTGAAAGCATCTCTTCATAAAAAAATTAACGAAAATTCTCAAAGCTGGCAGCTCCAACCTAATTTGTCAACCAAAGCTAACTTAAATTTCTTTAGAGTAATTTTTGGACAAAAATTGCCACAAATTGCCACAAAATTAAATTTATCAAACCAGGTCCTACTTCAGCTCATCTTGTAAATTTCTACTTGATTTGATCGTCGGGCCATCAGTTCTTGCGCACACAAATTTCGGGTGCCAAAAATAGAGGTTAATTGATGGAAAAAAGTTACTTTTAGTTTAAATCATGTATTTATTTTCAACAAATCATGTCGCTTATCTTTTTGTTTCAAACTTTGAAGTTAATTTGAAATGTCTAGCGCATCAAAACCACTAGAAAACTAATTTTCAAAGAAATTGTCTTTGAGTGACAAAGAAGTGTGGAAAGACGTAATACACTTTTTTGTAGAAGCATATCAACCATTCCTTATCCAAAGTGTCACTAATAATCTCACTCAATATTAACAAGGATAAAGATGGTGTTGTACATACTATATATTTCTCTTTATTTGCACTTAAGCTACAACAGTTATTTCAAATACGCCAAAAACTACCGCACTCGCCAAGATCGTCGTCGAGACTGCTCGCTGTCGCCTTTGAGAGGGCATTGTTCATCTTCGTGCTTGAGTATTATTGTGACAGCTCGGCCTTTCCTGACACTGACACAGTCCCGATGTCTTCATCGTCATCTGTTGAATCACTGTCAAGCTCTGGGGGAAGAGAACACCAGGGTTTCATTTTATCTGCGGCGTACACCGATGAAAATCGTCAGTATTTTCTTCTTAGGCCCTCGACGTCCTCGAACAAGTAGCGATCATTACCCACTACCTTTGCCACCATATACGGTCCTTTATAGAGTGGCTCCAATTTTCGTCACTCTCCAGTTGATGTAGGCTCGTGTCGTATCAGCACAAGATCATGTGCTGCATAATTTTTTGGCCGTGAGTGTTTGGCATCGAACCGCTTCTTCCACTTTTCTCGTTGACTTTGTATATTTTCGGGCGCAAGCATTCTTTTTTCTTTCATTGTAGTTTCACTTGAAGTTTCATCGATTGTTGCAAGGAGGATTTTGTTTTGCACTATATCGTTTGGTTTGAAGTCGAAAATCAGTTCATTCGGCGAGAATCCTGTCGAATGATTTCTTTGTGAGTTGACTTTCCACTGTATTAGGCGCAGCTCATCATCCCAATCTTTCGAGTTCCTGGTTCCTGTTCGCGAGGAGTTGAGAATTCCATTTGCTCGCTCTACCTGGCCATTAGCACGTGGTGTACGGACGGCTGTTTTAATATGTAAAGTGTTATTTTTTTCACAATAATCTTCAAACTGCTTGGACGTGAATGCTGTTCCTATGTCGGAGACAGTTTGGCTCGGCAGCCCAAAGTAGGACAAAAGCTCATTGAATACATGCAAAACTGGCTGAGTTTTAGTATTGCGAACTGCTTTAATAAGTAAGTATTTCGTGAAAGCATCGCTAATAGCCATTACGTATATATTGCCCCTTTTGCTTTTAATGAAGGGTCCCAAGTGGTCAATGTGCAAAAGCCGGAATGGAATGGATTCCATTGGTCAAATATATAGCTCTCCTTCAGCTTTTCCTGTTTTCCGCTTATAAAACTTACACTGAACACAAGCAACAATGAATTCCTTTATATATTTGTGCATTCGGGGGAACCAAAAGTGTTCTTTTATTTTTTCCATTGTTTTTTCAACACCAAAATGACCCGCGTCATCATGATATAGTTTGGCGATCCTCCAACGCACCCCCTTTGGTATAGCAGAATAAAGTTTTGTCCCAAAGCGGCGATAGATACGATTGTTTTGTAGACAATAATCGTTTTTTATTTGCACATCGTCATTCGTTTTGAGCCGTTTCTTGAGTGCATTGGTGATTCGAGAGAGTCTGGAATCCTGGATCTGCATCGTCAGAAGCCAGTCATTCATTTTTTCGTCTAACTGCATCACACCGTATTCTTCTACTGAACATATAGCCAGCGCTCTGATAATTGCATCAACGTGTTCCATCTGGTTTCCTGGCCGATGCCTGTAGGTAAAATCGTATTCCATGAGACGTATCCACCAACACGCGATTCTTGGAACCAATGGAGTTTTCGTCTTCATACATGATATCGCTGCACAATCGGTTACCACAATACATGATTTCCCGAGCAAGTAGATTCGAAATCGTTGTAGTGCTTCCACGACGGCAAGCACCTCGAGCTCATAGCTGTGGTATTTGCATTCTGCTTCAGTACAGTGAGTGATAAAGTACATAACAGCTTTCCATGTTGTACCATTATCTGTGGATTGCATTAAGATTGCTGCTAATCCAACCATACTTGCATTGGTAAGTACTTCATGTCGAGCCGTTGCATCATATATCGCCAGTATTGGGTTAGAGCTCAATCGTTCGCCTGTTGCTGTTCGTCGCCCCAGTGGAAATTCTCTGCAGCTTCTTTAGCTGTGAGTTTGGTGAGAGGCCGCGCAATCAAAGAGTAGTTCTTTACAAACTTCCTGAAGAATCCTGTTAACCCTAAGAGTCTACGAACTTCGGTTGGGTTCTGTGGGACTTTGTAGTTTTTGACAGCCGTTATTTTTTGTTCACCTGGCATAATACCGTCATTACATATTCTGGATCCTAAAAAGTCAATTCCGTTTGATAGAAACTGGCATTTATCAAATCGGAATGTTAAGCCGCATTGTGTTAGAGTGGCTACAACTAGCTAAAATTTTTCAATGCCTTCGTTAAATGTGTTGCTTGGTATTATTACATCGTCTAAGTAGGCGATCGCAGTCTTCGGTTTAACCAGTTCGGACATTAACCAGTCCAAAGGGCATCCTGTTATACTCGTATTGTTCACCCGTTGTAGTGAAGGCAGTATATTTTTTTGAGTGCTCCTCTAGCTCAATTTGGGGGTAATCCACATTAAAATCAAGGGTAGTAAAATATTTATATCCAGCCAGTTGTACGAATAGCTCATCCATAACTGGCATCGGAAATCCATGTCGCACTGTAATACGGTTTAACTCTCGATAGTCTACGCATAAACGGTACTCCTTGTTTTTCTTCTCTACCAAAACTATGGGCGATGCGTAAGGTGAGCATGACGAGCGTATTATTTCACTTTTCAGCAACTTTAATATTATTTCGTTGACTATTTCCCGACGTGCAAATGGAATTCGATACGGCGCTAGTTTAAACGAAATATCAGTCGTTAGTTTTATGTCCATTTTTACCATCTGACACTTGCCGACGTTCGTAGTATTGGTTGGAAAGCAATTTGCGTAACGTTTCAACTTTTCTTTAAGATTGCCGAATTAACCTATAGTCCAGTTGTTTGATGTTTTGACATTTTTTCGGCTTACCAACCAACATTTTTCACCGTCAATAGCAAAACGTGTTTCTTCTGCGCACAAAACATCCCTTCCAATGAGAACCTTGCACTGAATTAGTTCGTCGTCCATGACTAAAATATCAACTTTGCATTTAGTTTCGTCGATTTCCCCTTCAGCGTTTAATTTTTGAGTGCATTCAAACTTTCCGCCACCAAAACCGGTTAGCCGCACTGCACAATTTTCCTTCTCATTAAAATTTCCCGCAAAAGACTGCCGCATTAACGTACGAGTACTGACAGAATCAACAAACGCTGTCGTCGGAATATCGTTCACAATTATTTCCTTGACAGTGAAATTAGTACAGTCTTCCTCGATCGCATTGCAAGTTGATTTCACCTGGATATTTACTTTACACCCTGACGCAGAGTGTCGAGTTCTGTGGCATATTTCGCACCTAGCACGCCTTTGTGGTTCAGGGCACTCTCGCGATAGATACCCACCCTTTCGACAACTGAAACACATAATCACTTGTTTCGTAGTGGGTACCAAGTTCTTTGCTAGGGGTTTTTCAACTTTGCCTGCAGAATCTCAGGTCAGATTGTACGCACCGTAATTGTTAAGTGCTTTCAGCAGCTCCGAACAAACAGTGTAATGTCTAACACACACGCTCCTTTTCAAGTCGTCATCATTTATTTCATTGATGACATACTTTATGATTGACTGATCGTCTACATAGCCACGGCGCCCAACAGCTAGAACTCTGTAATAGCAGGTTTTGGGTGCCTCATCTGCCGCTCTCTTCATCCTCATGAGTTGCATATGTATTTCGGCCACATTCACCGAATATAGAAATCATCTTATGAGATCGTGCGCGAATTGATGCCACGACAAGTACACATGTGGACTGGAGTCAATCCACCACTTAGCAGTACTCTGCAGCTGTTTTGTTCAAGAGCGCTATGAGCTCGATGACTTTAATAACTTTCAATGGAATTTATTTCTTTAGAATAAGTTTGACGAAAGCGGTATCAAGATCGTCTCCTTCTACAAGACAAATTCGTTTCTTTTAAAAAACTGTTAATAATTTATTTGCAACCGTTTAATAACTATTTAAAAACATTAAATAACAACGATTTTGTTCAATCAAGACTCGTCATATCAAAGCAAAAGCAAAAATTAATTAAATCTAAATTCAATCTGACAGTCCCATTTGTTTCATGGTTGCTTCGATTAACTGGGATTGTCAACATTCTCTCGGGCCTTGAAATGTATGAGCATTTCAAAATTAAAGTGATGAATGGTCGCTGCAACCTGTTCGTGCTGATATTTGCTAATACTCAAATTATAACGGTAAAATGCAAATTTTTGTGATTGGACGCCGTATAATCGAATATTTTGTTTTTATGTCCATCACTCTTATCAGACCGTCCGATCCTGAATGTGTTGCAATGATCCGGCCCATCAGCCATTTAAGTGGTGGTAGTCGTTCGTCTTTGAGAATGACTAGTTGCCCAACCTCTGGATTTAATTTAGGCTGAAGCCATTTCGGTTTTTGCTGCAGGGTGTGCATATAGTCCATACGCCATCGTGTCCAAAAATCTTGTTGAAGTTTTTGTAATAGCTTCCAACGTCTTAGACCAAACTGATTTGCATTGGTTAAATCTTCTTGTGGTGGGGCTGTTAATGCTCTACCGATCAAAAAATGCCCTGGTGTTAGAGGGGAAAGATCGGTCGGACAATCACTCAAAGGACTTAATGGTCTTGAATTGAGGCAGGCTTCGATTTGCACAAGGAATGTAGTCAATTCTTCATAAGTTAGCGTGACGTTTCCTATAATCCTGCGTAGATGATGTTTTACGGAGCGCACCCCAGCCTCCCAGAGACCTCCAAAATGGGGTGATCCAGGAGGAATAAAATTCCAGGTAATCCCATCATTTGCTAACTCTTCCGCCACCTCACGAGTTGCTTTCTCTTGAGCCACTTGTAATGTTTTGTCTAATGCTCTTTTTGCTCCAACGAAGTTAGTTCCACAGTCGGAGAATACAGTTCTGCATAGGCCTCTCCGAGATATGAATCTTCGCATAGCAGCAAGAAGGGCTTCAGTGGTTAAATCACTTACGACCTCTAAATGGATCGCTTTGGTTACAAAACACACAAACAATGCGATGTAACCTTTATACGTTTTTGTATTTCGGCCTTTTGATACTCGAATAAGTAAAGGACCGGCGTAGTCCAGTCCGGTAGTGGTAAAGGGAGGTGCTGGCGTCACGCGTTCCTTAGGTAAATTTCCCATCAACTGTTCAGCTGTTTTTTTTTGAAAACCTGAAACACGTGATACATTTTTGTATATGAGATTTTACCATGTTCCGTAACTTGGGAATCCAATATTTCATACGAATCAAATTCATAGTAGCAGTCAACCCTCCATGCAAGGTTTTCACATGACTTGATGATGTTATTAATCGTGTGAAATGACTGCATGACGGTAATATTATGGGATATTTCTCATCATATGGCAGTTCAGCATTTCGAAGTCGACCTCCTACTCGTAAAATATTCTGATCGTCCAAAATTGGTGTGAGCCGTTTCAATTTGCTATCTTGTTTGATCCTTCCAATTAATTTTAAGGATTCGATTTCGATAAAAAATGAGTCTTCTTGGACTATTTTGATCCAATACGAAGTTGCTGTTTCTAATTCTTGTGTTGAAAGAAACGCATGGGTCGGAGTGAAGTCTTCTTTTTTACATTTGCGAATGAATCGGAAACAAAATGCAGTTACTCGGATGAGACGGATATAGGATGAAAATTTTGTAAGATCGAGCACCCGTTCCTTAACCATTACTTGCGTTGTCAGTACCTTCATTTTTCGAATTTCCTGTATGGTTTCATATATTTTTGCTTCTAGGACAGATGATGTGGTGCTTCTTAGCCAACATGGGCCTTGCCACCATAGTATCGATGTTGCTAAAACATGTGGTTTGACACCTCTGGTGACAAAATCAGCTGGGTTTTCTTGTGACACTACGTGTTGCCATGTGGCCGATGGGATCAATTCCCGAATCAAGCTGGTGCGATTTGCTACGAAAGTTTTCCATTGACATGGCTGTTTAGTGAGCCATGCCAGAACGATGGTGGAATCCGACCAGCAATACATGGGTACTCCTTGTATCGAAAATATCGTTGCCACTCGTTTCATTAACTTTGCGAGTAACGTGGCTCCGCATAATTCCAATCGCGGAAGAGAAACTGTTTTAACGGGCGCAACCTTTGTTTTAGCCATGATTATGGAAATCTTTGTGCTCGTTGGATTGAAACCATATGCCTTTAAATAGACAACTGCTCCATACGCTTTTTCTGATGCATCACAGAAACCGTGAAATTCAAGTCGAGAGTTTCGATTTGTCTGAAACCAGCGAGGTATCTTTATATGTTCCAATTGTACAACATCTTTCATAAATTGATGCCATTCGCTCTGTTGTTTCTTAGGTAGTGGTTGATCCCAACTCAAGCCTTGCAACCACAATTTCTGCAAGTTTATTTTTGCAGAGATAATCACAGGAGCAAACAGTCCCAATGGATCGAATAAACTTGCAATACATGAAAGTGCATTCCTTTTTGTAAAGGTTTCAGGGGTGGATTTTAGATTGCACTTTAAGGATATTTCATCACTCAGGTGGTACCACACGATCCCCAAAGTATTCACGGTCGTCATAGTGGTATCGTGGATTTGTAAGGTGGTTGACTCCAAACGATCATCATCAGGTATGTACTGGAGGACTTTCGAGTCATTTGATGCCCACTGACGCAGATGAAAACCTCCTTTCTTCAAGAGCGATATGAGCTCATTCTGTAATTGCAGTACTTCGCTTAAGATTTCGCCGCCACTCAAAATATTGTCAACATACAATTCTTGAGATAATGTCTTTGATGCCATTGGATAATTTTGACCATCATCTTGTACCAATTGTTGAATGACGCGCATTGCTAAAAAAAGAGCGGAACTGACACCGAATGTGACAGTTCGGAGGCGAAAATGCTGAATTGGTTCATGAGGATCTGGTCGCCAGAGTATTCGTTGAAAATCTCGGTTATTTTCTGATATCAATACTTGTCGGTACATTTTTTCCATGTCTGCGGAAAAAACTATGCAATGAACTCTCCAGCGAATTAAAATACTAGGTAAGTCTTGTTGTAGTCGTGGACCAACATGGAGTAAGTCGTTGAGGGAATAGCCAGTATCAGTTTTATACGAGGCATTAAACACCACTCGTAGTTTTGTGGTAGAGCTTGTTTCCTTGACAACTCCATGATGTGGGAGATAATAATTTGGATGATTATCGAGCTCATGCGCTGATACCTTTTCTAAGTGATGTAGATTCAAATATTCTTTTAGACATTGTTGATAATCATCGTGTAGCTGTTTGTTTTTAAGAAGTCGTCGTTCCAACGACGTATATTGTGAAAGGGCACCTGACAATGATGCCCCTAAATTGTTTGAAGAAGTTTTAAAGGGTAAAGTGACTATATATCGACCTTCCGTGGTTCTGTAATGGTTATTCTTGAAATGATCTTCACATTCAACTTCGTCGTTCTTTGGAGGAGGAGTGATGTCTACTTCTTCCATCTCCCAGAATCTCCGTAATGTTTCATCCAGTTTCATTTGATTTAAGAAGGTGTGGACTGTGGCGGGTTTAATGGTGTTGCTGCTGATTGGTCCAGTTAATACCCATCCTAGCTATTGGTGTTTTAATAGGTCCTTTCCGAAGACCATCCCTGATTAAGGCTGGGTAAACGTCAGAGCCCAAAATCACATCAATGTTGCCTGGCTGATAATATAGTGGATCAGCAAGATTTAAGTCTTGGAGATGGGGAAAAGATTCGATAGAAATTTCAGAGTGTGGGAGTCGGTCCGTTAGTGATGGTAAGACGATCGCTTCGACGGTCATTCTGAAATTTTCCGATAATCTGGATCCCAATTGGAAACGCACAAGTTTCCTGGCATAGTTTAAATTAACGTTACCAATTCCGGTGATTAATGTTTCTGTGACAAACGGAAGGGGTTTGAGGCATAGTCGTTGCATAGAGGCTGTTGTTATGAAGCTCGCCTGCGACCCAGTATCCAAAAGTGCTCGTAAGGTGTGCCACATTCCATTTGATTGCACTTTTATGATTGCGGTAGATAAAAGTACAATGTCAGTTAGGTGACTGACCACATAAGATGAAACGGGCTGAATATTATGGTTTTGGTTGGAATTGGACAATTCGGGTGATGCTGGGTTATGTAAAGACGTATGATGACGGCGACCACAGTGGAAGCAACCACGTTTGCTAGGGCACTGTTTGTTTTGATGGTCCGCCGCAAGACAATTAAAGCAAATATTTTTGCCTTTCACGAATTTCATTCGTTGATCCGGGGTGAGTGTTTGAAATGATGTACATTGACGTAGATGATGATTCAGTCGACAATATGCACACACGTCCTTTATATTTGAACGTGATGTAACGAGAGTTTGAAAATTTCGGTTAGATGCTTGTGTTGATTTCTGGATGGCTTCCAATGTACGGAATCGCGTTTCAAGGAACTCTAGATATTGAGAAAATGTAGGCGGTTCCGTGATAGCGCTCAATTTTGTTTCCCACAAATGTCTGGTCTCATGTGGTAGACGTTGGGTCTGTACGTGAATTATCGCCAGGCCCCAATCATCAACTTTAATCTTCAATGACTTCAACGCAGAAACGCTTTCATTTGTTGCATCAAGTAAGTTTCTTATGTTGGAAGCGGAATCCTTTTGAATGATATCGTTGTTCAACAGGATTGACATTTGTGCGTTTACCATTAACCTTACATTACTGTACCGCTTACATAGAGCATTCCACGCTAATATATAATTATCAGCAGTTAAGGCATAACATCGCAATAACTGTTCAGCTTCCTCTGTAACCGAACTACGCAGATAATGTAACTTTTGAACGTCGGTGAGTGAATTATTATCACCCACTAAAGCTTGAAACATATCTTGGAACGTCTGCCACTCTGAATATTTCCCGGAAAAAGATGGGATGTTGATCGAAGGGAGACGTACGTCATGTTGTGTCACTTCACATGTGGACTTTGTTGCAAAATTTACCTCCTCGAGACAATCAGTAATTTTTCCACAGAATTCATAATATAATTCCTCAAATTGGGAATACATGTCATCTCCAAAATAAGGTATTGCCGGCTCCTTTTCTTCAATCAATAATAACATCTTGTTATGAATCTCTTGGAAATTTCTCCATAAATCGTCCAAGCCTTTTGCTCGGCCTTTTAAGTATCCCGAGGTGCGATTTGCTTTCGCACATTTTTTTAAGTTTATGATAAACTTCTTTATTGCAGTCATGTTACCTTCTTGTTGCTTTAACAAATTCTCTAAAGTTTCCGGCATAGTTTTTCGATAACGTTATATGCCGGAATGATCGAATTTGCTATTTTTCACAATTTATTGTTAATTTAGGGGATTAATTTTAGGATTGATCTGCCGGAAGTATTATTAGCTTGTTGAAAGAATTTATTCTTCAGAATACAGCTTTACTGCCACGATTAAATTCGTCGGGTATGTGACACATATGCTGTTACCTGTACATGATGTGGATTACTTTCAATTACAGCATCAATTTCACCGGAATATAATCAACCCTAAGATCCGGCTCGAAGGACCAATGTTTTGTTCAAGAGCGCTATGAGCTCGATGACTTTAATAACTTTCAATGGAATTTATTTCTTTAGAATAAGTTTGACGAAAGCGGTATCAAGATCGTCTCCTTCTACAAGACAAATTCGTTTCTTTTAAAAAACTGTTAATAATTTATTTGCAACCGTTTAATAACTATTTAAAAACATTAAATAACAACGATTTTGTTCAATCAAGACTCGTCATATCAAAGCAAAAGCAAAAATTAATTAAATCTAAATTCAATCTGACAGTCCCATTTGTTTCATGGTTGCTTCGATTAACTGGGATTGTCAACAGCAGCTTTGTTTGCACCGCAAACATAAGTATTCGATCGTCCCATCCGTATGCCTGACGCAAGTTGTCGATCCTATGGATAAATTGCTGCGCTGTAGTCGTTTTCAACTCAGGATCCAAAGAAGGCAGAATCGAAATCACGTCGTGCACATTGCAAAACGGATTGCCTGTTGAGTTAAACGGCTGTTTCGGTAGAAAATATTCCACTGGGGATGGTATCGTATTTTTGCACATGTAGACGGGTTCCGTTCTACCTGCAGTCATCGGCATTTGTACGTAGCCACCCGTCATCCACGGCTGAGGTTGGTTATTCGGCCTGTGCAGAGGCACGCACACATTTACGCTGCTCGTCGGTGAGTCTTGCGTCGTCGGAATATTGTTCGGCGGCACCAAGAGAGACGTCGTTGTTGCACGAACTGGTTCCGTAACATGATACAAGAAACACTAGAGATAGCGACACTAGAGTAACCATTTTATTCTCTCTCTGCGCATGACGTCACCGGGAGAGTTCGTCGCGCGGCATGTTCACATGCATTAGTGTAAAATGTATGGGCGCTGGCGTAATTCATTTAAACAATCCGTAATTAAAACATGTTTGCATACATTCTTGTACATAAAATCGTCACTTAAGGAATCATAATATGTACAGTTGAATTATGTGCTTTATAGTACATGTAAAATTTATGCACAATTTATGCAAAATATGATTAAAGTATATTTCAAAAGATGTAGATTTGGAACAAAACGCATTGTTTGTACATTTGAGAAAGTCAATGTTCACTCTTCGAAATGTGGCTAAACAACCATATTATTGTAAATAACACAATTTAATTATGCTTTTGATAATTTCAACTTCAAAAAATAGATTTTACTCATTTTAATTAATTTTATTTTCAATACAAAAACTCCATTGCTAGTTTAAGACTCCTCTAGGGTGAAATCAGGGAAATACCTTACTATGTATATATGAAATATTTGAACTGAGAAATGAAGGACGTCCAATATGACAGATTGAATAACCCAAACTATGATTGGAATACTTTACGTGGCTCACATAGCTCAAAAAACGTTGGTCGGTCATTTCATTCATTTTTATATCTCTGGGGTTTTTTTGAAGTGCCTAAATTTTAAGTTTGAAAACTGGAATACTTCTAACTCCTTATGGATTGTGGGATTTTCATCTCCTGAATCAAAAACAATTGTATGAATTTACAACATTTGTTAAATTAGCAGTCCTTTATTTTGTGGTTCTACATAGAAAGGCATAATATTTTGGTCGCTGGCAGGTTTCGAACAAGCCTTGAATCACATAATTTTCGGATGGAGTCAATTTTCAACTCATTAAATGAGAAAACAGATACCTTCAGAATGCAGCTGAGTTCAGACCTCCACATAATTTTTATCGCCGTAATAAGAAACCCTGATTGTAAATGGGCTTTCTAGCATCATCTTGAAGAGCTGTTATTGAAGAATTTGGAAAAGCTGTTAGCACATAATCTTTCAGCTCATAGACTTAATTTGCGCTAGCTAATTTGTTTCCATTTTACAATAGAATTATCTTTTCTAATTTTGAGATGATGAGAATTGCATTTTCCTTCTTTGAATTTTTAGACTGCGCTTTACACTCAGGATCAGTGCTGTCGTTTTACTGCAATTGCAGCATATCTGCTGTAATTTGATGCAGTTCACTGCAACATTGCATTTGCGTTTCATCTATTACATTTTACGAAATTTGATATTTGTTTAATCTAGCTAGCATATTTAGTAAGTTAGTTTCGCTCTGCTTAGTTATATATGCAACCGCAAGCCATTTTGAACTAAGAATGAATAGGAATTTCCCCAATTCTAAATCCTGGAGATATAACTGTATATTGTAATTTATTTTCTTTAATATGGAAAAACTGATATTAACAATAATATGTATTTTTCACCAAACGACTAAACTCGAATCTGATATCTTTAAAAAAAATTATACATATTTTATTGAATATGATTTCTTAATGGTATTTCAAATAGCAATAGTTGTATTTTAAATGCATGTAAGAAGACTTATATGTGTACACATATGTATATACCTATAGAAGAATCAATCTGCTGCAATTTAGAACAATCTGCTGCAACTTCGGAGTTTTATTTACTGCACAAAGAAACACTAAAACGACAGCACTGCTCAGGATCATCATTGACTAACCTTTCCTTCAAATATATCCAGAGAAGACTATCAAGCATTTCGTATTTCAAATCCTGAACTTAATGTTGTTTCGGGAAATATTTCAAAAACAATCATGCAATAGACAATTCCGATACCTTTTCGCTCCTTTTACACATCACAAAAATTTGATCTGTTGGATACATATAAAATAGTTTTTTCTTCTGCCACAGTATTCTTCTTTTGACTTTCAGTACAGCAATAACACACAAATTACATTGCATATTTTCATTTTTCACATATATACTCCTGTAAATAAAATCTACTATGACCTAAATAAGCTCATTGATAGTTTATAATATTAAAACAATGCTACAAACTAAAACCATAAACCATTTTTCATGCATTTATTTGTATTCCAATACAATTTAATGCATTCATTCATGAACCGAACTCTCCCAGTGACGTCACACACAAGCAGCGAGCCGAGAGAGACATGCGCGTGTCGTAATCTTATAGTTCTTTGATTCATGGTTCCGTACATATCATATGCTGCATCGCAGGCGTCTTACCGAAGAACGTTTATTTATTTATTCACCAAAACAAGGTACAAAAAAATAACATATAAAATATCAAATTAAAAGTAAAAGTAAAATGGAAAGGTAAAGTAAAAACAAAAAGTAAAAACAATCAAGTTAAATAAGTAACAAACAAATTAAAAAGAAAACAATTAGATTAATAAATAATAATCAATAAATAAAGCATTGGCATAAAAGATATAGCTTAATGTTTAGAGGTATGGATGGCATGCGATAAAGAGCAAATGACCCATAAATAAATTATTTAAAAATAGATAACAAATAAAGTAATAAATAAATGACAAATAATTAAATAAATAGCAAATGACAAATAATTAAGTGATTTAAATTTAAATTAAATATACAATACATGTATTTATATTAGTATGGTGGGGGTAAGGGGGAGACTATGAAGAGAGAGCCTTCATAATATTTTTTTTCAAAGTTGATTTAGATATCGTAGGGGAAAAGTTCTCGCTCATGCTATTGAATAGCCTGCAGCACCTATTTATTGGCTCGTTTGCTGCATATGTTGTGTTGTGTTGGTATTCAATAAGCAATCGTCGGGATCTAGTGACTCTCAGGGGCTGATTGAGCACAAACTTTTCTTTCAAGTATGCGACATTAACCACGTCTCTGATGACATCGAAGCTGAAGCAGGCAGATAACATTAATTTTCTCGACGCAAGGGGCAACAAGTTAATACATTTAAGGCGATATTCGTATGGTGGTAGATTACTGAAATCATAAGGGTTGAAAAGATCTCTCAGAGCGAACAGTAAAAACTGCTTCTGAACAAACTCAAATCTTTGGCTGTGAATTTCGAAGGGCGGGTTCCAGATAGTGCACGCATATTCAAGAAGAGGACGCACGAGTGAAATATATAAGGATTTAGTAACCCAGAAATTCTTAAACTCTTTGGCTCGTTGCTTAATGAAACCAAGTTGTTTACTTGCTTGGGAAAGTACTCTATCATAATGTAGATTGAAGCGGAGCTTTTCATCCAGGACGACCCCGAGATCTAATATGTTGTCAACCCTGCTCAGTGTCGTGTTGTTGAGGCGGTACGTATAATGAACGCGTGCAGTTTTGCGAGAGAAGCTACTTGCGCGGCATTTGGTAATGTTAAGAGGGAGCTTGTTAGCGGAGCACCAAAGGTCTAGAGAGTTCAGTTTAGACTGAAAAAAGGTCGCGTCAGATTGTGACCTGATGACATGAAAGATTTTGAGGTCGTCCGCATATAGTAAATGAGGAATATCAGATAAAACCTCCGATATGTCAGATATAAAAATATTAAAAAGAAGAGGGCCAAGATGACTTCCTTGAGGTACACCGGATTTAACGTCGACTTTCTTAGAAATAAGACCTTGGAACTTCACGAATTGCAAGCGGTCGTGGAGGTAGGAGCCAAGCCACTTTAGTAAAGATCCTGCAATTCCGAATTGTTTCAGCTTGGGGATCAAAATGGAGTGATCCACTCGGTCGAATGCTTTGCTAAAGTCTGTATAGACTGCACCAATTTGATCACCTTTCTCCATTTTGCACAAAACATCAGAAACAAGCACCATAAGATTAGTTGTAGTAGAACGACCTTTCCTAAATCCATGCTGCTGCTCGTTCAGTCGAGCGTCGACCAGAGGAGAAATTTTACAGTAGATGATTTTTTCAAATAGTTTGGGAATAGCAGATAGAATGGCGATGCCTCTATAATTTTGAATAAAACGTCTATCGCCACTTTTATAAATTGGTGTAATATAAGAAGATTTCCAATACGAAGGAAATAGCCCAGAGGAGAGAGAGTTATTGAATATAATATAAAGGGGCGAGATCAGTTGTTTTACATACTTGATCAGAAAAGAAGGAGGGAGAAGGTCAGATCCAGGGCCCTTGTTACTGTCAAGCTCCATAATGGCAGTAAATATTTCATTCCTCGATATGGTCATATCCTCAGCAAAAATTGTTTGAGGCGCACCCGAGAATCGATACAATTTTGGGATGCTAACTGGACCAAAAACTTCTTGAAAATGGTCAGCAAAAAAGTTGCATATCTCCTGAGGAGAAAAAGACATCATCGAATTTCCAGTGGAGATTGAAGAGGGGTAGCCGCTTGTTTTCCGCTTCATATTAACAAAATAAAAAAATTTTTTGGGGTCGCGGATTATATTCTCCCCAGTAATTTTAATGTATCTGTCATACGCTTCGTGAGATTTGGTATAGAATTCCTGAGCAATTAAATCGTATTCTTCTTTAATACGGTGGTTAATGTCGACTTGATTCTTCATTAGTCTGTAAAGTTTATTTCTGTGATTTCTCAGACGTCTAAGGGTCTTGTGAAGCCAAGGTTCAGAGAGTTTATCTTTTTTCCTAATCTTGGGTACAAACTTATCTACCGCGTCAAATACTATTCTATAGAACATGGCTACATCATCATCAACGGAATGGCACATAAACACATTTGTCCAATCGACTTTGTCAAGGAAATTGTGAATGCTATCATAATCAGCATTATGGAAATCGTATACAATCGTATTATTGTATTTAACATGTTCCAATCTGTAGTGGAAAGTTCAACTGTAAGAGAGGAATGGTGAAGACTATTAGAAAAGAGATTCTCTGCGTCATTTGTTGGACTAACCACTACATCGTCATAAATATTTGTAAAGATTAAGTCTAACCAATTACCATTTTGGTTGGGAGTCGGAACAACTTGCTGCAAATCATGGCCATACAACGTACTCACAAGGTTAAAATCAGAAGACTCAAGTAAGTTTACTGGTATTAAACCATCATCAGACATATCAGAAACAAAACGCAAAGTCGGGCGATTAAAATCACCCAAGAATATAACTTTATCCTCAGCACTACGAGAAGCCATAAAAGAAGATATTTGCTCGCATATATAATTGTACACTGATTCGTCAGATCTCGGTGGGACGTAAAATAAACCAATATAAACCGAGATATTCTCAATTGAAACGCGGATAAATATATGCTGGAACGATTTGTGCGAGGCAGAGTTGACCAGTTCACTTGAGTGAGTGTTTTTAACTGCGAGCAGACACCACCACCTCTTGATTGACCAGTGCAAACATAGTCTCGGTCATTTCTAAAGATTGTCCAGGTACTGTCAAGGATTTCTTCATTGATATGAGAGTCATTTAGCCATGTTTCAGTGAAGGCAAGCACGTTGAAATGGCAAGATTTGGTGTCGAGAAAGAGTTTATTTATTTTACCCCTCATACCACCGCAATTGTGATAAAAAATTCTGGGGCTTTTGATTGAGGATATCTTGTTAGGAGCGATACCCGATACGGTTATAAGTTTTACGTAAAGAATTAGAATTAGCAGAAGTCGTAGCAAGAGCAGTGTCAATAGTTGATGTTCTACTGGATAAATTTGAATTACGAGTTACGATTGAGTCGGAACATACCATACGGGGATGAGAAGTTTGAGATGGAGCAGAGGCTTGAGTTGGATATGCAATAGCATGAGTCTCAGGATGGGAACACCTGACGGTAGAATTTCGATTAAAGCTGGGGAAGTCTCTAGTCAGAAGATTTGAAGGAGCTATCTGGCTAGTAGATACAGGTGAAGTACAATTACTAGTACAGTTGAGTCCTTATTTCTGCTTTTGATGTTGCTGCTAGCGATGATGGTCCTCCAACGACGAAATATGATGCCATTCCATTTATAGCTCTTAACGCTTCCATTCGCGTGAGTGAAAAGCCAGGCATACTTTTCGGGAGTTAAAACTTTATAGCACCTGCTTGCATGTTTATTACGTTGAGGTAAGATCTCAACGCTACAATCACGGATGGAAAGTTTTTCCTTAAAGATCCTGTTAAGCCAAGATTTATCGGTGGATTCTGGTACTCCTTTCACAAAAAACGGGATCTTATTATCGGTCGAAACTTTGGGGGTTGAAAATCATCATGAATTAAATCGCAGCTTTTGATTTTTGAGATACGTCTCAGCCAATCATCTTCCGACCAGTAAGTGCCAAATTTAAAAATTTTTTTATGAGAATCGTTCTTGGGAGGTTCAGATAGTGTTTTTTGTTGGATAACAGCTTCGTGATTTTCGATGGCAGTGAACAATTTCTTAATTGGAGATGTTGCGACATCTTTGGTAGACTTCATCGGCATTAACAAGTTAGAAGAATTGTTATTATGTGCACTCAGTAGTTCCTCGTGAAGTGATATTTCCATCAGATGTGCACAAGGATTGGATGGCTCTACTTCTGCCGACGGTTTTGTATCAGACTTAACTATACTCTCTAATTTATTAACGATTGAATTTTGGTTAGAGAGTAATTGGGTAGAGATGGTATTTGACAACTGATCAATCTTTTATTTATTTATTTATTTATTTATTTGCCAAACAAGGCATGATACAATATATATTACAATACAATATGCATAAAATAGAACAAACAAGTATTTCAAGTTAATGTTTATTTGCATTTAGGCGAATAAGGATGGGAAATAAGTAGGTTAAGAAGTTAATAGGGCCTTTGTCAAGTTATTTTTGAAAGTGGATTTGGTGATACCTGAAGAGTAGTGATGACTTATAGTGTTGAATGTTCTACAGCACCTATTGATGGGTTCATTATACCCATAAACTGTAAGGTGCTGGTATTCCTTGAGGAGGGTTGTATGCCTAGTCCGTCTTATTTGATTGTTGAAAGTAATTCGGTTAGAGAGAGCTGCTATTCTAACTGTTTCGTTAATGACATCAAAGGCTAGGCATGCGCTAATTATGGTTCTTTTTGATGAAAGAGTCATTAGGTTTAAAAGACCAAGTCTGTATTCATAAGAGGGAAGATTACTAAAGTCGTTTGGATTATAGAGGTGCCTCAAGGCGAAAAGCAAAAATTGTTTCTGAACTGATTCGAGCCTGTCGCTGTGTAGTTGAAAAGTTGGGCACCAGACTATGCAGGCGTATTCCAGTAGAGGCCGCACTAGTGATGTATATAGAGACTTAGTAACCCAAATGTTTTTGAACTCTTTAGTGCGCCTCTTAATGAAACCTAATTGTTTGCTCGCTTTCGACAAGACTTTGTCGATCTGCAAATTAAAGCGCAATTTGGTATCTAGGGTTACACCCAGGTCTAAGATATGTTCAACCCTAATAAGTTCGTTGCTATTAAGATAGTATGAATTGGCTATTACTCTGTTTTTCCTGGAGAAACTTATCACTCGACACTTGTCGACATTGAGATTTAGTTTATTCAGGAGGCACCACTGTTCGAGAGATACAAGTTTTGATTGAAGAAAATCAATGTTGGACTGCGTTTTGATAGTGTGGTACAATTTCAAGTCATCAGCGTAGAAGAGGTGTGGGGTATCAAATAAAATCCTAGATAGATCCGAAATGAAAATATTAAAGAGAAGAGGGCCCAAATGACTGCCTTGCGGCACCCCCGACAGAGCAAGAAGTGTTTTTGAAAATTTTCCTTGGAATTTGACAATCTGGGTTCTGTCACAAAGATAAGATTTAAGCCAGTTAAGTAGGCAGCCAGATATACCGAAATTAAGTAATTTCTGTGTCAAAATTTGATGGTCGACTCTGTCGAAGACCTTACTGAAATCAGTATAAATCGCATCAACCTGGTTTCCCTTTTCCATCTCACAAAGGACGTCCGAAACCAGGATCATGAGATTCGTGGTAGTTGACCTGCCTTTTCTAAGCCCATGTTGCTGTTCGTTGAGAAAGGGACTTATTATGAAAGTCAGTTGATTGCAGACGAGCTTCTCGAAGAGTTTGGGGATTACTGAGAGAATAGCGATGCCTCGATAGTTGTCAATAGATCTTTTATCGCCACTTTTGAAAATAGGCGTAATATGGGAAGATTTCCAAAAGGATGGAAATACGCCTAATGACAGCGACTTGTTAAAAATTATATACAGAGGGGTTATCAATTGACTGATACACTGTATCACAAAGCAGGGAGGTATTAGGTCAGGGCCAGGTCCTTTATTAATGTTTAGCTCTTGGATAGCGTTGGCAATTGCCTCTTTTGTTAGAATGATTCCCTCAATGAGTGGTGTGGATAAAGTTTGGGTAGGGCAGACAGTTGAATTTATTGAAGGGATCGAAGGAGGACAGAACGAATCTTGAAAGTGATCTGCAAATAAATTGGAAATTTCCTGTGGAAGCGAAGATATAGTGTTCCCTCTGAACATAGAAGCGGGATAGCCAGTCGTTTTTCGTTTCATATTAACGAAATCAAAAAACTTTCTCGGGTCATTTACAATTTTGTTACCCATTATAGTCACGTAAAGCTCATATGCTTCCCGAGATTTAATTGAGAATTCTTTAGATAAAAGATCGTAGCTTTCCTTTAGCCCTACGCTGGTATTGCGATCATTTTTAATTGCTTTATAAAGTTTGTTTCGTCGGTTCCTTAATTGTCTCAAATTATTGGCAAGCCATGGCTCAGAACGTTTATTGCGTTTTTTTATCTTTGGTACATAAGTGTTAATGGCTTGAAAGATCTTTTCGTAGAAAAAAGAAACAAGTCCATCCAAATCTAACGTTGAGATGGACCTTGACCATTCTATGGTATCCAGATAAGTTTTAATGCTTACGTAGTAATCTTGGTAGTTAATGCTGCCGTTATTTTATTTTCAAGCATTTTAAACAGATCGCTATCATTCGCTTGGCATTTAGATTTGGATGCGCTTAATGTGTTCATAGATGAATTAAATTGAGCTAAGATGTCGTTAAGCTCAGCTGATCTGTCTGAATTTCTTTTGCTGGTAATAGAAACAACATCTAGAGTAGCCGTAAAACTTTCGATGTGCCTTGTGATTTCGGTAAGAATTTCATCGTTGAGTTTTGTTTGCGCGTGTAGTTTCGAAAGCATATGATCCTTTTCCCCATTAACGTTGCCGATGTAGTTTGTAAGTTGTTATACATACTCTGCATGAGTTTTTCTGTATGGTGGCAGTCGGAGCAAATAAAATGGGACTCCAAGTAGGGATTAAACCAATCTCTCGGTGCACCCATGCAAGCGCCGTGCAGTTTCCTGTTGCAAAATGCCTTGCATGTTACATATTTCAACGTATTGTCGAAGGCTATGCAGTTATCAAGACTACACTTGTAACTCATATTAGCTAGTTGATTCAAGTGAAAAAGAAAACGCTCGAAGAAAGTTACAAAAAGCGGCACAAATCGAGGATCGAACCCAGGCCACTTGTATGGAAGTCCAGAAACCTTCACACTACGCTGCAGGCGTTATGAAAACTACGCTCAATAAAAGCAATGAAATCGGCACTAACCCTGATCAAAAATTCAATTAAAAATTGCAATTATACAATAACCGGAACAATCTATTAAATTTTATTTTGATTTTTCAATTTTGAATTTATTTTCTATTTTTCTTTTATTAATATTTGTTACGACTTACAAAAACGAAATGGTGTGTACAAGGATCGAACTCCGTACGCTAGAGTGCCAGCCACGAATCTTCTCAGCTTTACTGTCAAGCTCGGATGGAGAATTGAGCAGTGAAAGTACTCGAATGCGAACAAACACTTATGTCAGTTTTCAGTTTACAGAATTGAGTTCTTTAGTTGCAAAATGAGACTGACAGGTTTTTGAAAACTTTTCAGAAACAGCAAAAAACTATATTTTCTTTCCTGGTCAATATATCAAACCAATTTTTTTTTTAATAAATTGAAAATAAAAAACTACACAATATTACAAATTTTCATAAACTATGGATTATGTTAAATATTAATTAATTCGCATTTACAGTTCATCAGGTCGCGTTTTGGAACAAAATCGCCTTCAGGTGTGGTTTTGGAACGAAACTTCATGTTGGAGTCGGGTTTTGGAACAAAACAAAAACATTTATATTGTTTTTAATTTTTTATTTTTGCCTGTAATTTTTGTTTTACAGAAAGTAGGTGCCTACCTTAGAACATAGCTTAAAAAAACAATTATACAAAAATAAGTTTAAAACCATGGAAAAATGAGCAGCAAAAATATTGTGTTAAACATTTTTTTTTTCGTCAATAATTACTTCCGCATCCCAAATATCGTTCTCTGTAAGATTATTATAATCCATACGACGATAAAAACACTTGTTGGATTCATCAGTTTCATCCTCCGAATCTATATTTTCTAAAAAATAGAAGCAAAATGACATAACTTCAGTCAACGCACGCATTTAATGTGTCGGCGCACGATTTCTAAGAACAAACATGTGAAGTCGCAATCAGTATGGCCAACTTTGAAATATTTCTTATCATTCTAGAAAAAGCCCGCTTAATTTAAAACAAGATTGATAATAAAAATAACCATTTAAAAATATGTGACAAACAGAAGTTTAGCCTTTTCTTAAAGTTAGAACATTAGGTCGGTTTTTGGAAAAAATAGCAAGAACCGTTTCCGACATTGCTAAGGTTTGAGTCGCTTTTTGGAACCAAACCGTTCAAAATATTAGACGCCATTTTGAAAGAAAAAATCTCTGTTCAGGTCGCGTTTTGTAAATAAGGCTGTTTTTCAAATCATTTTTTAAGGCATTTAGACTGGGTTTGGGATAAAATAAAGTGCACAAATCGATTCCTGAGAAGATTTCCTATAAGAAATGGTGTTTAACTCAGTTTCGTAAAAAATCGCTTGAGTCTCATTTTGCAACTAAAGAACTCAATTAATGTTATATTAAACCGTAAGCATAACATTCTTAGTCAATGGTTTTCATTATATAAAATTTAAATTTAACATCCAAGACAACGAAAAAATAACAAAAAGGAGCGATGAAATAGAACGTACAAGGCTTGACACAACAGAAAACTGGGCCGACCCCTCAGAGTTAATCTGTTGACGCATATTAGAAAACGACACGACGTTACGCGGCCTTGTTTAGGGTGAATTCCCCGAATTTAGAAAAACACAAGAAAACAAACAAGTAGTGAGGGAAAGCACACGCGTAAGATTAATTGGCGCAGAGCACTTAAACTTAAAAACACTTCACTGTAGAAACCGTATGTATTTTTACGCCAATATGATGAGTAATCAATTATTTCCGAAGCATCGAATTCATACACAACTGACACATCAGACCTCGTACGGATATAAAGCCTGTTCTCGGCTTGGCGTTGAATGATTCGATGATGGTGACAAAATAAGGGCTTTCATTAATACGCGTTGATTCGAACTTTTCACTTAAATTTCACAGTTGATATTCATATAGTCGTTTCATTAACTGCGACTTGTTACCTTTATCAGAAAGGCCAAGTTCTTGTAGTCTCATTTTAAGATCGTCCTTTTATGCACTAAGTTTACTCTAAACCTAAACGCACCTTTACCTAAACGCACTAAGTTTACTCATCTTGAACTTTGGATTACTAATCCCACTTCTGAAATTGTCACTAATAATCTCACTCAATATTAACAAGGATAAAGATAGTGTTGTACACACTATATATTTCTCTTTATTGGGACTTAAACTACAACAGTTATTTCAAATACGCCAAAAACTACCGCACTCGCCAAGATCGTCACCGAGACTTAGCCCAGTGAAATCCGACATAAAAAAGACGAAACTTCGGAAAAATTAGGGGAAAGCTGAATTTTGGTGTGAACCTTGGTATTAGCGTGTTGAACAAAATGTCAAAAGTTCCCATCGATCCGAGTGCTGCGTCACTTTTTAAACGAGGTCCAAGGTCACCAAAAGTGACCTTTCCTAAATATCAGTAACGGTCACGTCTTCAGAAAAACAATGTATGACGAATTTGTAGCTTAAACAATTTTCAACAAAAAAGATTTGACAACTTTTTTCTGTAACCATAGCCGTTTTTGAGATATATTGATCTAAACATTTGTTACTAACAGTATCCTCTTTCTCATTGGCATGTTGATATTATCCGATTTTGATTACGACTTGGCATGTTTGTGAGTTTGTTTTTTTATGTTTAAGAGACGCATAAAAAAACATGTACACAGACTTATCTACCAGACTCCAGGGTAGGTGGAAAAGTGTACTCCGAAAAGTTACCACCACCCCCCGCCCCGCTTTGCCATAAAACTTGTAGGGATATCTGTTCGCTCTCTTCTCCGAAAAAAATTGTATTGCTGCATCATTTATGGGATATTCCACGAAAGAGCAGGATGAGACAACAACATTGCAGGTGAAAATAGGTGAAAATAGGTGTACCGCCAAAGGGAGATGACACGTCTCGAAACCAATTTGCACCTGAAATTACGTGACCTTGCCCTGATCGTTTATGGGATAAGACGGTATGGAAAAAAAACTAAAAAACCGAGTATTTCGGGGTGGTTCGTTTGCGGGGGTGGGTAGGGTGTGGGTAAAGTGTGGGTGTAGGGCTGGTCCTGCGATGTCAAGAATAGGCAATTAACAGGATAAAAAGTGATCCTATCTTGTTTAATATGGCAAAGAGTAGACAACGAGCTCATTTCTGAAGATTTGGAATGGATGCTCAGGGATACCATTTTATGGCAAAGGGGGAAGGGGGAACTTTTCGGAGCACACTTTTATACCTACCCTGGAGTGTGGTAGATAAGTTTATTTATATGTTTTTTTATGCGCCTCTTAAACTTAGAAAAACAAACTCACAAACATGCCAAGTCGTAATCAAAATCGAATAATATTTACATGCCGTGAGAAAGAGGATGCTGTTAGTAACAAATGTTTAGATCAATATATCTCAGAATTGGTTATAGTTACGAAAAAAGTTGTCAAATCTTTTTTTTTTGAAAATTGTTTAAGCTACAAAATCGTCATACATTGTTTTTCTAAATACGTAACCGTTACTGAGATATTTAGGAAAGGTCACTTTTGGTAACCTTTTACCCCATATAAAAAGTGACGCAGCACTCGGATCGATATGGACTTTTGACATTTTGTTCAATACGCTAATACCAAGGTTCACACCAAAATTCAGCTTTTCCCTCATTTTTCCGAAGCACCATGTTAGATTTCCCCGGACTAACTGCTCGCTGTCGCCTTTGAGAGGGCATTGTTCATCTTCGTGCTTGAGTATTAGTGTGACAAAAGCAACAAAACTCAACTATAACACAAATGATGAAAATGTTCAGTACTCGCAACACTTTCCCAACGAAGCAGCAATAAGTTTACCTTAACAAGCTCATACGTAAATCAACTTATCCTTTGAATTTCGTTCTCATCGGAGGATTTCATCGAACGTTTCAGCGGTTAAACGTTGTTTGAGGCTGCCATCCGAAAAAATTTTCAAACTTGAAAAATTTAAAAATTGGTTTCTTATTTTTATTGCAAATGCTTTTCATATGAGTATGTAGTTTGAAGCATCCGTTGGTGCAATATTTACGAAAATGGCTAATGCTAGTTAACCTCTGTTAGCAGCAAAGCAAAATATATACTAAATCTGCTTCACGTTAAGTTAAACCCAACAAGTAAATTTCGTTCATTTAATGAATCACTGCGCTGGAAGTTATACGAGTGAAAAAAATTTTAGGGTAACCAACCTCCAAACTTTTCAATTTTTTAAAAGCGTTAATATTTGTTGCTAATTTTCATTGCAGGATCATTCTCAATTCGGAATCTAATGACATAATCGCTTAGTAAAGAAATTCCCAAAAACTACAAAAATGAACATAGATGGCAGCCCTTCCGTGCTTTTTGTACGAAATTCCTACGAAATTTGGTCCACATTAAGGTCCATTTACTGCATGAACTTCGTTTTGATTTCATTACTGGAGCGGAAGTTGAAGGGAAAAAAGCTTTATTTTGCTGAGCAAATTTGCAAGATTTAGGAGAAAAAAATCACCATAACTGGAAACTCTATTCTAATTTTTCAGCCAAATTTTCACCAAATGTTATCCAAATATTGTGTGAATTTTGTTTAAATGTGATGGCTGAATCGAAAGTTATAGGCCAAAAAGCTGTTTTTTTTCTCAGTGATTTTTCAAGATGGCACCACTGCCACAGGGTTGCTCGCATTTCAAAATTACTTCTATCAGACTTGGCCCTAGTTTATTTCAACATGTCCTGTAAATTTCATTTTGATCGGATAATGCGGTCGTCAGTTCTCGTGAACAGAACTTTCGAGTGCTGAAAATAGAGGTAATTTGATGAAGGATCGCCGTTCTAGTGCAAATCGAAATTTGGAAAATTTCATTTTGACATGATGAACAAAGGTCAAAATTTATCAATGATTTGAATTTTTTTTTCAAAAATCAAAAATTTTTCTAGAAGGTCAATGATTTCAAGGATTTTTGGTCAGGAGCCTGCCGTAGCTACAGGGTAACTCGCAATATCTTTGAAACCCATGTGTGTTAGATCTTAGTCAACATCAATGCACTCTGCAATTTTCACGATGATCCAAGGTTTTGGTCAGAAGTAATGACATATTAAAATTTGAAAAAAAATCCTTGCTTACTCAGCACCCACACACAGCTCAAAATTTCAAATTTTTTACCACAAACAAGTTCAAAACATAATAAGTTTCTATTCCCAAACATTTATTTTAACAAATATTTACACTGCTTGGAATATAGGAGTACCTGAAAATTCACTAAAACGCTCGCCGCCGCCAAAAGGTTTAGGATATCTGAATTTTAGCAAATCGTGGACCTACCTACTAAATACATCTACGTTCTACGGAAGTTTCAGCTCAATCGGATAGGCCACTCCAGAGATTAGCTCCCTTGATAATTTTGCTGATATACTGTATATACATATATATATATATATATATATATATATATATATATATATATATATATATATATATATATATATATATATATATATATATATATATATATATATATATATATATATATATATATATATATATATATATATATACATATATATATATATATATATATATATATATATATATATATACACATATATATATATATATATATATATATATATATATATATATATATATATATATATATATATATATATATACACATATATATATATATATATATATATATATATATATATATATATACATATATATATATATACATATATATATATATATATATATATATATATATATATATACCTATATATATATATATATATATATATATATATATATATATATATATATATATATAGGGTATTTGGTACTCGGTGGACACTTTTGTAAGGAGGCATTCCTTGATATATTTTGAGCAAAAAATCGTTCTACAGGGTGGTCCGATTTTCAAATTCTGCGGAGTTAGAGGGTGGTAAAGAAAAGTTTTTCGGACCTGTACCCTGACCCACTTAAATCGTTATGTTTTGAAAACTAATAATCATAATGAAAAGTTTTATGGCTTGTTTTTTTATGGAATCAAATTACCTTTAATTTTATGTAACGTCCTTAATTGTAACTGTTACTGAATTTGAGATATTTACTTTAAAACACAAAATGTTGGCACTTCTAACCCGAAAATTCTGTGTTCAATGTCGTTTTTCTCAGAAAATCTCATTTAAATATGCCATTTTAATTTTATATTTTTATAGGCCATATTGTTGACTACAAAAGTTGCATAAATATTTATAACTTATATTTTACCATTTCGCAAGAAGCAAGCGAAAATACATACAGCTTAAAAAAGTAATATGCCATAAAGTTTTTTTTTTTTTTTATAATACCTTTATTAAACTGTTTCCTTCGTATAAGAAGCTTCAGTTAGTTTTAAAATCTTACATGCTAAAACAAGTGATGTGCACTCCTCACAGTTGAAGACGTGAACATTTTGGACCCAAGTTACTTTATTGACATAAAGTCACACAGCAAAGAGCAAAGCTATGATATGTGTTATAGAATTACAGTGTTCAATGTTTGAAAGAGTTTGAAAAGCAAAGAAATTGGCTACGCAGGCTGTATTTTCTACGTTAAAGATGGAAGGTCCAACGGGTCAGTTCTTTTCAATCGCTGAAATTTACGATGAATTAGTATTTTTTTTGCCAGCTTGATGGGATGATGAGCGAGGGCTGCAATATATTTTCCACTACGGTTCTTAATTTCTTCTGAAATCGTCTCGATTCGCAGGTCTTTATGGAGATTGGCGTTCCGGAAGTACCACGGGGCTCCGGTGATAGATCGAAGTATTTTTGATTGGGTCCTCTGGATGATGTTGATGTTTGAAGGGCGGGCTGCACCCCATATTTGTAAGCCATATGTCCAGATTGGCTTTAAGACAGACTTATAGACGAGCACTTTAGAGTCGAGAGAAAGTTTTGACCTGCTATTGAGCATCCATTTGAGGTTTATGAATTTGAGCTTCAGTTGTTGATTTTTAGCTTCAATGTGCCGTTTCCAGGTGAGCCTCCTATCAAGGTGCATTCCGAGATACTTTACTTCGTTACTTTGAGGTATAGGTACATTGTTTAAATATACTTGAGGGCAAGTCAGTTTTAACAATGTGAAAGTAACGTGTATGCATTTGGTTTCGTTCATTCTGATTCTCCATTTCGCTAGCCATTCTTCAAGAAGTGAGATGTGGCCTTGCAATGTACGGGATGCCGTAACTGGGTCTGAATCAGTGCATAGTATGGCAACGTCATCCGCAAAGGTAGCTGTCGTTGTTTTGTCGCATATTGGGAGATCAGATGTGAATATAGTGTAAAGTACCGGTCCCAAAACACTTCCTTGTGGTACACCAGCATGCACACGATGTTTAGCGGTAGAATAGCTTTTGTATCTCACCTGGAATGTGCGGTTGGTCAGGTAGGAGGAGAGTATTTTGTGGAAGCTTTTTGGAAGCATTGATTCAATTTTGAAGATCAACCCTTCTTGCCAGACTTTATCGAAGGCTTGAGTTACATCTAAAAAGATTGCTGAGCAGTACTTCTTGTCTTCGAATGCTATTTTAATGTCTGACGCGATTCGATGGACCTGTTGAATGGTGCTGTGATGTCTTCGAAACCCAAATTGCTGTTCTGGAATTATTTTTGCATCTTCTAGTATCGGTAGTAGCTTTTTCAACAGAACTTTCTCGAAAACTTTGGAGACGCATGACAAAAGACTAATAGGTCTGTATGACTTCACTTGAGAAGAGTCCTTACCAGGCTTAGGGATCATTATGATCTCACCTGTTTTCCAAACTTCAGGAAAATATCCGATTCGAAAGATAGCATTGAATAGATTAGAAAGCCAAGAGAATACGATCGGCGGCATCTGTTTGAGCATAGCATTGGTGATGAGATCAATTCCCGGAGATTTTTTTGAGCATGTTTCCTGAATAATGATATCTTGCACTTCCTTAGCCGAAGTCTTGATTGGTTCTGAGTCCTGAGCGTTGACATTAGTTGGAAAGTCACATGTTGCGGTGGTGAAAGGTGTGAAAACCTGTTCTAGGTGAACTGCGAAGGCGGTGGCTTTCTCTGCGTCACTTTTGGCCCATTGCCCGTTGACAGTTCTTAGTGGGGCTTCCCTGATGGTAGGTTTGTTGATTTTTTTGACTGCTTTCCACAATGAATAGTCGGCATTTTTAGTGAGACTGAGGCTCTCTAAGAATGAATGGAACTTTAACTCGTTGTCTTTCGCAAGTGCCAGTCTGAGCTCACTAGAAGCTTTGTTGAGTAGTGTTTTAGTTTGGGGAGACCGGTGCAGCTGCCAATTCCTTCGTGCGAGTCTTTTTTCTGTACTAAGATTTTTATTGATGAGGAGTATGTTGTTTTCCGAGTTGAGGGATTTAGTTCCATTTTAAGTGTCGCGGTGTCAAATGCCTCCAAGACATGCTCGTTGAAAAGGATAACAGCGGAATTGACATCATCCGGTGATTTGAGAAATGCACTAAGAGATGTTGAGCTGGTGAGGTATCGTCTGAATGCACTCCAGTTGGTTTTTTGTGAATATCTACGCTTACAGCAAGCGAAGTGGGGTGACATATCCAGAGTAATGATGACAGGAGAATGATCTGAGGACAAATCAAAAACTACTTCTGATTTTGCGGAGTTTGGAGGTATTCCCTTCGAGATTGCGAAGTCTATGAGGTCCGGAATTTTGTTGATATCTGACGGCCAATATGTTGGCTGGCCGGTTGAGATATGACTCAAACTATAGTTTTGTAATGTATCGAAGAGTGCTTTGCCCCTAGGTGTTATGAGACGAGATCCCCAAAACGTGTGTTTCGCGTTGAAGTCGCCAGCCACGATGAATTTGGTTCCCAGCGATGAGAAGAAGCTTTCGAATACTGCCTTTGAAATGTTGTGCCTCGGTGGACAGTAGATGGACGAAATTACAATCTCGCTCGACTGCTCACGTAGGCAAATGGATGTCGCTTGCATGTAATTTTCGCTGAGTTCTTCCAAAGGATGATGGAACAGATGTTTTTTAATAAGTATTGCAGACCCGCCTCTAGCCTTACCATCTGGGTGTTTGGTATCGTAGAAGATGTAGCCTGGGATGTCGAATTTATTATTTTTTTCTGTGAGGTGCGTTTCCGATAAGAGGAACACATCAATGTCGTGGGTTGATATAAAGCAGGTTATTTCCGCTTTATGCTGGACAATGCCATTCGCGTTCCAATGGGCGATCTTGAATGAGTTCATTTGCTGTTAATGAGAAATTGGAGCAACATGTTTTGATTTTTAAGTAATTCTTGCATCATGTTACTCATCGTCGTCATGAATCGATTCATGTTGTCTGAGAGCGTTGACAAAATCGAAGAGAGTTCATTGTTGGAGCTGCTTTGAGCAGTGGTTTCAGCAGAGCAATGTGCGTTTTGTTTGATTGCGTCAGAATATTTGATACCAGGAGTTACAAGTGATGAAGGTGCAAAAGTCTCCGGCATGAGGACTGGTCTATTAGCTGCAATATTTAGAGCCTGTTGAGCGTGGTTCTGAGGCGGAAACAACTTTACTTTCAGAGATTGGAATACTGGGCAACCTCTGTAGTTTGCAGTATGGTTGTTACCACAATTGCTACATTTTTTAATTGCAGGATCTAGTTTACTCTTGTCACAGGACTTGGTAGCGTGAAACTCGCCACATATAACACACACGCTAGAGAGTGAACAATAGGTTTTGGTGTGGCCATATTCTTGACAATTTGCACATTGCACGGGGCCTTTACGTTTGATCGGCTCTTCGACGGTGATTCTGCGGTGCATAATATATCGCAGGCTATAAATTTTGTGAGTTTCACCTCTTTTGGGCTTGCTGGCTTCGGGCTCTAGTTCCACTTTGAACAGTGGCTGGGGCTGTTTGAATTTATTAAATATATTTGTGATAGATTTAACTGCAAAACCGAGGCTTTCGAGCTCCTGCTTTAACTCATCAACATCAATATGAGGTTCTATGCCTTTAATTACCACCGACAATCCTTTGCAACTTTTTAGTTGGTAAGTATAATATTGACGACTCTGTGAATCAAACTCTTTTGTAACCTTTCTGAAGTTTTCTTCAGAAGAAACTTGTATTTTGGTCTCAGAAACGTGATCACGTTTTAGCGGTGTGACATGAAAGTTGTTTTTACCAGCAATTGATACCAACATGTTGACTAAGCTATTGCTTGTTTTTTCTCTCAAGTATATTGGCGGAGGCTTAATTTGCTTTGGCAACGAAGCAATTTCGGAGTCGTTTTCGGTTGCAAGTAGTTGGTAGTAGTTCCTACTGGTAGAAGCTTGCTGATCATCGGGCTTAGAAATTTTCTTCTCGTTTCCAATTTGAGACGAGTGGGGACTTCGTCGTCTTTTGACAATGTTGAAGTATCGGTCCAAACCCTTTTTCTTGTCCGCATTTGGAGGCCTCGCATCTACGTTAGCATTAGATGCTCCATTTTCATTCGATGTGTTCCCAACCATGTCATCCAGCTGCTTACGAGACGAGATAGCTCCGTTTGTTTTTTGTTGGATGCTCTGTAGGTAGCTGTCTTGGATTGAGTGGATATCAATTTGTTCTAAGCTACTGTACTGTCTCTGATTTTTTGTAGACATGTCAAAGACAGTAATTAGAATGGATCATGCCTCGGATGTGGAATGTGTTAGCCAAGCACAAGTGTCCCAAGCTGGCGGCTAGGTGGCGCTGCGTGCAATTATTCCACGTGATACAATTATTTTGATTGATTTCATTTTTAGAATTTTAATTGTGTATTATTTTGGAATTTGAATTGAGAATTTTATTTATGTAATTGAAATTTATTTTAGAATTTTTAAAATCCGAACAACACTTAACAAAAAGTGAAGCGGCGCTGATGGGGGACGAACCGACAGCTTTTGTATCAGAGAGCCGAGTACGTACCCACTGCGCTATTGTGGCTGTTGAAGGTTAGAACAGCAGAAAAGTATAACAATGTCAGGTTGACGCGCACTTACTTTACTGAAAAAAAAATAACCGTACTTCTTGAGTTTCTTTGTTCGATGATGCACTTTCACAGCTTGAAAGAAGGAAACAAAGTGTGTTAGGAGGTCAGATCGTGAACAAGATAAGCGATGTACAACAAAACAGCCAAGTCGACCTTTCGGAGCTGTTATGCTGACGACACGATAGACACGGCGTTACGCGGCTTACGACGGCCTTCCCTTTGGGGGATTCCCGAAAACGAAGATTTATTTTTTCGATCAAGATTTTGAACTGTAGATTAAATGATTCGATATTGAGGAATGGTATCAAACGATGCCGAGAGAAGTAACCACAAAGTTGAACACTTTTGATATGTTGATTTGCACTTTAGAACCTTGTTTTTAACTAAATTTCCACGCAGAGATTTCCGCACCAGTCATTCCGTTTGACGTTCAAAATGCCATAAAGTGGCCCTCGTTTTCGATCAACACTCTTTGCGTGAACTGAAAGAATTTGTTGAAGGTTTTTATGCTTTATTTCAAAATTTTTGAGCTACAGTAAATGTTCAAAATGGCAACTTTCATTTTGAATACACGCTAAATCTCGTTTCGCAAGCGTTCTTTTCATATTCATACTTCTCAGCTACTGCCTCACTTGTGTTGCAGCCGCATCGATCCTGGTATTTAGGTCTTCCAATGTTGATACTTCCGTTGTGTAGAAAAGGGCCTTCAGCCGTCCCCATACAATAACATCCATAACTGTTAGATCAGGAGATCTCGCAGGCCAATGTATTGGTCCATAACTACCGATCCAGCGATTGGTATAGTTGGAATTCAATCAACCTCTGACTGGTCGGCCATACGGAGCTGTAGCACCATTGTGTTGGTAAAACATGGAAGCCAATCGTTGCAGCGGAATATCCTCCGATAATTCCTGCAGATCACGTCTTAAAAAATGTAAGTAATTGGTACTAGTTAAAGTAGGCGGGAGCCTAATAGGTTCAATTAAATCGTTACCAATCACTCCTGCCCATAAATTTACGCTGGATCTCTGCTGAAATGATGAAGTCCTTCTCGTGCGTGGATTGCTCTCAGCCCACGTATGTAAATTGTAAAACTTTGTGATACCGTCCCTGGTAAATAAGGACTCATCCGTCCAGAGATTGGTTTTCAAAAAATTTTCGTTGTCTAATTGTTTCTCAAGGAGCCAATTGCAGAATTCCATCCTTTTTGGCCAAATCGATCGGTAGCGGCTCCTGCGCTGATGTGTGATGGTAGGGATGTAAACGGGCTGCTTTTGGAATACTCCAAACTTTCCACGTAGACACGTTAAACTGCAACGCCAATCGTCGAATATAGATTGATGGGTCAGTTTCCACTGCGTGCAGTATTTCTTCATCGATTCGCACAGCGATTGCAGGCGCAGGATTTGCGTTTACTCGGCTCGTCCTAACGCTGCCAGTTTCCCGGATTCTTGTGTATAGTTGTTGAAACACTCTCCGTCCAGGAATCCGTCGACGGGGATATCTCTGTTGATACAAAGATTGCGCCGCTTGTGAACTTCCCTGGCACTCTCCATATACGTACATAATATCTGCATATTCGTCATTAGTGTAGTGAGACATTTTGAATTTAGGTTTGAAATTTTAGTGATATCTTCTAGTTCGAGTAATGTACCGAAACTGACAAAATATGAAAGTGGTTCCGTTTTTATAGGGTCTTAATTTTTTTACGTATTTGGGAATTTTCAATTGCAAATCACACAAAAGGGCGATTAACTTTGCTAAGGTAATATATGTACGATGCACTGATTCACACACGAACTGAATTATTGTTGCTAAGGAAATTTACCCTCGCGTTTCTCGAAATATTTCGTTTAGCGTAGCGCTAACCGAACCTGGAGCAAGACTGGAACCAAAATGACTTGTGCAAAGATTGATTTGAACTGAGCTTTATTTTCGTCAACCAAACTTATAATATATCTTAGCTTCTACAATGAATCCAATAATATTGTACAAAATGCTAGATCAGCATTAATTTTATGGGATCCCACTCACAATCCACATGATGTTTATCGAGTGCGATATTCAATCCACGCATTGATGTTGATGTTTTGTGCTATGAAAATGATGCATAGGCAAGATTGTTGTGTGTCAGATTACTGTGTTGCAAGCATAGGCGTGCCGTGGCCTAAAATCTGGCAGGGGCCAGGGACCAGAGACCGAAAGGTTCAAAACATGCCATGATTTTGTCTGCCGTAAGGTACACATACTGTTCATACAACTTATATAATTTACAATTACATTATATGTTTGCTAATTTTTATTAATTTTGTTAATTTTTATTATATTATTTAGTTTATTATTTGCTAATGCATAATGCAATATCATATAAACTTCGGACTTCGCTACTACCACATGCATATAATGTGAATGGTAAGTATGAACTACACATGAATCATCTATGACCGCTAAGAAAGAACGCTTGTGTGAATTATATGGGAATAGAATGGAAATAATTAGAAATATAAGACTATTTTTTCGTTTAGAAGCTAAATATATTTCAATTTATACTTGAAGAAGAGGATAGCTTAGTTTCAAAATAACTTTGAAGAAATTGGAATATATTAAGCTTAGAAGGCAGAAATTGATATCTTGCTTCAAACATTCGTAACCTAGAATACCTAGAAAAAGCGAAAATAATTTGGCAAGATGAAAAGTGCTGTAACTTATTCTTTTCGAACCATTTGGTTTGCAGGAATATATTTGTAGCCCTAACTGCGTGTCTGAAGCTAGATGAAACAGCGAAACCTTTTAAACTAATGCTTTTTGCTGTTTTTCGTTTTCGTGATCCTCTGGGAAATGTGAGATCCAGACAGTGCTTCTCTATGAATAATTGAAACATGTTCGTTATAGAAAGAACATAGTGAAAGATGAAAAGATTTGCTACAAACTTAGGATTACTGATTGAATGAAAGATCCCCAATGAATAAACTGAGTTATTGTATTTTTCCTCATTTATTTCTTTCTTTGAAGCCTGTTTCATAGTCCAATAGCGATAGATCACATATTTGCAATTGTGAAATCTCATTGACTAACGAGTCGAGTTTAAACTTCTCATTCCACGCCTTGTATTTAGACCAACTGCCTATTCAAACAGCTTCAATAATTCGTGTTGTGATGGCTTCGAAAAGTGTAGGTAAAGGGATTCGATGGCATGGAAAAAGGATGTACACATTTCGATTGTGAAAAATGTGTCCATCACAACAAGGATAATTTTATGAACTACAAATGTAGCTGCAGGGTGTTTCATCTTAATTTACATCTGTACCCCACTTTTTCGTCCTGAAGTGACACTAGCACCATCATAAGACTGTCCAACAACAGGCAATTCGCTAAGTCCGTAGCTGTCTAGCAGGCTCAAAATTATATCTGCTAATACGAGGCATTACTAGCTCCTGAACAATCTACAAAGCTTAAGAACCTTTCTTCGACTGCTAGCTCTTTTGCAAATCTGACAACCACGGAGAGTTGTTCCTTTTTGTGGACAATTGCTTGGTCTCCCATAATGGATATCAATCCGCACTCTTTTATTTCAGCTGTGTTGTTCTCGCGAACGATTTCAGCAATTATTTTTATTAATCCATTTTGTGTTTTGCCACTACATTATTTTCAAAAGTTTGCACAAAATTCCAAAAAAAAATCACGGCTATCACTGGCACCACTTTCATCATGTCCACTGAAAGCACGTCTTTGTCGACTGAGACATGTCGTAAGGTCGATGCCTTTTCTAAATAATTTCAGTTCTGTTCAAGCACCATATCACTTACTGTCTTCCAAGTACTATTAGAGTTTTATTATTGTATTTATTATTGTATGCAATTTGTCCTTGACCACAATGTGCATGAATTTTACTATCCGGATAATTTATCCGGATCGCGAAGTTTGGTCGAGCTGAAATTTTGGTGTATTTTTGGCGACAATGGAAATACTATGGAAAATTTTGCATTGTGATAACTTCACATTGAGTCATCATATCATCACGAAATTTACAAGACTCATCAATGGGCATAAAAAATAAGCCTACCATTTTAATAATCAGACTATGTTTTGTGAAAACCATAATTGCATAAAACGCCAGTTTATAAAAGTGTTTTCATCTAAATACCTGAATATTGCCAAGTAGGAATGAACAGATAATCTTAATAAAAAAAGGATAATTGGCGAGGCGTTTTCGTCTTTTTCTTAACGTATAACTTGTCGAAATTAAATATTGCCGTCAATTTCTCGAGATAAGTCCCATAACATCGTAATTAATACCGCAAATAGCACAATCTCTACGTTATAAATTGTGTGTATGCTTTGGTATAGGCTTAGACTACTGTACTACACAACTCTTGCTGTAAACACAAAAACCTAAGAGGCGAAAACTTAAGTGTCTGTTGTTGGAAATATTTATTTTTCTGGGAGGGGCCAACCTAAGGTCTGGGGGGGTCCCGGCCCCCCCTGGCCCCCCCTACGGCGCGCCTATGGTTGCAAGCCACGTAATTCGGAATGTGCACGAGAATGTTTATGTGAGTAAAATTTTATTATGGGAACTATTGCTGGTTGTTTCATTGAATACTTTGTTGCATGATATTAGGATGATGAATTTACGAATCAATGGTATTAATTATGGATTATTGGGACATCATGTGAAGTGTGGGTGGAATCGAAAATCCTTCCCCCGTTGGACATGCATGGCTGCATTCAACCTATCTAAGTATTGTATAGGGTTTCGAGAAATTATTTTTATTGAATTATATGTGACTTGCAAATTACATGTAATTGAAGGTAAGCATTCTGAGGCTATTGAGTTTGATACAAATTTTGCTGTTTTGGATGCGTGTGGCTACGATATGAACATAGAACTACATAGAAATAACATAGAAATACAACAAACACATAGAATACATAAAATACATATTAATATAGAGATTTTAGAATATTATCTCTTACATTTTTACTTATGGTACGGTAAAATTAACATAGAAATTTGTGAATAATATGTTTTACAATTGTACTTATAGTATAGTAACATCAACATTTTGGAACGGGCTGCGCCTTGGACGTGGTGTGGGTTTTGAATTGCAAATTCTAGTCAACTTATTCTTAGTTCTCCACGTGATGAAAATTATGCTGATTATTGCCAGACCTAGCCCAAGATAGCTTATTTTGTATTGATGTACGTCGTGATGGCCGATGGCGTTTGGCAGACTCAAAGGATCATGAGACCTAAGTTGATCTTCGATCAGCTTCAGCCTAGCTGAGTGTGTCTTGAACGCTCCGGCTTCGCCGGCGTCCAGATTTGTTGCTTCAATTATGGTATGATGTGCCGGGTCACCTAATTTAGTATATGATACATTGGTGCTCGCAGTGTATGATTGTATTCCGTTGATCGTGAGTGAGTCATGCTTGAGGACGCAACTTGGATGTAATTGCAATATGCCAGATCCAAATACCACGGTTGATGATGCTTTGTTCCCACAAACTAGGTTGATCGTATTGTTTTGCTTAAGACCAAACAGCCAACTGTTAGCGAGGCTTAGGAATGTCCAGTAAAGATTGCTATGCAGGACCTTCAGCTTGCACCTTGACATCATTGGCCTGTCGGTTAAGTAGTTGAGTTCACAAGAGCTGATATTGGCCGTCTTGTGATAGATAGGATATAGAGCCTTGCAAATGTAGATTGAACGATCGAGAATCTTGCATGCACATCGTTCATGTTCGTTCAGCGTATAAAATTGATCTCGATGGAGGCTGATGGCCAAGAAGGGTGTTGACGGTTGAAAGGCCATCAGGGTTTTGTTGATGAGTGCAGGAATGGCCAATTCACGTAGTAGCTCCAACTTTTCAGCAGTGACCACTGGTAACGTAAGCTGGAAAATTATATATTTGTCCAAGATGCACCCCTTTAATCCCATTAAATGATAGATGTGGTGAAGATCATCTTGGGTTACCGGTAACTTTAAGCCTGGTGGTAAGTTATTTTTTATGATGTTTGCTTCTCGGTGCAACTGCTGAGGAGAAAACAAAGATAGAGGGATTTTTCCATGGCGCGTATCTGTTGATACATCTATTATTGATGATTGGACTCTTTTTAGCCTTGAAGTGGTAATTATTGTTTGGAGCGTTATGGCAGTAAACGATTGAAATAATTTCATTTGATAGATTTTGTCGCCAGTATGCATGATGTATTGGAACAGCTTCCGTATCTTATTGTCAATAAAACTGAAAGATTCCTCAGTGGAGGCTTGGTTTTCTTTGATTATGTTGATCGTAGAATCAACTATTGACGTTTGATTTTTTAGCAGGGACAGTAGATACTCCTCGTTTCCCTGAATCGAGTCTAAGGAATTTGAGACCTCTTTCGCATATTCGGCATCGAGGATTCCAAACAGTGAATTTGCGATGTTTCCCACGCTGCTCCTTCCACCATAAGGAGTTGGTTTTAGTAGTTCGTTATCAAGCTTGAGCTTCTCAATGAGCTGCTGTTGTTGTTTAAAGATTGAATTACACAGTTCGTGGTCAGTAAGGTGATTATAGAGCCCCTTCATTGAATTAATATAGTTCGTTAGGTGGGCCATGTCCTGCCAGTTTGGCGCGAGATTGTAGTATACAATTAATTTCCGATCCGCCGTGACCAAATTAACAATTCCTAAACGTTCAAAATGAAACCCAAGCTGACCATTGAAGCCTTGAATTTGAACAAGTGATGGCTTGACTAGATGTACCACCGTTAGCGTTAAAAGCAGCGCTAGCCCGGTTGATATGCTAGTTGCAACTTGTCTCCGTTTGGAAGGAATTTCCTTTGAACCATTGGAATGCTGGAGGTGGGATTCTGATGACGTTCCCGGTTGAGGATCTCGCTTACTGTCATCATGTGAATTAAATTGGTGACTTCCACTTGGCTCCGGCACGGATGCCTGGGCTTGACTAACCAGTTCATCGCTGGATGGAAGTGGAGCTAGTTTGTGGATTGGGCGACGAATGATGCCAGATGTTGTTTTTACTTCCGCCTCAAGCACGCAACCATCTTGACCTGCATGAGTCTTCAAAATGCGTCCTAGTGGTTCACATCATCCACAAATCCATAGTGGTCCACAAAAGTCAACACCAGAGTTAACAAAAGGACGAGCAGGTTGCACTCTGGTAGGCGGCAGATTTTCCATGATTTGCTGTAGCATTTTTGGTTTCGTTTTAGCGCATCGTACGCAATGATGCACCACTGATCTCGCCAAATGTTTGCCCTTGATAGGCCAAAATCTTTGTCTCACGTTTGCAAGCAAAACGTGTGCTCCTATGTGCGAGTTTGTTTCGTGGTAATACAGCATTAGAAGTCTCGTCCAGGGATGTGACTCCGGTAGCAACATCTGATGCTTAGCATCGTAAGTAAGCGTAGACTCTTCCAGTCAACCACCAACTCGAAGAATGCCCTTGTCGTCTAGGAATGGCGTCAATTCGCTGATGCGACTCCTTTGGTCAATGTTCTTATACTGCTTCAGTTGCTGAATCTCCTCCTTGAACTCCTCCTTCTGCATCTCCTTGGCGATGAGCTGGAGTGCATTTTTTAGCTCTTCCACTGTCAATTACTTTTCCAACGGTTTTCGTGGTAATCTGAGAAATGAATCTCAAGGTGAACGCTGCTATTCTTTGTAATGTCCAGAATGAATTTCTGTGGTTGATTTCATCAAACAGACCTTTAGTGCTATGCGTGGTTGTTAGTGTTAACGCAGACCGTTTTCTTTCAAGGGGGCCCTCTGTGGTTGAACGAAAAGATGAAAGCCAAAGTGTTTGAGTTCCGTGCGGGAATTTAGGCCCATAAAACCATAAATGACACTGCACCAACTTGTCAGGGAATAGTCCCCGAGATAATACATCTGCTGGATTGTCCTTGCTTCCGACGTGACGCCACTGTTGGGGTGTTGTCAACTCTTGAATGGCAGTGATTCTGTTTCTACAAATGTGTGATAGTTAGCCGCCTTTGAGTTGATCCACGGTAGCATGATTTCAGAACCAGTCTAGAGAGTTACCCTCAAAACCTCCATTTTCAGGTCAGTTGCGACTCTCTCGGCAAGCTCCGCTGCTAGTTTTGCGGCGCATAGTTCAAGTCGTGGTGCTGTCAGCTTTTTAATGGGTGCGATTCTTGTTTTTGCGCAAAGAAGACGCACTTGTGTTTGTGCCTTACTGACTGATCGGAAGTAGGCTGCAGCTCCGTATGCTGATTCCGAGGCATCCGCAAATACATGCAGCTGAATGGTTGCAAGACATGTCTCGGCATCTGAAT
Organism: Nemotelus pantherinus; assembly: GCA_963978885.1. NCBI lineage: Eukaryota > Metazoa > Arthropoda > Insecta > Diptera > Stratiomyidae > Nemotelus > Nemotelus pantherinus. Next base: position 85,549,045 of record OZ022264.1, read on the forward strand.
CTTATCAAGTAGGTTCAACCTTGCTCTGAAGGTTTCCCATTGTGTGTGGATTTCTTGGGGCATTGCAGTATCCCAATCGAGTTGGAGTTCCCATAATTGCTGTAACAACATCTTGGCCCTTGTCACTACTGACGCCACTAACCCTAAAGAATCGAAGAGCCGAGCTATTTCGGAAGCAATCATCCTTTGTGATTCAGTGTTGGTAAATGTGATTAGTTTTTACCGCGAATTGATCTGATTTGGGCAACCACGTCGTTCCCAAAGTTTTGATTGATTCATTGTCTTTCTTTGAGAAATTCAGCACAATTTCTTGATCTTCAGCCGGTATGCATCGTAATAGTGCTGGATGGTTTGCACACCATTTCCTCGATTTGAATCCAGCTCCTAACGGAATGGGTTTGAGCTGATTCTGAGCAGCGAATGCGTCGGCTAATGAATTGAAGCCAGTTAGAACGTCGTCCACATAAAAATCTGGTGCTAGCACTGCTAAGCCTTCAGGATGTGCAAGCTTTTCCTCATTGGCTAATCTTTGCAGAGTTTTGGTGGCCAAATATGGTGCTGCAGACGTACCATAAGTTACAGTGCAGAGTTGACAACATTTTATTGGTTATAATATCATCTGGTATTTTCGATCAGCAGGACTGATAAACACCTGGCGGTACATCTGCTGTATGTCAGCAGTGAAAACATAGCGTGGCAAGCGGAAGCGTAGCAATATTGAGAAAAGATCAGCTTGAACTGTAGGACCCGTATGCAATATGTCGTTTAATGATATGTCAGTAGTCGTTTTTGCAGATGCATCAAATACCACTCGGAGCTTAGTGGTGCGGCTATCTGGTTTCAGCACTCAATGATGCAGCAGAAAATAATATGGTGAAGTAATGTTGTTAACATTGACTTCTTCCATGAGGCCCATTTCGTTGTATTCCTCCATGAATTGAACGTACTGCTGACGTAAACTATCATCCTTTGCTAGGCTTCGTTCGAGTGAATGGAATCTGTGCAAAGCCATGTCTCTGGAATCTCCCAGAGCCTCGCGGGTTCTCTTGCAAACGGAAGTGCAGTCATGAATCGGCCACTAACTCAACGTTGTGTAACTTTATTGTAGTGTCTTTTGCATGCCCTTTCGGCTGTTGAGAGTGGTTGACCTCTTCGACCCTCCAAAATCTCTCAATGATGGTGTTGAGTTTTTCATCTGTTATACCTACACTGCACACTGCCTTTCGCGCATTGAAGTGGTTTATTTTGCCACTAATGATCCACCCAAATACTGTGTTCTGCATTGTTGGTAGCCCTGTTGCAATTTTGATTTGGCCAACTGTTAGTATCTGACTGTAAAACTCTGCGCCGATAAGAACATCAATGCTGGAAGTTTGATTGAAGTCTGGATCCGCTAAGTTAATGTTTTTAGGAATGGGCCATGATGTGGCGTCAATTGTTATCGATAGCTGGGGTGGTATTATTTGTTGTAATACAAAGGCATCCAAATGTTCAGAAAAACCTGACGTATTTGATTTTAATTGCAGGCCCACCCGCCGTTGAGCGCATTCATTCGCGCCTCTTATGCATTGTATAAGCATAGCAGAAAGACTAGGTTTGATACCCAATCTTTTGACTATTCGTTCAGTCACGAGATTCACTTGAGAACCAGAATCCAAGACTGCACGACATTCTACTTCGGATCCAGACGCAGCTATCAATCGAACCTTAGCTGTGCTTAGCATGACATATCCACGGTTTTGTTGTGTTCCTTGAGCAGCTAATGTGACTGGCTTCTCGGCTGCTTAAAATTGGGTGGACGTTTTGGGACTATCGGTTAAGTGGAGTAACGTGTTGTGTTTCTGTGAACATTTTCGGCATTGCCCGCGTCACAACTTTTGGCACGATGCCCTGGCTTCAACCAATTGGTGCACATGTCGCTGGTTTGCACAATTTGCAGCCTTTTGCTTGGAGTATGCTTGATAAATGTTTTGCAAAAGTACAATGGACGTTCTTCCTGGCATAGCACACAAGCGGCTAATCAAATTGACGACTTGGAAGCACGTGATTGCCTTTTGTTCGTTTGTTTCTGTTTGTTCGGGGTCCCTAGAGCATGCAATGACTGAAAACGAGTCTCACAAGAGGCCAGAAATGAATATACGGTCTGTAATTTCTGGGGATCATCCAAGGACTGTTCATAAAGGAGATGTGTAGTGCTGTCCAATTTTTCCACCAAAATATTTAACAAAATAGGGTCCCAGGTAGAGACTGAGTCGCCCAGATTCTCCAGCCCTCGCAAACACTCCTGTGTTGTGTCTTGAAGCTGTTTTATGGTGGCCGAAGAGATTTCTGAGCAGTGGGATGATTGTGAGAGGAGCTTATTGATTAGTGTTGCGACCAAGAGCCTTTTGTTTTCGTAACGGTCATGCATTGTTTTCCATGCCATACGATAATACTCATTAGATAGAGTTAAGTGCCTCACAAGTTTTTCCGCTTCTCCCGACAGGTTCGTTTTTAGATACCACATCTTTTGACAGTCAGTAATGTATTGCTGATGAACGAGTTGATCGGACAGGTCGGCAAACGGTTTGGCGCCATCGAATTTAGGAATGGAGATTTTTGGAAGCCTCACAACGGATGACTGACTCACGCCTTGATGTTGCGTTAAATTGCTAGCATAATTTTCAAATATTCTGTAAAAATGGTATTTGGTGGTAGCTTTCTGCAAGAAAGGAATGTCTTTATTAATATAATAAATTGTATTGTCTCTGACCAATATGAACTTCAACTTACTAGTTATTGGAACCAAAATTGTATTGTGTCTAGCGGAGACCAATACGAACTTCAACTCATCACAGTCTACTATAAAAATTTATTTCCATTAAATCCTCCCAAGATGTCAATGTCAATTCAATACCGGAATTAAAACTCAACCAGCGCGAAGTTACGTAAGACATTAAAGTTGTTTTGCTTTTACTACCGATAAACACAATGGACTATGACCACTAGCCAGATGTGTTAAACATTTAAATTTTTATAATTTTTTTTAATACTGTAATTTAATTTTGCCAGAAATAAATTACGTCATTTACGTTTCGGATGAATTTGCTCATTTAGCTTCAATTTCAGCTAATATTACTTCGATCGAATATCTGCTGGAAGTTGATCACTTAATAATCTCACAGTTGCCAAAACAAGTTTGTGTTTGTGAACTGACCGCACTACTATCTGTTGTACACGATTTCACTAGCTAAACGTTACTGAATGGGAATGTGAATGACGAGACAAAATTTATAAGATTAATACGGATTCCCATAATCGGCATTGATGTTGTTCGCCATATACTTATTTATATATAATAACATGCTGTTATACACTTATGCATGTTTATATAAATATATATGTACGTAAGTAAGTGACTGTAGATCTTTTGAAGCTGATAAGCTGATATATTGGAATAAGTTTAAATGAACATGGGGCTTATGTATCCATATTTGGTATTTCAATATTTTTCAGCAATAGAGTGGAATACTAACGACATATTTGTAAAATGACTCTAGGTTCAATTGTTTACACATTTTTCCACAGAGCATACAATCACTCTACTATTTGATCTCTTATATATAAACCATAGTGCACACTGGATTAATACTTAAATGAAAAACTTAAGCGGTTAAAAATTAGATTTTAAATGCATATGCTCCTTATTACAACCAATCTGTATCAAAGATCATGTACCACTTTGTTCCGATGACTGTGGCAAAACTCATAGGGTGGCATGGTATCCAGGGCTTAAAGTCACCTGGATTTCTAAATTTAGGAAAACAAAACAGTTCCTACTCTAAATTTAGGAAAACAAAACAGTACTTACTTAAACTTTGATGATAGCATCTCCTACAGTATAAATCATGAAAATCCTCCGTGCTGGTAACAATTAGCCAGGACTGCATTCAAGTCTACCTTAACTGCTTCACGTTCAAACCAACCTACCCTGTGAATTTCGTTTCGACCCAATGACTCCGATAGCTGGTGCACTTTTATATATTGATAAAGCAACATTATGATGAGAAAAAAAAATTACCAATCATTTGGATTTAAACCAAATTTCAAATTTCACCGTGCATACGATATTCTTAAAAAAAATGTTTCAAAATTTAAAGATTGCAGCCCCTACGTATGAATTTTATGAGATAAATGCATAGCTACTTCGAAAAAAATCCCTAGCTTTCCCTGGCTAGTATTAAAACTGCCCAGATCAAAGTAAAAGTTCTCTTGCCTTTCAGTTCTGCATATAAGTTGGAAAATTGGGGAAACTAAAATAAACTTATTTCATTATAGGCCATATGAAAATTTGATGAAAATTCAACATTTAAAAATTCAACGGCACCATCTAATCCTCTGAGAACTGTCTGGTACTGGTAGCATTTTGCTAACACCACAGCCAAAAGTATACCAAATCTTCTGCACGTTGAGATGGTTCTGATCTAAGGTTACCACCAGTGCTGTCGTTTTATTGGAGTTGCAAAATTTCTGTTGCAATTTGATGTAATTCACTGCAACATGGCATTTTAGTGTCGTCTATTGCATTTTTCATATCTACCTTTATTTGATTCAGTAAACTCCTTGGAAGAGTAGTTCACAATAATATATGCCCGATAATGGAGCCTTATCTCAGCTATAAACAACAGTGATTTATTAGAGATAAGACAAAAGTATATATTTTTTTTCACTGATACTTTTGTGTCCGCTATCGAGCAGGAAGCAAAGTGGATGGTGGATGTAATAAAGACAAACTTTGCCAAGGCTTTTGATTCATTGAGCCAAAATGTCCTCCGCTCAAAGTAGATAGGTTTGGTGTTTTGATTTTCTTTTGCTCTTGGTTTTCCTCATAACTTTGTAGTCGTGATTGCTTTATAAATGACAACTCTTATTCCTCCTCCCCTTTTATACCACCTCTGGTGTTCGTCCAGATTCAATTCTTAGCAGTAAACTGTTCTTTTCGTATTCAACCCTTGTGTGATAATATCAAGGACCTTGGTGTATCATTCTAAACTTAAATTTGATATCAATGTATTACGTGTCTCAGATCCAAGGTCTCTCGATTTTGTGGCTTCGTTCTTCCTGTGTACACCTGCATACCTCTTTTGTGCATAGAGTCCTCGAATATTGTTGTCAGTTTTAGTTTGAGTGTGCACAACGTAAATTTACCCGCCCAACGTAAATTTACTTAAATCCAGAGTTTTCTACTGTGTTTCCATTTCCATCTTAAATATCAAAACAATTCGTTCATCTCTTTTACACTTGCCAAAACAAAATAATATTGTTGTGTTGTACCGTTAAAACACCTTTCGTGGATTCGATATTCTTCACATTTGTAAAATAAAACAGGGTTCTGTTACAACACTAATTATTCTTTTATTAACACAAATAATTATAACACTAAATTCCGTACACTTTACTGATCGCACTATTATAATTTCGCGTTAAACTTTCACACTTTATCGCTTTTAATCAACCGCGCCTGGATACACTAAATTCGCTGTATCACTTTTCACAGTAACAGCCTTTTCGCTGTGTACGCTGTCTACTAACTCTCGCGTTGTACCAACTATCGCATTGTACAAAAACTATGTACCAACTAACTCCGAAGATCTCTCGCAGCGATATTTATACCTGATCCGGTGAGATTAATTATTATTGCCCACATCTAGGCCTTTCTAGAACTGTGTCTTGGGTTCTTGAAGATTCTCAAACTGGCTTCGAAAAGACTATTGGAAATTTCCGTTACCATGAGAGATCTGATTCATGGTTTGGGGCTCTGGAATGTTCCGCTTTTGCTTTCTAGAGGGCTCTATTGCGTCTTTGTCTGTAGATTGTTATTGTTGTTTGAAATACATGTATGAGATACATGTATGAGATAAATGTCGAGTATTTCTCGCCGTTTCTAGGTTTTTCTGGCACCGCCACAACGTCCTACGGTTCGTTTGGCGTGCATGCAACAATATTTTAATTGCTCTCTATCACTTTTTACATCTTTTTAGAAACCATTAAAATCCAAGTTTTTTTTAATACAAAATAAATTTTGAGTTAGTTGCTTAATTTTGCCTCAGTAATTATTTTCTTACTCTCTTAATGTTATGCTACTTACTGATTTATTTGGTAAATTGAATTATTAGCATTTCTTTTGCAGTTTTATTTCATTTCATTTTTTGTCTTGTCTTTAAATGGATTCAAGTTTTTTGATGGAAACACTAGGTTTATAAAAATATAAATAAATATAAAGTAAGAGATAAATAAAGAGCAAAATGAACCAGTAAGTCCCTTTGTTGCAATTTCAAATAGTATGTTGCCATTTCAAAATTCAATTTATTGCATCCACAAAAATAAAACGCGAGCACAAATTACCAAGCACGTAAGTTTCAAAATTTTTGAAATTGAAAGTTTGTGCTCTCATAATATAATTATAATTATCTGCACGTTCCCTATTAAATTGATAGCATCTCTTCGTAAAAAAATTAACAAAAATTCTCAAAGCTGGCAGCTCCGGCCTAATTTTTAAGCCAAAATTACTTCAAGTTTCTTTAGAGTAATTTTTGCACAAAAATTACCACAAATTTTGATCAGAGCTTTTAATTAATTTTATCAAACCAGGTCCTACTTCAGCTCATCCTGTAAATTTTTACTTGATCTGATTGTCAGGCCATCAGTTCCTGCCAACACAAATTTCGGGTGCCACAAATAGAAGTAAATTGATGAAAAAAAGTTACTTTTAGTTTGAAATCATGTATTTATTTTCAATAAATCATGTCGCTTATCTTTTGAAATTAATTTCAAAACTCTAGCGCACCTGAATCGCTAGAAACACTAATGTTCGAGGAACAGTAGAAGAACCGTGCAGGTTTTGAGTGCATATTCCACCACATGAGCTGCTTATTACGGCCAAACTGTTTCAAATGCCACGTTTTACTTTGGTCTCAAGAATGCATTATAACTCATATGGTAGAAGGTTTCAAATATTACCACTGGCATGAATTTCAACGTTTATGAGAGCAAAACACGGCTTAATTATATTCGTTATCAGTTGCTTATTTCACAAAATTTTTAAAGCAGCATCTCATATAACATCAATGAAGAAAATGCTCAGTGCCTGCAGCACTGTAACTGAAGTTGGTGTTTGGGGCTGCGATCCGAAAAATTTGCAAAACTTTGGGAATTGAAACATCGGTTATTTATTTTCATTGTAAATGTTTCCGGTATGAATACCAACTGTAAGCATTTATTGATACAAAAGTAGCACAACCGATTCGTGCTAGCAACCTTTCGCCAGCATCAAAGCCAAGAATATATCACATCTGCTTCACGTTGTTATATTACATTCGAAGTTATAGGAGTATAAAGAAATTTGGGGTTACCTGCAGCGAGTTTTTTCAAATAATCGAAAGCTTAATATTTGCTGTTTATTTTCACTACAATATCATTACCAATTGAAAATTCTACGATAAAACCGCTTAATAAAGATATTGCAAACAAACATAAAACTAACAATAGCTGGCAACCCTATCGTGGCTTTTCAACCAAATTTGGCATAAATAATGTCTATTTTAGGTTCCGTTAATTGTATGAAATTCGTATTGATTTCATGACTGCACTGGAAGTTATAGGGCAAAAAGTTTTATTTTCCTGAGCGAATTTTCAAAACCAAAGACACAAAAATTACCAGGGTATGAATCACAACCGACGATAGACGATATCGACTGTCGAAATTTTCGAGATTTGAAATCACGAAAATCAAAAAACGACAGCGACTATCGAAATCTCTGGCGATAGGCAAACGACTATCGATATGTCATCGATATCCATCTTCGGCTTGTGACATGAAGTGAGTTCATTTCGAAGTTTTGTATTTGTATTTTGTAATGCAAGTATTATTAGTTTATAAAATTTTGTCTCTAGGAAAGTGTATTTTCAGGGAAAATAAAAATTATTGAAAGAAAATGTTTTAGAAATCCCATATTTTTCTAGAAACTAAATCTTGCACTCCTCCTCAAAAGTGAATTTCATCTACTTGGGGCACAGTTTTTCTTCCATTTCGTCTATTACACCCCCTCAAAATTTTTGAAACAGTGCTTTGAGCCATTCCGATCAAGTAATCGTTGCCTACTTATGCTGGTACGCTCTACCCGCCAGCAACGATAGCGTGCATGCTACCTTCAATATAGGCGGGATAGAGGAGCTTATAGTACCTGCAACATCCAACTATTTATATTTAAACGCTTCCTTCGTTACACGAAAACGTTTAATGAACCTACAAAATACATTTGAATTACAAGATATTTTAAGATCTTTATTTATTACTTATGTTCCGGTAACTCCAACGGATTACTAGAAACTCTCATATTCCTTCGCAACACTTTTTCATTATCATCTTCAGATGATGAATCAAAAAGTATGAATTCTGCCAATGATTTTCACTGTAAATTAAATTACCAGCAAACTTATCACGTATTAGCGGCTCACTATTTGAATTTTCAAATGTCATTACCATTCATGAAATGCTGTCAAATGTCACGAAAATCTACCATGGAGTTATAGTTCAAAAAAAAATTTCGATACACCATATCGTTTAGGTTGTGATGCCGACATTCCTAAGTCGATAATCGCTATCGTTTTTATTTGACGATATCGCCTATCGAAATCTCGTGATTCATGCCCAGAGCTGGCAGCAACAATCGAATTTTTCTATCAAACAGAGTTTAGAGTTAGGTTCAGCTACTGTGTCAATTTCATGAAAATCTGATAACTTATTCAAATTTCATAGGGCAAAAAGCAGTTTTTTTTTCTTTTTAATTTTTCAAGATGGCACCACTGGCACAGAGTTGCCTACAATTCAAAATCGCTTCTATCAGACCTGGTCCTACTTAAGTCCACTGCATTCTGTAAATTTCAATTGTATCTGATTATTGATTCGTGAGTTCCCGTGAATAGAAGTTTTTGATGCTAAAAATATAGGTTAACTGGGAAAGGGTTACCGTTCTTGTCCGACATGAAATTTCCAAAGTTTTACTTTGAACGTGTAGATAAAGCATAAGATTTGTATACAGATTGATTTTAATGTAAGAAACGGACATTTTTTAGGATATTCGATGGTTTGAATGTTTTCACTTCCAAATTTTTATTGTTTCAAATTTAAGACACCAAAATTATCATAGCTGGCAGCTCCAACCGAATTTTTGGACCAAATTTCTACCAAACGTGGTCTAAAGTAAGGTCCAGCTACTGTATAAATTTCGTCCAAATCAACCGATTGAATCAGAATTTATAGGGCTAAAAGCAGTTATCTTTTTTAGTGATTTTTCAAGATTGCACCGCTGGCACAGAATCGCCCGCATTTCAAAATCACTTCTATCAGACTTGGTCCTATTTAAGACCAATTCATTCTGCAAATTTCAATTAATTCTGCTCATCGGATCGTGAGTTTCCGTGAACAGAAGTTTTTGATGCTAAAAATTTTGTTAAATTGGGCAAGGGTTACCAAGCGTGCCTGTTATACCATAACCTTTTTTTTTTCTTCTATGTAAACAAAGCACAAGATTTACATATGAGTGGCTTTTTTTGAAGAAGCGGCATTTTTTCAAGAGAGACGATGATATGGAGGTTTTCACTTTCAGGGTTGCCAGCACGCTCATTAAAAGCTACACAAATCTACAACTAAATAATACCAATATGTCCTGAAAATTTCGTAATGATTGAATAGCTTTGTCAAAAGTTATCGCAATATAAAAAATTTCAAGTTTTCCCGTTCTCTTTTTAGGCACCCAGCGCACACATGGTGTTAAAAAATTCCAAAACATTATCCGATTCACATGTAAAACACGTTCAAATATTATTTTATTATAGTTATTTTTATTTCAGTTCAATCGAATGGCGCGTTCCTGAGATTTTTTCACTGAAATTTTTTGATGATATATATATATATATATATATATATACATACATATATATATATATATATATATATATATATATATATATATATATATATATATATATATATATATATATATATAAAGAATTATGAATTTTTGGCCAAAGTGATTTTAATACTAATGTTCTTCTTCGAACATAAGTACAAATGGTATTTGGTGGTAGCTTTCTGCAAGAAAGGAATGCCTTTATTAATATAATAAATTGTATTGCCTCTAGCGGAGACCAATACGAACTTCAACTCACTAGTTCGTGGAACCAAAATTGTAATTTGTCTAGCGGAGACCAATACGAACTTCAACTCATTAGTTCTTGGAACTAAAATTGTATTGTATCTAGCTCTAGTCTCTAGCGGAAACTTCAACTCATGATTTTTAATTTGACTAGGTTACTGCGTTTTCTTTTTTAAGTCGATGGCAAAGTTTCAGTCGAGTGGCTGTTTTTAACAGGTACCTATTCTTAAGAGATGAAAAATTTTGAAAATTGCACTTTGACTTTGTGGAAATAGCATAAAATCTATCAAAACTTCGCATTTTTCTGAAAGGAAAGCAATTTTCAGGAGGGACATTGATTTGAAGGTTTTTTGCTTCCAATCGTAGCTACAAGTTTGCACACACACTAATTTAAACTCACACAAGCGTATTTAAATGCATCCTGAAAATTTATTGATGATCTGGTGACTCTGTTAGAAGTTATCCCAACTCAAAATTTTATGAATTTTCCTTGCCTTGCCTGCTTTTAGGCACTTAGCGCTCATATAAGGTTGAAAATGTCTTTAAAAAAATCCAGATTATCATAAAGGGTATTGAATTGTAATCATGGTTCCCTTCTTGTCTGTAAATCAGCATAGACAACGTATAGCGTCTCTAAAGCTTATTCTCTAAAGCTACGAAACCACTTTGTCAAATAAAAATTTTCAATATAAATAAAACTTTTTTAATTTTAATCATCCCGCAAAAACAATTTCAATTTGATTGTGCTTCAGAGGCTTATTTTCCAAAACGATCGAGTTTCTCGTATCAACTATTAGATATTGATAAGCTTTAGAGACGATATACGTTATCTATGGATAGATAGAAAGGAACCATGATCAGAATTCAATAACCTTTGCAAGTAAATTATAACGATGGATATAAGTCGGAGATGTTAAAAAATTTGACGGAACTAGCGTAAATGAAAATTAATGATTTCCAACTGCAAGTGGCCACATCAGTCAAGTATGCACTGTGTGCTGGTATCTGATTAGAATCAGTGCATACTTTCGAAACCACTTTGTAAAATAAAAATGTTCAATGTAAATAAAAATTGTTCTATTCTAATCATCCCGCTAAAACAATTCCAATCAGATTATAATATTTAAGCTTGTTTTAAGCAATAAGAAAACACTCCGCTTTTCAAACTTGAAATACATTTATTATTACTGTCCGACTCATATAACACTTCGAGATTCTAATAATTTCTAATAAACGAGTTCAAATTCGCAAATTCTACTTCAACGAGCACGACCGGTTCAAAATTCATGACAATTAGTTCCTTCTTTCTTGTTACCACGATAGACCGTGAAAATTGCGATAAATTGTTTTATTCACATTGTCTTCTAACACTATTTTTTATTACTATGAACTTAGTTGAGAATTGTGATTTTGAATTATATTTACATTTTCTACTTTGAATTAGAAAACAATCTTATTATTTACATTTTCTACTTTGAATTAGAGTACAATCTTATTTTTCACGGTAGGTGTCGAATTCGATTTGATTTTTACAAATTATCATTTTTCATATCAAATGCTATGGTTTTGTTCGGCAAGTCGGAAGCAGGATGCAGGTTCGCTGGGAGCCGATTCTTTGGGCCTTTATTTTACAGATCAGGAACTCCGGCGTGGCCCGAACATACTCCCTCCGATGAGATGTGGAACGTCTCAGTACATCATGAGTAATTTATGTACTATAAAGATAGATAATTAATAAAGAATTTTTAAAGAATCTTTTTCTAAGTGTGTTCAACATGACCCGTGTTTGCCCATGTAATGCTGCCTTATAGGTTTGGTGTAGTAATTTTACATTCTTTGGTATGATTATAGGATGTTTTTCATCAAAATGTACCCTTGCGTTGTGTAGACGTCCTCTTACTCGCAGTATGCCATGATCGTCTATAAATGGGTTCAAATTTAATAGTTTGCTCTTCTTGCCAATTGTTTTGCCAGTCTGTAAACAGCACATTTCATGTGAAAATTCTTTCCTTTGGGCATATTTTATCCAGAAATCAAAGGAATGTTGTAGTTCTATTGTGGTTAAATATGGTTCATTTTTTCCTTGTTTTGTTTTCATTCGAAGAAAGCAAAACGAAGTAATCGTAATCAATTTATGTAATGAAGAATATTTTTCAATTAATTCATCAAGCAGAGTTCTCACGACTAATCCAACCCTAACTGTTTTTTGGGTTTTCCTTTCCAAGTCGATTACTTGTACATCTTTTATTTTAGGCCATGCATCAGGACACTCCTTCAACCAGTTCGGACCATGCCACCACAACTCATTGTTGACTAGATCTTGTGGTTTGATTCCCCTTGATGCTAAGTCGGCTGGATTTTCTTTGGAGGGAACGTGACGCCAGTTGATTCGATGATAAATGAGGTGCGATTTGCAACAAATGATTTCCAGCGTGTCGGGTGTCCTTTGATCCAGGCTAAAACTATTTCAGAACCAGTCCATAACCATGTCGGTATTTTATCTGATTTTAAAGGCCGTTTCACTTCTTTTAAGACCCGTGCTAACAAAACAGCTCCACATAATTTTAGACGTGGAATAGTAATTGGTTTTGTTGGAGCAACCTTAGTTTTAGCCATAATGAGATAGGAGCTAGTTCCTGCCTGCAAACGCGTCACCAAATAGAGTACAGACGCATATGCTTTTTGTGAAGCATCAAAAAACCCGTGGATTTCTATGTTGGTTTCCGGTTTATACGCTACCCATCTCAGGATTTTTATTTTTTCTATTTCGTTCAATTGCATTTGGAAGTAGTCCATTCGGTATTCGTCGCATCAGATAAGGGTTTGTCCCAGTCATGTCCATGTAGCCATAAGGTTTGAAGTAGAATTTTAGCTAATATAAGAATAGGTGCTAACCAGCCTAGTGGGTCATAGAGTCTTGCTATTTCTGATAGTACCATTCTTTTCGTATATGACTCTTGTAATGTTTCTGATTTGACTTTATATGTAAAGTAATCGTTCGAAGGATACCATATTATTCCGACTGATTTGTATCCATTTTCCTCGTCTAAGTTTCTTGCATCTCTATTTCATTTGTTTTATGACCTTGTAGAATTTGTTTCTCATTTGAAATCCATTTCCGTTGTGTAAATCCACCGGATTTTAGAAGTTCTATTAATTCGTTTCCTTTGTTGATACATTCTTCTAAACTGTGCTCTCTTGACAGTAAATCGTCGACATAGAATTCATTTCAAAGAGCCGTGCTGGCTTTAGGAAAAACTTTAACTTCTTCCTTCGCTAATTGATGATTGCTAAGAATGGTGCAGATGTCGTTCCAAAGGTTACCGTGTTAAGGTTGTACTCTTTAATGGGATGGTTCGGATGTTGTCTCCAGACAATTTTCTGATATGAAGCGTCTTCCGGATGCACGTCAATCTGTCTATACATTTTAGCAATGTCAGCAACTATTGCAAACTGATAGAGTCGCCATCGGATGATCAACGAAGTCATCGTGTCTTGGATGGTTGGTCCGGTCATGAGAGTATCATTAAGTGAAATACCTGTGCTTGTTTTTTGAGACGCATCAAATACGACACGCAGCTTAGTTGTCGTACTTTCCTTGTAAACTGCGTGGTGGGGTAGGAAAGCATGTGTACCAGTTTGACCTTCTTCGATGCTAAGACTTTCTGTCATATGGCCGAGATCAATATAGTCTTGTATACAAGCCGAATATTCTGTTTGTAGATCGATGTTTTTCCTGAAACGTCGCTCCAAAGATAATAAGCTCGCTATTGCCCCTTGTTTAGAATGTCCTAATAGATCTTTATGTTCTTCGGTTTTGAAGGGTAATCGGACTTGATATCGACCATCTGATTTTCTGACCACGTTACGTTTATAGTGTTTCTCACATTCTGTCTCTTCTTGTGTCCAAATTTTGCTATTTTCCAATTCTTCAATTTCCCGAAAGCGTTTCAATTGGTTGCTAATTTCAATGTCTTCATTAATTTCAATTTTCAATGTTTGTACGGTGTGCGCAACTTCAATATTAATTTTGCCTGAGATAATCCAACCTAATTTCGTAAGTTGCATTATTGAACCTGATGACAGTTTTCTAATTTCACCGAGTATGAGTTGAGCATAAGTGTCGGCTCCCAAAATTAAGTCTATTTTGCTCGGTTCATCGAAGTACGGATCTGCCATTTCTAGGTTTTCTAATTGTCTCCAAATTGATGAAGGAACGACTTGAGATGGTATTATGTTTGTAAGTTTATTCAAAATCAATGCTTCGATATTCAAATGTTCGTTGTTGCTCAATAGTAATCGAATTTTCAAAACTCCACTAGGTGTCAATTCTTCGGTCTTTCCAATTCCTGATATCATGACGTTAGTTGAATCCTAATCTTTGGGTTGCAGATTCAGTAATTAGTGACGTCTGCGATCCCTAGTCCAGCAAAGCACGGAGCACTACGGGTCCGTTTGTTGCTTCAATCGTCACTAATGCAGTAGCAGGTAATACCTCTTTCCTATTGTTTGCTTTTACTGATTTGATATCCATATTATCAGAAAGCGAAGTCAATGGTCTAGGTTCAAAGGAAGGAGCATTCAAAAATTGACGATTTAATGCATGCTGGGTAGAAGTCGATGGTTGAGGGTGAAATGCTATCGACGTCGAGGGTCGATTTTGTGTCTGTGAAGACGAAGTTACAGACTGTTAGACATGTGAATTTGAGTCATATTTGTGTAGCAAGGTATGGTGTGCTCTTTTGCACTTCAAACATCTGGATTTGCTGGGGCGATTCCCAGCTAGATGTCCTTTAACTAAACAATTAAGACACAATCCATTTTTCTTTACTACATTGAATTTTTCTGTATGGTATCGCAAAAACGTAGGACATTGCCTAACATGATGACGATCTCTACATAAGATGCAATGTGGAAAGGATTCACTTTGTGCGACGTGTACATTTTGAGAAATACGTAATGGTTTGCTCCTTTCAGTCCCAGCCGCCTCCAATGCTCTAAATCTCTGATGCAAAAATTCTTTCAAATGCTGAAATGAAGATTTCTCCGGCTCACTTGTTCTTTGTAGTTCCCATATTTGCCGAGTTTCAGATGGTAATTGCTGCGTGGTCAGATGGATTAGGATAGCTTCCCACATATTTTCCACTTTCAAGCTTTCTATGGCTTGAATAATTTCGGTGATTTTATCCATGAGCATCTTGATCGATGACGCCGATTCGTCTGCGTTGTTGACAATAAGTAACCTTTTAAATTGTGTGTTCAGAAGCACTTGCTTGTTATCATATCGTTTAATTAGTGTGTCCCAAGCCACTTCGTAATTGGCTTCCGTAGTAGAGTAGTGCCGCAATAACTGTTCAGCATCACCCGAAAGACTACATTTTAGATAGTGCAATTTTTGCACACATGACAAAGAGGACTGTTGCGGAACAGCTGTGAACAGCCGCCATCATAACAGAAATTGTAGACTGGCCTGCTACCCTCGCGTGACTAATTGTGCCGGCTAGTCACCGGTTTCGTGGGTTAACTGAGGGGCAGTCCAAGCCCTAGCTGGTCACGCATTGCGGATGCGGACCAACATAGAAATGATAAGGACAGGAATAAAGGAGCCCACTTCATCATGGCTCCACTGAAACCTGATTGCTAGGGCTTACAACTTCATTATTAATTTTCCGGGGATATAAATTTAAAAAAACTCCAGCGCACCTGAACCGCTAGAAAATTAATTTTCGAAGAAATTGTCTTTGAGTGACAAAAAAGTGTGGAAAGACGTAATACACTGTTTTGTAGAATCATATCAACCATTCCTTATCCAAAGCAACAAAACTCAACTATAACACAAATTATGAAAATGTTCAATGCTGTTAACACTTTCCGAACGAAGCAGCAATAAGTTGACCATAACAAGCTCATACTTAAATCAACTTATCTTTTGTATTTCGTTCTCATCGGAGGATATCATCGAAAGTTTCAGCGGTTAAACGTTGTTTGAGGCTGCCATTCGAAAAATGTTCAAAACTCGGAAAATTTAAAAATTGATTCCTTATTTTTATTTTAAATGCTTTGCATATGAGAACGTAATTTGAAGCATCTGTTGGTGCAATATTAACGGAAATGGCACATTGTTGGTTAGCCTGTGTCAGCAGCAAAGCAAAATATATACCAAATCTGCTTCACGTTAAGTTAAACCCAGCCAGTAAATTTCGTTTCGATTGAATCTCTGCGCTGGAAGGTATACGAGTGAAAAGAATTTGAGGGTTACCACCCTCAAAACTTTTCAAATTTTTAAAACGTTACTATTTGTTGTTAATTTTCATTGCAGGATCATTCTCAATTCGGAATCTAATGACATAATCGCTCAGTAAAGAGATTCCACAATATTGCAAAAATGGTCATAGCTGGCAGCCCTTTCATGATTTTTGTACGAAATTCCTACGACATTTACTTCACATTAAGGTCCATTAACTGCATGAACTTCGTTTTGATTTCTGCACTGGACCGGAAGATATAGGGAAAAAAGCTTTATTTTGCTGAGCAAATTTGCAAGATTTATGAGACAAAAATCACCACAGCTGCCAGCCCTATACTAATTTTTCAACCAAATTTTCACCAAATGTTACATAAAGGAACATCCAAGTATTGTGTAAATTGTGTTAAAATCTGATGGCTGAATCTAAAGTTATAGGCCAAAAATGTTTTTTTTCTCAGTAGTTTATCAAGATGGTACCACTGCCACAGGGTTGCCCGCATTTCAAAATCACTTCTATGAGACTTGGTCCTAGCTAGTACATATTCTGTAAATTTCATTATGATCGGATTATCCGGTCGTCAGTTCTCGTGAACAGAACTTTCGAGTG
The DNA here is from genome assembly GCA_963978885.1 of Nemotelus pantherinus. NCBI lineage: Eukaryota > Metazoa > Arthropoda > Insecta > Diptera > Stratiomyidae > Nemotelus > Nemotelus pantherinus. The sequence goes on from OZ022264.1 coordinate 85,566,095, forward strand.
CCGAAAATAGAGGTAATTTGGTGATGGGTTGCCGTTCTTATGCAAATCGGAATTTTGAAAATTTTATCTTGAGATGAAGGACAAAGAATAAAATTTATCAAAGCTTTGAAATTTTTGTCAAAAATCAAAAATTTTTCAGGAAGGTCAATGATTTGAAGGATTTTTTTTCAGCAGCCTGCCACAGCTACAGGGTTACCCGCTTTATGCTGAAAATCTATATGTGCCAAATTTTAGTCAACATCAATACGCTCTATAATTTTCACGATGATCCATTGTTTTTCTTACAAGTAATGACAAATCAAAATTTGAAAAAAAATCCTTGTCTACTTTTAGGCACTCTGCACCCACACACGACTCAAAATTTCCAATTCTTTATCACAGACAAGCTTAAAACATAATTAGTTTTCATTTCCAATACTTTTCTTTAACAGAAATTTACACTGCTTGGTAATATAGGAGTTCCTCAAATTTCACTAAAACGCTCGCCGCCGCCAAAAGGTTTAGGATATCTGAATTTGATAAAGTCATGGACCTACCTACTATATACATCTACGTTTTCCGAAAGTTTCAGCTCAATCGGATCGGCCACTCCAGAGATTATCTCCCTTAATCATTTTGCTGATATATATATATATATATATATATATATATATATATATATATATATATATATATATATATATATATATATATATATATATATATATATATATATATATATATATATATATATATATATATATATATATATATATATATATATAATAAAGAAATATGAATTTTCGGCGAAACGAGTTTAATACTATTGTTCTTCGAACATTAGTAAAAATAAATAATAAAAACGCAAATTAATGTAATGAATACAACAACAAAATTTACTCAAAAAATAGCAAATAAATAAAAATTCAGCCAGGAAATTTCATCTCCATAAATATGTACATAAATAAATATAATATAGATATAAATGTTCTTTTCCAAACAAGAAAATGAAATAATTAAAATCAGAAAATAAATCAGTTATTTTCAAACATAAAATAGATGAAATGTTAAAGTTAAATGAGAATAAACATTGTTCACTTACCAGTGATCCGGAAGACGGTACCGTATCCGCTGGAACACTGCAAAATTATATCTTCTTCTGTTTTTTTCAATTTAACACAAATCATTTATATTCAACTGCTAATATTGTGGAATTTCGTAGTGAATTCAAATGTCAAATTGAACTTATGGACTTTTAAACTTTTTTTCCAATTTCCTTCGGTTTTTCTCTTTTACAATTCAGTCCCGCAATCTACACAAACGTCACATTTACAGGTGCCAATTCCATAAATTATTCCAAAATATCTGTTTCGTTGGCCATATAGAAAGCGTCGTAATCGCCACAAAACTCCTCTCGCTTCTCCAAATATATAGATCTCGACATGCGATCCAGCAACAGATCGCAAAAATATAAACTGGTACAATAGATATCCTAGCACAGCAGCCAATTCAGCACCAGTACTATATATTTTCTTCGTCAGGAAATGGGTAACTACCGTTGTAAGCGACGAGAAAAATGGAGCCAAAAATGCACACAAATTTTGCCTATCGATTGTGATGCTCAGCAGTAACTTTATTCGCTATAGAACGGCTGGCATTACCATCAAGTAGGTATCACGCCCGATCATCGAACAAGTTGTGGGATTTATAAAATCCCTCTCCAGTTAAGTACCGATTTGTTCGGTAATTGAAAAAAAACGCATCAACAGCAACACTTTCAAACCGCAGCACAAAGAAAAGCCGCCTAGCAAAAGTCAAAATAGCAGCATTCAGTCAACTCCACAATTTCACTAGCTATTTCTGTTTCACTAAATTCATCCGTGTTCTCGGCTTCATTACATGAGGTCTGTTTCCGTACTTGAATCTATTATAATATATTAAAATAGATTCGCAGCAAGTCGTTTCCGTACTTTTGCTGTAAGCCAAATGCAAGTCAAATTTTGCAGCAAAAAGAAGCCAGCTGCCAAATTCTGTTGCTGCTGCATTTTGCTGAAAGTACGGAAACAGACCTATGTTCATCTTATACTTTTATCGTTCGATCAGAAAATTCAAATGCTCAATAAAAGTCAATGTCCGTCTATTATTCTTCTAGACCCGACACTGTTCCAAGTCACTTAGCTATCAAATATTATGTTCAGTTTCTTTAGCACTTCGAGGATCCGCTACACCGTTCAAACACTGTGAAATCCACTCCTTCAAATTTCACTCGACTCCAGCACGCTAATCGTTTTTTCTAGCAAATAGGTCTGTTCCCGTACTTTGAGTAACTTAATTTTACTGAATTTTCCTGAATCATGTGGTGGGGAATTTCATGAAAAGTACGGGAACGCTCTCATTGTATTTCCTGAAAATTTACAACCGAAAGTGTCAGTTTTCGGTTTTTGGGAGAACAATAGTGATTATAAAGTCATCCTAAGCGGTAATAAATTATCGCCACATAAATATTGAACCTTCATAGCAACATTACGCCAAAAATATGTTGCTTGCCGCGCACATTTGAAAATATTTACTCCGTTTGACACTTTTCAGTATTTTTCAGTAGCTCAGACCCTACTGAAATTACTGAAAGAGGGGAAATTTTCAGTTTTCAGTAAAACGGAGTACGGGAACAGCTTCATTGCAATTAATCGCGATTAATCGCAATTAATTGTAGTACGGGAACAGACCTAATGGTTGCGGCAGAATTTCGTATGCACGTAAATTTCTTTCTCGTCAAATTGACACTCACGACAACGACACCAGCTTTTATCACAAGATAGTTTTCGTGTTTTTTTTTTTAATCTTAAGGCTGGTACTGAGTTCGAGTTCACGTGAAATTTTGACATGTTTCCATTATCTGGTCATTCTTTCGAGCGAAAATTTTGACAATTGAGAAAAGCAGAGACAATGCTCATTTCTGACGGATAAAATGTCAAGAATTTCACTTTTCGATCGATTTTCTTATTGGAAAGACATTTGCACTGCTCCATTTTCAAATTGAAACACTAAATGTCACTTTTTCGCTCGAAAGAATGAACTGCACAAACTAAATTGGCGTGAAATGATTGAAACATGTTTCAGTGCCATCTATGTTTTCAAAGCGAAAGCAACTTTTCATGCTAAGAACACAGTACCAAACTTGCTTATTTTCAAGCTAAATTTTCGCCGAAACAGATTTCACGTGAAATTTTGTATGAAAAATTCACGTGAAATCGAACTCAGTACTATGCTTTAAGCGAAAATTCCTACGCGAAATTCCCACGCCGGCAGCGGCGGCTGTCAAATCTCAAGTCAAATCTCGAAACGCACTCCTCAAGTAGAACAGGTGAGCACTTCCAATCCCTCAATTCGACTCCAGCCAAAACTCCCGCCAACTTTTCGCAAACCGCGACAACGGAATTCTTACGGCGGCAGAATCAAATCCTCAACCAGACTGCTGATCAGTCAGCATCTCCATCGATTGCTCAGCGATCCGCCACGTACCCTTGCTGACCAGCCGTTATCAGCTGTGCACCTCTTCCACAGCACACAATATTTCCAGTTTTGCTGACCTGATAACGCAACTGATTCAAGTTTCGTTGCAAATCAGCTACGCTCAGGCCAGTGAACCCTATGCTATGCAACATTCGAAAATCAAACGCATATACATAGCCAATTTTTGGAGGATGAATGGCTGGCAATTTTTGGAGCATTGCATACGCAATGGTTGTAGGTGTGTGCGCGTGGTGGCGGCAAGGCTGTTCCGTAACAGGACTTATTGTGGATGAGTGAGGTGAATAAGTCTTTAAAAGACGTCCATTCACTATAATTTCCACTAAATCTGGGAAGTTCTATTCTTGGCAATCGAACATCTAATTCTTCGGATGGTCGTAATGACGGATCCGAATTAAATTTGGACGTGGGCGATGCCTGTGCCCTTTGGTCCGATTGCAAAACTAATCTCTTTGAATACATTATAGCATTGATTCACGAAGTAGGCATGCTGCAGATCCTTTTCTCCGGTGATTAGGCTCATGATTTGAGAATGTGTCTCCATTAAGGATCTTTTTGTGTCTTGGACTCTTTGGAGCCATTTTGTGGCATACGCCAAAGTTTTTCTGGCGTTGGAGTCCTTTCTGAAGTTGCTATATAATCTCGTGATTTGCTCTACGAGTATCGTCTGTTGCGCTGTAAGACCTTCCATATAAACGTTTGAGTTGGATTAATCACGAAATGTGGACTGTGTTATTAAGGTGGTGATTTTTAACCGCTATTTACAACTGCCTGGCTAAATTAATTTTGCAGCACAGAATCAAAAAATGAATGCCTTTCTTTGAGTTCACGAAATATATTTCCGTTTGCGCACTAAACAACGACCACTTTTAACTTAGTGTGATGCACTCACGTATGGACTTTCTTTTGCACATGGTCAATGTGTAATGATGCATATGATGTTATATGTAAATATCATCAATGTATTTAGTGTAATTCACTATTTTTAAAATATGTATGTATATATATATATATATATATATATATATGTATATGATGTTATGTATAAATTAAATTAATACGTGTAGTGTAATAGTGTTCAATATGCGATATGCGAATATGTATACTCTGCCTAATGTTCAATTCTTCGCATGTGTTTAAATATGTGATATTTAATTTTCTATATTTAATTTGCTACTTGATCATTTAATTTTGGACCAGGATATGGGAAGGTAATGTCAGAAATATATGGGAAACAAACGGAACGGACTCACCAAACCATATTTTGCCGCAATCATTCAACTTATTGCTTCGATATTTGTCTAATTTTACTCGACCGCGCACAATTCAATGTCTATTATTGTTTTCACTGTACTTAATCACTATTTTCGAAGTTCACAAAGCTCTACTTTACACAGGCCTAGCCTGATCGAAATGCTACAAATCCAAATTATCCGTCTTACGGATCCGGTTCGAAGGACCATAAAATATGTTTTAAGCAATAAGAAAACACTCCACTTTTCAAACTTGAAATACATTTATTATTACTGTCCGACTCATATAACACTTCGAGATTCTAATAATTTCTAATAAACGAGTTCAAATTCGCAAATTCAACTTAAACGAGCACGACCGGTTCAAAATTCATGACAATTAGTTCTTTCTTACTTGATACCACGATAGACCGTGAAAATTGCGGTAAATTGTTTTAATCACATTGTCTTCTAACACTATTTTTTATTACTATGAACTTGGTTGAGAATTGTGATTTTGAATTTAGAATACGATCTTAATATTTGCATTTTCTACTTTGAATTAGAAAACAATCTTATTATTTACATTTTCTACTTTGAATTAGAGTACAATCTTATTTTTTACGGTAGGTGTCGAATTCGATTTGATTTTTACAAATCATCATTTTTCATATCAAATGCTATGGTTTTATTCGGCAAGTCGGAAGCAGGATGCAGGTTCGCTGGGAGCCGATTCTTTGGGCCTTTATTTTGCAGATCTGGAACTCCAGCGTGGCCCGAACAAAGCTAGAAATATTTTTAAATTTCATTTTCTCTGTTTGGTTTATCACTAAAACACCCTCTGCCGCCGAAAGTTTAAAGATAATTAACTGAAAATCAAGGACACCTCATTACAGCAAAGACTCCTAACAACTTCAGATAAATCGGATATATGTATATATATATATATATATATATATATATATATATATATATATATATATATATATATATATATATATATGTATATATATATATATATATATATATATATATATATATATATATATATATATATATTAAAGTTAATAAAACTGTAACAGAGTCTTTTAAAAAAATTGCAGCAAGGCAACACCTTGCTCCTTTATTGTATAATTACAAAACAGTATTATTTATTCGTTCTTAATTGCTGATACGGCGTCTTATTGCATTTTACAGTTTCGATTAAATTGCTGCGAAGGTGTTTTACACCTGGCGCTGTCGATGACCGGTCCCGTCTTATAGCCCGTTCACACTAGACTCTAAATCAGGCGATTTCGAACAGCTGATCGCTTTAAAGCTAAATCAACTTAAATCCACCTGATTACCCATACATTTTTTTCGGCGTCTGACAGAGTTAATCAAGTAGATTTAGAGTTAATCAAGTATAAATCAGGTACTATTGTGAATTTTGTCCCTGGTGAATTTTTCTCAGAGCGTGGTGGATTCCATCCGTGAGAGCGAGAGAAGATTTGAATGAAATGTCATTCGAATTTCGTCCTAAAATAGCAAAAATTGAACAAAAAAGGAATATGTTAGTTGTACAAAGTGAAAACAAAACGTTCTTGCATGTTCCTGCACCATTTTTAACAACTTTCACGCAAAAAAGATTGTACACATAAATTCGAATGACATTTCTCTCTCTAAATCTCCTCATTCTAAATCACTTCGGGTAGTGTGAACGCTTACCTGATTAACTTTGACAGCTTCTAAATCTACTTGATTTAAAGTGTAGTGTGAACGGCTTATTAACTCTTCTCCCTCTAGACACAATAGCACAGCGTAAGGAGTTAGTTCCTAACCAGCGTGCGGACTCCGTATATGTATACGGCCCAAAATTCCAGTGATCTAACCTGAGATTGTATTGGTGTCCATTTAATTGCAGAAAGAGATAGTGCCTGGAAAGTTTCGTCGAATTGCATTGAACAGAAAGAGATGCAACAGAAGTTTCGACAAATGACTTCGTTAAAATTCTTTAACGACACATCTGTCATTGAGAAATGTCAAGAAGAAATGTCAATTTTCTTAAAAGTTTATAAGTTTAGTATTACATAGTTCTTGCCGATCGATTTGTAATGTCGAGCCATTGCAATGCTGCTATTAAATCACTAAAAGCATTTTGAACGCCTGTAATCGAGTACGATTCGGTTACTATGCAGATAAAGTCGCAAATGGGCATCTAATTCGTCGATAAAGATCGAGTCGAGCACCGAGGACCTCTGCCGCATCTTAATAATGGACAAAAGCTGCCTGCTCCAGAATATCGTCCTAAAAACCCATGGAGCGAGAAACGAGCACTATTCGGACAATGGGCAATGATCGATTGCATCCAACACGAGTACTGTACTCAGTTCCGTCGTGGATACGTGGATTTGCTGGCAACGAATACCAGGCCTCGCGAGAAAGCGAAAAGTTTTTACGAAAACAGATTATCCCCTGGTGCGCCCGACAACGTGGAGGCATATGCAAAATTTATTGGATTTTTGTATAGAAAACTGAATAGGAAAACGCCAACTGGTTTTCGTTGTCAATAATAGGTAATTCATTTTTTCTCCAAGAGTGCTTGTGTGTTTAAAAATAGGTCTGTTCCCGTGTTTTCAGTCGCTGAATTTTCCTGAATTTTACTAAATCATGTGGTGGGGAAATTCATGAAAAGTACGGGAACGCTCTCATTTTTTTGTATACTGAATCCTGCTGTTTATACTGAAGCCTGCTGGTGAATTCCGGACAGTGGAAGATCTGGTGATCTAAGTCATCCCTCTCATCGCAGAAAAGACATCTGGGGTCTCCTATGACCTTGATGCTGAAGAGTCTTTGCCTGTTGACATTTATTGACGAAAAATCTGTTGATTTGTTTCGTGATGTTGCTGCTAAAGTTAGTATTCTTGAACCATACCTGGTGTCTAAAGCTTAGATAAGCTTGGGACCAAGTGCAAGGTTTTAACTTTTCGACTTCTGTTCTGTAATAAATGTGCCAGTCATTTTTGATAAGATGAAGTATCTCATGCATCGCCTCATCCGGCTCGAAAGGGGACGAAAAATCCGTACCTACAAAGGTTCCTTTGTTAGCATCAGTGTCAACCAAATCCATTACTTTTAGGTTTTTATGACCTGGAATCCACATGATATTTATCTTGACTTGAGGGTCTAGCGCACACTTACTATAGGTGTGGTCAATAATGATTTGGTTCAGGGGGTCGCTGGTTAGTTCTAAACGTGCTTGGTTAGAGTCAGTCAGTAATAAAATATTGCTTTTTCTATTATTTTTTGCCGAAGAAATGGCAAGACAAATAGCAGTTAACTCAGCATTTATTATTGAAGTGTTTGGACTGAGGGTGAAGGTTTCTGAAGAGACTCTGTTTAAAATTCGGAAAGCACAGCCCACTCCCAACCAGGTTTTTGCGCCATCGGTTAGAATGATGTGTTGATATAGATTCTGCGCCTCGTTAATTAATTTATCGTATTGCGAAAGCAGAATTTCGGCACCCATATTCTCCACTGCTTTGAAACAGCCTTTGTTTTTTGGAGTGAGCGAGAGGTTAGAGAGGGGAATTGGGTTCCCAAGGGGTCGAACTCTATCAAAGACATTTTTAAATCTTTCGTAGATGATTGAGTATCTGGAGTTTAATACAAGACCAGTCAGATTTTGGAAGAGAAAGGTGTCAGTCATCTTAATGTTGATGAGTTCCTTCGCAAGCATGAACTGAGCCCTATACATAGTAGGGAGTTCGTTTGCCATGTCAAAGGCAATAATGTTAGGTGTTTGATTGGCACCTCTGAGGAATCTTTTTAATATTTTCGCCTTTTCTGAGTCGAAACCCTTAAGGACATAGTTAGGAGAGTTTGTGTAGGTCGAAAGGTGGCTTTCAATTTTCGCTCTTAAGAAAGATTTATAAAGGGTAAGACTCTTGTCAGGTGGGAGCCCACTCTTCGTTCCTGTGACTCTTTTAATGACATTTATCTCAGGTTGTATGGCATTGACTTTCATGTTTAGGAAGTTCTTATCTGAGTAATTGGAATTATTTAATCTTCCTAGAAATTTAGTCTCAGTTGTCCACTGGATATCCCTGTTATCCAGTTTGATCTTGGAATTGAAGGATTGATTCCTATTCAGCAGGATTCCTTTGCATTTGTCTGGGTTGAGTGGAAGTTGGAATGGTCTATATTGCTTAGACATGTCCTGATTGATTTGTTTTTTGTGTAAGCATGCGAGTTGGAGTGGAGTCTCTCAAGAACTTTATGCTTAGCAATCAATCTGTCCATGATGATTGTGTTGATGATTTTAACCACAACGTTAAGGAGCGATATCGGTCTGTAACTAGGTAGTTACTTGGGATTTTTCCGTGGTTTAAGAATCGGGGAGACTCTGATTTTGATGATATCCGTCGGAATGGAGTCAGGGTTTACTACTTCGTTTAAAGCATTTAGCAGGACACTGGAGCTGCTAGATGACATTGAGCTTAGCATTTCATAGATAATTTGATCTGGGCCAGGGGCCGACTTTTTTCTATGCATGGCATGGCAAGGGTATCCGTCAGCTCTTGTTGAGTCAAGATTATTCTGTGGGAAGGTTTGGGGACTAAGTCAATCCTTAGCACGCTTAGTAGGCTTTTAGTTTTGATCAGATTGAGATATTCACGGTCGTATCTTGAATCCCAAAAGGATGGGGTACTGTATGAACCATTCTTTTTAACATTTATGCGAAAAATTTAAAAATCCTCTATTTTTTCATTTAGAGCTACCCTGTTAGCTTATTGACCTAGTTGTTCCTTCTGGCCTTTTTTTTACCTTTTCCTCCCACTCCTTTTTGCCTCTCAGGAAACCAAAAGGGTCAGACATTCCTCTTGAAACCTTGTACTGCCTGAAAAGAGATTGTTTTGGATTCCACAATCGCTTAAGGTCTTCATTCCACCAACTTTTATTGGAGTGCTTGAGCTTTGGATTTGTTAGTTGGTTTCGTGAAACAATATCCTTGAAAGCGGAGGATATGGTACGCCGATTCCCTCAAAAGTTATATTTCGACATGATATCAAAAACTTTCTCTGATACTACATTCCTTTTGGGTTTTGAGCAATATTTGGTTCTAAAGGAGATGGTGATGGGTTTGTGCCCACTGTTGCTTATATGGTTTAAGCTTGTGTTCCACTTGATATTTCTGGGCATATAGTTTATGAAGGTAAAGTATGAAACTGAGGAACCCCTTCTCGCAGATCAGGACCCAGTGGCGAAAATTTTGCTGCCATTATTCAAAAAGATTAGATTATGATGGTGGACAATTTGAAGGAGCTTGATACCTTTAGAATTGTTTTGATGATCACCCCGCACCTATTCCTGGCATTGAGATCACCTCCAAGGATGAAATTTCCGGTACCCGAGGCAAAAGCGATTATTTTATTAAGTTCCCTGTAGAAAACTTCATGATTCAAGTCTGGGGGGCAATAGATGGAAAGGATGAGTTAATTTTCTCTTAGGTTGGTAGTGATAGCCACTACTTCAAGAGATGTGTCTATATCAATCTCATGGAAATCGATATTTTCTTTAACCAGTAGACAGACTCCTCCACCCCTGCTACTGTACCTATTCTTGAAGATCATATTGAAACCTCTTATTGGGTTGATGTTATTATGTTCGTTTGATACCAGAGTTTCTGATAAAATGGCGATGTTGTAGTTGTCGTTGTTCAGTACGTAGTCTAGGTTATTTTTGTTCCGTATTAATCCCTGAATATTTAACTCAAGGATTTTCCTGCGTGCTAGGGGAATTCTTTGATAATTTAATTTTCTTTAGAGCTTTTAATAGGAACTCGAACATGCTATTAGATATGGTGTCTTTATTTGAAATTAAAGTGTCATCCTCGTTGTTGGAATTTTTCAAACTCACTAGTAATGAATTACTGATATTATACTGATATATATGTAGTGATATTATTTACACTTGTGCCATCAGCCGAACCCGATGGTTGCGCTTCACAAACGGAGTCATTAATCTTTCTTCTTTGGGGCACATTCGAATTCAACAAAAAGTCCGCACCATGCTTACGTGATGCTTTAGTTAAGCTCATGAGTTTCGCCCCTGAGCTATTACCAGACCTAACCTCAAACTCCAAATCAATAGGTCTGTTCTCGTACTTTCAGTCACTGAATTTTACTGAAATTTCCTGAATCATGTGATGAGGAAATTCATGAAAAGTACGGGAACGCTCTGTAGCGATTTAATGAATAAGAGGTTTGCTTGGAGGCGCCTCAACTGAACCGAAATCCAGAAGAGGGATTGAGAAGCAAGGTCGAAGTGATGGCGGACCATCTAGCAGGGACAAATAAAAAAAAAGTGCCGCGGGAGCAGGGTACCCTCGAAATGGCCGTGAAGGCCCCTCGTCCGCAAATGCGGAGCACCCTATAATGTGACCCCGCCGGATGCTGGTAGGCCGTTTTTGTTGATTAAAACGCAGTTGACTTTAGAGCGATTAGAGACAGACTAATTTATTTCCAAATACTTGCAAGTATATGCATAAGAACAAGTATTGAACTTATCATGTTATGTACATAAGGTCATGAGAGTGTATTTTATGTTCCAAAACCCCCACTAAATCATGTTTAAATAAATGTTCAATGTAATCAAATAAATTCAAAAACAAATATGTATGTAGCAATTGAAAATATTATTTCATCATATTGAAAGTTACTTGAAGATCAATTCAATTTTTAAACCATACAAATTTTTAAACTTCAGTAGATCAAATACATTAAAGCTTCAACCCCATTTTTTCTTGACAATAATTATGTTTATATCTGACGAGCATCAGCTACCATTTCCTCAGTGCCCACATGATGGATTTGAGTTGCACGTTCGACGCATTTTTGCCGAACAAAATGATGCCTCACGTCAATATGCTTGCTTCTTGGGTGATATGCATCATTTTCTGTCAATCGAATAGCGCTAGTATTATCACAATGAATAATGGTTGGCTCCTCTTGCGACCAAAACTCATTTTCAAACTGTCGCAGCCATATACATTCCTAAGTTGCAGCTGATAGACTCATATACTCAGCCTCGGTTGATGATAATGCAATAGTTGGCTGCCGTCGGCTACACCAAGAGATAGCACCACCATTACGAATGAAAACATAGCCGGTACATGAACGCATGTCATCAGTTTGACTTCCCCAGTCAGCATCCGTGAAACCAACTAGCTGTGAAACCCCTTAGTATACGTCAGCTTCATATCCTTCGTACCTTGTAAATAGCGTAATATTCGCTTCACCGCCAGCGAATGTGACATCCCAGGGTTGTTGTTAAAACGACTTACATTATTAATGGCAAATGCGATATCTGGTCTAGTTGCTTGAGCCAAATACAAAATACTGCCTACCGCTTTCTGAAATAGCACGCCTTTCATTTTTGCAATATCGTCAGCATTTTTGGGTGACATTTCCTTGGTTAATTTTTGATTTGGATCTACAGGTGTTGCTACTGGTTTACAATCAGCCATTCCGAATTTCGATAAAATCTCCATAAAATATTTCTTCTGCTCCAACTGTATTTTATTGTTCGCCTTGTCCATAGTGAAATGAATTACAATACAGCTTTCAGCTTTACCAATATTTTTCATTTTAAATTAGCTCATCAGCGTCGATTCCAATTCATTTTTTAGTTTAATATCATTCCAAAATAGCAGCAGATCATCCACATAGATCGCAATGAATATCATTGATTTACCATCAATGCGAAAGTAAACACAAGAATCCAATTTTGATTGCTAAAATCTAGCTTTGAGTATCGATTTGCTAATCTTCTCATTCCACTGTCGACTCACCTGTTTCAAACCATATATTGATTTTGATAATTTGCAAACTCGTCCGGAATTATCATCGAAAGCTTCTGGCTGATATATATAAATTTCTTCTTCCAAATCACCCTGTAGAAACGCTGTAATTGCATCCATTTTTGTTATTTCCAAATTGTACTGGACTGCGATTGACATTAAATATCGTATGGATGTGTATCTTAGAACTGGAATAAGTTTCATCATAGTCAATACCTTTTCTCTGTGCACAGCCCTTTGCAACAAGTCTTGCCTTAAATTCTTGAGTATACCCTTCGTTGCTCGTTTTTGTTTTAAAAATCCATTTATTTCGAATCGCTTGTTTATCCTTCGGCAAATTACACAGCTCCCAGGTTTGGTTCTCTAACAAAGAACTCATTTCACGTTCCATAGCTTTTCTCCATTCATTGCCATCTACATCTTCTAACGCTTCCTTAACCGTAATTGGATCACACTTACTTTCATCGTTTGTAGCCATATGTGTAACAGCCCCCTCAATAATTCGTTGTTTTGGCTGTCGTTCTGATCGACGTAACTGAATCAAAGTATCAGCATTAAGTATATTATTATTAACTTTAGTTGGAGTAAAGTTAGGATTATCCTCGCAACTATTGAACGTAGTTACACTATCGGTGTTGTCAATTGCCCCCACTGAATCAGGATCAATTTTCATTTCATCATTCGTATCTTTTGTCTGTGATTGTGATGGTTTCTGAAATTCAATCTCTAATCGTGAGGCTTCCGCCATGTTTTGTTCCATAAAGACTACATCTCGACTAAAAGTTAGTTTTAGGGTATTTGGATCTATCAGCCGATATCCCTTCTTGTATTCATCGAAACCCACCAAAATCATTTTTTTTTGTCCCACTTCGTCCTGTTCTGCTTTAGAACATGCACCATGGCTTGAGATCCAAAAACACGAAGATGTCCAACGTTTGCCTTCTTTCCTGTCCACGCTTCATATGGTGTTTTATTTTTCAAGTTTGAACATGGTGACCGATTATTTAAATATACTGCATTGTTTACAGCTTCCGCCCAGAACTTCACGTCTAATTTTGCATCGAAGAGCCTGCACCTGGCTTTTTCTACCGCGGTCCGATTCATCCGTTCTGATAATCCATTTTGCTCGGGTGTGTAAGTATTCGACGTTTGATGTATAATTCCACTTTGTTTTAAAACACCACAATTCTCCACCGTTATCCGTACGTAGAATCTTAATTTTCCGTTCTACTTGATTTTCCACTTTTGTTTTGAATTCTTTGAAACGATTTAATGTTTCATCCTTCTTTCTCAAAAAGTAAAGAAATGCTTTACGACTGCAATCATCTGTAAACAGTAAAAAATAAACTGCACCACCAATAGACTTGTTTTCATGGGACCGCATAAATCCGCATGCACTATCTCCAGAAGCGAATCCGAATGTGAACCAGTCTTCGGAAACGAATGTCTTGGCCGTTTTCCTTCACAACAGACGACACATTTATTCCTATTGTCAATTTTATCACTAATATTGATACCTTTTACAATGCCGTTACTCATTTTCGACATATCAGTATCATTTATGTGTCCCAAACGACGATACCAAATACTTGACGTCGAAATTGACGATGGCGTAAAAAAACAATCAACCTGATTTACATTTAATCGGTACATATTGTTTATTAGTTCACCTGTTGCGATAATGTCATTCTGGCTATTCAGAATACTGCAACCGATATCATTGAATACAACTCTATTTCCATTTCTAGTCAGCTGGCTAACAGACAGCAAATTTGTTGCAAGCTCTGGGACATATAACACATCTTTCACCAGTACATAAAAAATTTTCCCTTGTACACATGTTTGCAATTTTACATCACCACTACAATTAACTGGTGCAGGCATATCATTTGCAACTTTAATTTCACCAGTGTGTGTATTGCTTATATTTGATAACCAGTTTTGGTTCACTGTTAAATGATCTGATGCACCGGAATCTATATACCAGTGGCTTTTGTCGAATTTGCCTGCTAAAAACAAAGCACTAAATGCTTGCACATTGTTTTTTGACTTAGCTGTCTTTTCTGAGCTTTGCTTGAACCTGCTAGTACATTAAAACTTTTTATGGCCCAATTGACCGCACTCGCAGCACTTAATAGGTTTTTTACCTTTATTTTTAAATCCCTTCTTGGTGACAAATGCGGTGGATCCAAGCTCATTTTGTTCAGTTTCTGAATCGAGTAATTTTGTCCTGATCAAGTCTGCCGAAATTGTGACACTGAGTGTTCAATTGCCATTATCATGGTCGTGAATTTCGGTGTTGGTAATCCAGCCAGCAACAACGATCCTATACACTCATCATCAATTTTGAAACCGGTACCCTGCAATTTCTGAGCAGTTTCCATGATGTGAGTCACATATGATTCCATTGAATCGAAATCCTCCAATCGCGATGATATTAATGTTCGCAGCAGTCCGATGCGACGTGTACGGCCTGTGTCATCGAACATTTTTTTCAGTGTGCTCCAGATGTCCTGCGCGGATCCCGCCGTCCTAATATGAACGTATAACGACGGGTCGATAGACAGCACCAGCTTCGATTTCGCCTCCGCATTCTTATTATCCTCCTTCTCGGTCCCGATGATGGTCTTTTCCAGACCATCCAATACTAAATAATTTTCGACCACGAACGACCAATCTGAATAATTTGCACGACCTTTCAACTTCGGAATACTCGTCAAAAAATTAGCCATTGCAAATCCGGATAAAAATTTTAAAATGCGTTATCTTCGCGACAATGGGTGACTGGGCCCCATAACCTGTTGATTAAAACGTAGTTGACTTTAGAGCGATTAGAGACAGACTAGGTTATTTCCAAATACTTGCAGGTATATACATAAGAACAAGTATTGAACTTATCATGTTATGTAGATAAGGTCATGAGAGTGTATTTTATGTTCCAACAGTTTTGCTAGCTCTATGCGGCTGGGGTCGGTCAATAGAAAATGGGGTGGATTAGCTCCCAGAAAACAAAGGGGGACGCTATGTATTATTCATCCGTAATGAAATAATACTAGCCGCAATATTCATCAAAAAAAGAAAAGGGGCTTTGTCCGTAAAAGACCAGAAGCAGCTCTCAGGCATAGGCTGTAAGGCAGTAAACGAGAAAAACGCGCGAATCTACATTTTGGGGGAAAAAATGCCTCTTTTTGGTAGGCCCGATGATGAGGCAGACAGCCTCAGGTCCCTGATGTTATGGGGCTCAGATCCCAGATGCTAGGGGGTCTCGCCGCCCACTGACCTTGACCGACATAAACCATAAATCAAAACAAAGCGCTCACCAAGCAAACTACTTGGCCAAGATCCCTCCCTTCAAAAAGGTGACAATCCGCAAACTACTCAAACATCGGCCAGCCAGGCCATCGCGAAACCTGAAAGAAAATGTCCTCACGGGCTTTCGCCCAATAAAAAAACCGGAGGTTCAAGTTTAGCAATTCATTGTTATTATTTTTTCAGAATGAGCGAAACAAAGTAATATTGACATGAAGACAGCATATACATACGAGAGTTACATTTCATACGAGAGTTACATTTTTAGATTATATTACATTGCCAAGATGAATGGTTCAAGTGAGAATGTTGACGATTGAGTTGGCATTTGGCCTTGTCGTTTTCTCTTTTCTTGTTTTTTTTGTTTATGCATGATTTTACATAGCTTGCCTTTTGGAGCTGATAAACAAGTTTTGTTAAAGTCAATACTTTACTAATGTTACTATTTTGGTAATATTTTATTAATACTTTTGTTATTGCTCAAATTTAATCATTTTCTAAGATTCATTCTCATCTCATACAAATCTACTCGCAATAAAAAAGAGGCTATGCATTTTCTCATTAACCAAACTACCTTTGTGCCTTCTTTTTTTTTTGAAAATTGATTTCAATTCCACCTTAATTCACATACCTAAAAACACAATCTTCATGTTGCCATATTGGCACCCAAATCACCCAAAATAAATTCACCCAAAATAAACCTAGCCACTTGCCAAATAGTGTAATACTAACATTGATATATGTATGTATAACTAAATTAAATATAATACGTACGTATCAATTTTTTCTCTAGATTGATGAGAACTCGACTTTTCGTTTTGAATTAATGAATTTCGAAGTAAAGAATAATTCATCGTTAAAGCAAATCAGCGTCTCAAGATACATACAAACGGTATCCGGATATTTTCCATTGTATAATAGATTTTTTTTTGTGTAGACTTTATAATATAAATATACGTTGCGTTCATTATTACAGTTAGATTAGACAATAGGGAGGATTTAGAAAAAAATGTGTTTACGTGAATATTCAAGCCTGTTTGATAAATCCAAAATAAAACGTTGAAGATAAAAGCGAGACAGGTTTCTTTGGAAGTAGCCATTATAATTAAGAAAGATTTTTTTTTTTACCTCCTTCCTTCCACTCTCTCCATCACTCAATCAAAATGCACGGTCCGTGTGCATCAATTCTCCTCAATATATGTTAACTTCGTACTTCCCAGACAATAAAATATTGGTATAAGGGAAAGCACTTCATTATAAACTATCGTCTTCAAATGATATCGCCTGTTTCTTGTCGTCAAGACTTATGCCCAGAGAAAAGTTTAGAAAAAACTCTGGTTGGCGCCTTCATTATCTTTGTAAAAGGAATGATCGTAGATTTTCCTTAAATTTAACCAAATTCGCTGATTTTCTTATATCCTCAGGTAAGGTATTGTAATAAGCCAAAGACTGTTGGACTGGATCCATTTTCAAACGATCTGTCCTAGCTTTTTTGATCGCAAGGTTATTCGCCGATCTTGTGGCTGTCTGAGTTATTTCTCCAACATTTCTTATAACATATGGCCATTTGAGTTTTTTGTTAAGTATCTTAAATATTAGCTTTCCTTGTTCAAGACACATTATTTGTTTTATGCTTAGTAGTCCTGTTTCACGATACACATCTAAGCTTGGAGTCAAAGTTGGCATTTTGTATATAGTCTTGATAGCCTTAGTGATTAGTCTTCCGATCAAATCGATGTTTTGCTTCGATGTTTGCTTCCACAAAACTGCTCCATAAGAGATGTTCGACAAAATAAAAGCATTGAAAATGTCAAGTTTGATGTTGAGAGATAAAAAATCATATTTTTTTAGGATTCCTATCATAGGCGCTACTTTAAGTCTGATGTTATTGATATGTTGTAGCCAAGACATTTTCTCATCTAAAGTTAGTCCTAAGTATCTAATTGACTTGACCTTTTCCAATTGTATTCCATTGATTTGTAATGATGGATTAATTTGCTGCTTGTTCTTTTGTTGGAATACTAAATATTTAGTCTTTTGGATGTTTATTATTAATTTACTTTGTTCGAGCCAATTCCAATATTTTCTTAGGTCATCATTTATATTTTGCTGGAGAGTTAATTCTTTTTTACCGGAATACAGCAGTAGTGTGTCATCAGCAAATAAAACTATTTTTCCCAACAGATGAATGTCCTGTACGCTGTTAATGTACAGTAAAAACAGTAATGGCCCTTGAGGAACGCCGATGTTTATAGTGCATTCCTGACTTTTATACATATTGTTAGTTGTAATAATACGCCTGTTGAAGAGATAATTCTTTATCAAAAGCTTGAAGTTGTGATGGATTCCGTATATTTCGAGCCTCTGAAGCAGGATGTCGTGGTTAATGGTGTCAAAGGCCTTTTTCAGATCCACGAAGATTGCCGCTACATAGTCGCCCTTATCCAATTCACTGTTGATGAAATGTACTGCATCTAATGTTGCTGCTAGTGTACTACTGTTTTCTTGAAAGCCATATTGAATTGGCGTCAAAATGGAGTTAGTCTTAATAAATTGAAGCAGTTGTTTTTGAATGGCTCTTTCAAATATTTTACTTAGGACACTTGTCACAGCTATTGGGCGATAATTTGATGGTTCTGCTGGATCACCACCTTTGAAGATTGGAGTGATTTTCGCTAGTTTAAGACAATCAGGGAATGTACCAGCTGCTAGGTGCTTATTTATTATTGTTGTTAGAAGCTCCAAAATATGATTTTTTAGAAATTTAATATCCTCCGATGTTATACTATCCAGACCAGGAGAAACCTTTGATTTAAGGCTGTCGATTATTTCAGATATTTCAACAGGACCAGTGGGACGCAAGTGAATTGAAGTGCACATATTAGGCTCAATATGAATACTCGATCGTGATGAAAGTTGTAGTTGCTCGGTGACAAGTGTTCCAATGGTAGCGAAGAAGTTGTTTAACTGCTGTGCTACTTCTTCGGGGTCTGTAATGGATGTTCCACTTATCAACAGTTCATCTATGCACGTTGAAGATTTGTTTTGTTGTTTAGACAAGAGCTCATTTACTAGTTGCCAATATCTGGAGGTATTTCCGGCTGAAGCTTCAAACTTATTTCTGTAGAAACGTTTTTTGGCCTCCATGATAGCTCGATTCGAATCCTTCTTTATAGATAAGTAGATCTGCTTCTTGAACGTGGAGTTTGGATCTGCTTTGTATTTTTTGTAAGCAGCTCGTTTTCGATTTGCAGCATCAATTACATTCCTAGTGATCCAAGATTGTACTCGTACACGAACTTGTTTTGTTGTTGTTGCTTTAACCTTAGCTTCGGTTATCTTCTTAATCAGCTCATCAAAGTCCGAAGTTGGAGACCCTTGGAGACTAACTATGAAGTTCCTTAAGAAATCTTTATTATTGGTTCTGCTCATCGATATTTTTTTAGGCCGTATTTTAGCTTTGACGAGATTTTCGATGGATAAGTTAATTACTTTATGGTCTAAGCCGGGCCAGTCGTCATCATTGTAAGACATACGTTCACTCATGTTTGGATGTTTTATGATCACATGATCGAGTAGTGTTTCGGACGTCATAGTGATGCGTGTTGGCTTTGTCTTGTTAAGTACGACTCCATTATTTGTCGCAATTATATCGAGATATTCGCTGCATATGGTAGAAGATGTTAAAATATCAATATTTGTATCTGCTACAGTGATTAATTTCTCGATAGTCGAATAGAATTCGTCGATATGATTGAGAAAGAGATGGTCTTCTTCATTTGGTGCTTTATAAAAGGTGCCGATGTTAATTTTTCCTGAACTAAGTGCAAGCTCAACTACTATAGTGTTATATTTATCAGACATGCTGACAAGCTTTGAGCGAATGTTTGACTTCACAAGTATTGCTGTGCCTCCTCCACGGCCCGATTGTCTTGTGCAGAAATAGCCTGTATATCCTCTCGGCGTATAGAGTTCCTGTTCGTTGCTATATATCCATATTTCATTAAGAGCTACAACATCGATGTTTTTGTTGGAACATAAATAAATATTGATATCGTCAATTTTATTACGAATGCTTCTAACGTTTGCGTAGAAAATGTTTAAAAGACAATTTTTTTCGTTTGGTGTTGATCTAATATCCATAGTTGATTCGCTTTTGGTTAACTTCAATCATTCTCTTAAATTCCGGGCACTCATAACTGTCTGCGCGATGTTGTGTATGCAGATGATTTTTAATTATGCAATTATTGCATTTTAAAGAAGATACTGTACATGC
Organism: Nemotelus pantherinus; assembly: GCA_963978885.1. Taxonomy (NCBI): domain Eukaryota; kingdom Metazoa; phylum Arthropoda; class Insecta; order Diptera; family Stratiomyidae; genus Nemotelus; species Nemotelus pantherinus. Next base: position 85,586,262 of record OZ022264.1, read on the forward strand.
GTGAGTAAGATGATTACCAGCACATTTAGCACACACTTCCTTTGCCTGGCATGTTTGGGATTTATGGCCAAATCCTTGACATTTAAAACATCGCATTACGTTGTGGTCTTCAACAACGTAATGGGAGCCGAAATTGATGTTGATGTATTGGTTCACCATTCTTTCAAATAGCTTCCCACCAACCTCCACAAAAGCTATCCATTTATTTGTTTTTTTTGCCTGCCTCATATGTACCACCTCAAATTTATCATTAATGTCTATGTTATGGTTAAGACTGATTATTTCTTCTTTCAGCTCTTGCGTGCTGTATTTTTGTTGGAGTCCTCTTATCATCAGTCGAGGCAGTTTCTCCTTGGTACATTCGATTTTATATTGCGCTCCTAAGTTTTCTTCTAGGTTTTTTACTAGAACCTCAGTATTTTGCTGGTTATTGGATTTAATTAATATACCCCCACTTCTAAGTGGTTTTGTAAATTCAACTGGTGTTTTCAATTTTACTGGGTTGATTTTTTTTTTAATGTCACTCAACGTACTAGCAGCATCTTGCTCATTTTTTGGCTTAATGATGATGCCTTTGTTAAATTTTTTCAATTTAATTGCACTAAATGGCTTTGCTCTGGTGACATCTGCATATGAGGGAATAGGGACAGGCTTGATACTTGTTTTCGTAATTTGCTCAATTTTACAATTAATTGTTTTTAAGAGCTCATGATTTTTTTCCACTTGCAGCGTAATTCTGTCCTCACGACTTTTGCGCAGTGCTGTTTCGCATTTCTTGCAGAACCACTTAACCTTACTGCCAAGCTCTTTTATCAGTTCAAACTCCGCTTTGGTAACGTTAATGCAGCCGATGTGGTAATTCTTGTCGCCACAAAAACCTTCGCAAATGAGTGCTGGATGTTCTTCTGCTATTTGCTTTTTACATTTCCCACACTTTTCCTCTTCAGTCATTATTTTATAATGTAAAAAACTTTGGTTTTAATAAATCAAGGATATAAAATCAATGTAGAGAAATTTAATTTAATTTCATATATTCGATGACGTAATCGCAGCATCGGTCTTAAGCTCTACACCACTAGGAAAGTGCAAAGCTCTTCAACCAGTTTACTAAGTTCTACAATCACACTCAAACAACAAGCTTAACATCCACTCCACTCTATGCTAGCTATCACAAGCACGCGCGTTTTACAAGCTCACTCTGAAAAGCGTAGCTTAGCATCCACTCAGCGCAAAACAGTCTACCAGTCATACAGGGGAAGAAGCTTTAACCACTCCGTTCAATACTAGTTACTACAGGCACACAAGTTCCACAAAGCTCACTCCGAAAAAGTACTTAGGGTCCACTCAGGTTGAACAGTCTAACAGTCACACAAAATTGCAAACAGTTAAATTCAAATCAAAATTTAAAGGAAAATTTTCACCGAATCCTATCCGTTTGACTTCGGGTGCACTGTATCACTTCCAATTTCAATAACATTTAGACTAGTTTTCAATTTAAAATCAAAAACTCGCACTTAATCACTGTATTATTCACTCCAAATATTATTTTCGATAGACAGACTTCACACACGTCTCAACGCTTTGTCGCTTTCAAAGCTTTTTTCTATTTAGATTTTACTATTATTCCTTTTAAATCCAGAACTGTTACATGGAGTTTCATTTCGTCGTTACTATATTTTCATAGCACAATTTTCGCAAATATTTATCGTATCAAAATATAAATATTACTAATGCTTGATTCATAAAATATACATCACTATCAAATGTCAGTCTTCCCATATACTTCGCCCTTTGACAAATGTATCTTTAAATCCTTTCCAAATACCTAAATGGTTAGTGATCTTTTCTTCGTCATTTTTTTCATCATTCAGATTCGGATATTTTATTTTGAAAGAATCTTTAATTAATTAATAATGCGAGAAATCGTCAAGTGAGTGTTTATCTTGCCCAATAATACACCGCAGCAATTCTTACTGTCGATAGAATTGATTGAGAATTTGCCGCATATGTTTAACTGGTTCTTGAAAATGAATAGGCCAATTGACATTAATGCAGCTATTTCCTGATCATCGTCAACTACAGTAAATCGAGCATATTTGTGGAAGTTTTGTACGTATATTGTATGCATGAAGTTTTGTATACATATTGTATATGTGAAGTTTTGTTTACAGGTTGTGGTACACCTTGGTGTGAGGACGAACCTTAGTCGAAATGCAAGTTATGACTTAATATTATAATTACAACGCATCCACGCACAAAGAAATAACGTTTTATTTATATTTTAGCTAAAAATTCGCACGTGAAATCTCCGTGTATATCGGCACTGCCCGGTGGAAATGTCAAAATGACCACGAAAAATGACGTCAAAGCTACGATTACGTAGCATGTACTTCTAGAAGGCATTGAAACAACGAAGTCAATTTTTTTCAAAGGATTTTCATTCTGCAACTTCGCAGGTAATTACCTCATAACAAACTGGAAAGGCCGGCACAATTGGGTATACATTTCAATATTCTATTTGAATTTGATTCTTTGTTAAGTATTTGCAGCATTGAATGGAAATATATTTTTCACCAAAAATATATATGAATGAGTGATGCAGTTAGGTATGATTGCCCTCCTCTTCAATATCCAATGCTTTAAAACGTGTCGGCTAAACTCGATTACGTGCCCCTAAAGCTTCAGACAATTTTACCGATTGTGCTTTTGTAGTTGTGTGTTTGTTTGGGGGTGTTTTTCTTTTGTTTGTTTGTTTTTTTGTAGGTTTTTTGTTAGCTATTCTGTTAGTTTCCTTCAAGCTGTAGCTAGTTTTCTTCAAGTTTTAGTTAGTTATTCTTTAAGTCAAGTTAGTTATTGTTCACGACCAGGGATCAAAAATTGAAGCATAACAAAAACGTACAAAAAATACAAAATACACAAATACAATACAAAGAAACATACAAAAGACAACCCCCCAAAAACAAACACACAGCCACAAAAAAAAAAATCGGGTAAATCGGGACTATGGAAGCACGTAATCGAGTTTTACCAACGTGTCTGCCTGTAGGAAAATAAAGCTGGAGTTACAATCAATGTAACACAAGTTTGTTGCACAACAAAATGAGTGTGAAGACATGAGAATGTATGGGAGCAGTTACAATGATGCAACACAACTTTGCTGCGCAGCAAAGATTGCTCATACCTCAAACTTGGCATGGCAACAACATTTTTGAAAATATTCAATTCCACTAATTCCTATGAACGGCCAGGAAATGGGAAATGTCATATGCAAATGAAATTCAGAATTTGTTTTTTTGTCTCATTTTTGCTTTGCAATATATTCTGCAGCTTTTAAAGGATAAAATACTCACTGATATCACTTTCCGAGACTTATAGAAGAATATAGCCAGTGACAGATGACGGTATTTGTTGTGTTGCATTGATTGTAACTCCAGCATCAAGAAATTTGAAAATAAGCAAACTTAAATAACAATTTATTTTTAATATGAAAACTCTGCACACTTTGAAAACTAAGAAGGGTAAATTTAATTCAATTGACAACTTTTAAGAAGTACATCATTGCTCACCTTACATCATACATCATTGCTCACCTTACTTTTTTGCTAACAGCACCACCACGAGAAGGTAAAGTAAGGAGATTGGGAACCAGAGGTTTTTTTGTTGCACATAATTCCCCTTTACGGTGCCGCCCTCCTCCAACCCACCTACTTAAGTATCAATACTAGGCGTTTCCCACAGTGCCACTTCCTCCAATATCTCAACAAACCATGCCGTTTTTATCTCTCTCATACATGCTCATGCTTTTTACTCGCAACCTAGAAATCTTCGAAAATAAACTGAACTATTGCTCCAAATACTAGCTGATTCACCTAACGCTTAAAACTACCCTTCTAAGACATAAGCATGCAGTCACCGCCCGCGGCACTTTCTTCAATTTCTCTCAATTAGCCATGCCGTTTATTTCTCTCCCGTACATGCTCATGCTTAATACCCGCAACCTAGAAATCTTCGAAAATAAACTCAACTATTGTTCAAAATACTAGCTGATTCACCTAACGCTTAAAACTACCCTTCTCCGACATAAACATGCAGTCACCGCCTGCGGCACTTTCTTCAATTTCTCTCAATTAGCCATGCCGTTCATTTCTCTCTCGTACATGCTCATGCTTAATACCCGCAACCTAGAAATCTTCGAAAATAAACTCAACTATTGTTCAAAATACTAGCTGATTCACCTAACGCTTAAAACTACCCTTCTCCGACATAAACATGCAGTCATCGCCTGCGGCACTTTCTTCAATTTCTCTCAATTAGCCATGCCGTTCATTTCTCTCTCGTACATGCTCATGCTTAATACCCGCAACCTAGAAATCTTCGAAAATAAACTCAACTATTGTTCAAAATACTAGCTGATTCACCTAACGCTTAAAACTACCCTTCTCCGACATAAGCATGCAGTCACCGCCTGCGGCACTTTCTTCAATTTCTCTCAATTAGCCATGCCGTTCATTTCTCTCTCGTACATGCTCATGCTTAATACCCGCAACCTAGAAATCTTCGAAAATAAACTCAACTATTGTTCAAAATACTAGCTGATTCACCTAACGCTTAAAACTACCCTTCTCCGACATAAACATGCAGTCACCGCCTGCGGCACTTTCTTCAATTTCTCTCAATTAGCCGTGCCGTTCATTTCTCTCTCGTACATGCTCATGCTTAATACCCGCAACCTAGAAATCTTCGAAAATAAACTTAACTATTGTTCAAAATACTAGCTGATTCACCTAACGCTTAAAACTACCCTTCTCCGACATAAACATGCAGTCACCGCCTGCGGCACTTTCTTCAATTTCTCTCAATTAGCCATGCCGTTCATTTCTCTCTCGTACATGCTCATGCTTAATACCCGCAACCTAGAAATCTTCGAAAATAAACTCAACTATTGTTCCAAATACTAGCTGATTCACTTAACGCTTAATACTACCCTTCTCCGACATAAACATGCAGTCACCGCCTGCGGCACTTTCTTCAATTTCTCTCAATTAGCCATGCCGTTCATTTCTCTCTCGTACATGCTCATGCTTAATACCCGCAACCTAGAAATCTTCGAAAATAAACTCAACTATTGTTCCAAATACTAGCTGATTCACTTAACGCTTAATACTACCCTTCTCCGACATAAACATGCAGTCACCGCCTGCGGCACTTTCTTCAATTTCTCTCAATTAGCCATGCCGTTCATTTCTCTCTCGTACATGCTCATGCTTAATACCCGCAACCTAGAAATCTTCGAAAATAAACTCAACTATTGTTCAAAATACTAGCTGATTCACCTAACGCTTAAAACTACCCTTCTCCGACATAAACATGCAGTCACCGCCTGCGGCACTTTCTTCAATTTCTCTCAATTAGCCATGCCGTTCATTTCTCTCTCGTACATGCTCATGCTTAATACCCGCAACCTAGAAATCTTCGAAAATAAACTCAACTATTGTTCAAAATACTAGCTGATTCACCTAACGCTTAAAACTACCCTTCTCCGACATAAACATGCAGTCACCGCCTGCGGCACTTTCTTCAATTTCTCTCAATTAGCCATGCCGTTCATTTCTCTCTCGTACATGCTCATGCTTAATACCCGCAACCTAGAAATCTTCGAAAATAAACTCAACTATTGTTCCAAATACTAGCTGATTCACTTAACGCTTAATACTACCCTTCTAAGCCATAAGCATGCAGTCACCGCCCGCGGCACTTTCTTCAATTTCTCTTAATTAGCCATGCCGTTCATTTCTCTCTCGTACATGCTCATGCTTCCTACCCGCAACCTAGAAATCTTCGAAAATAAACTCAACTATTGTTCCAAATACTAGCTGATTCACTTAACGCTTAATACTACCCTTCTAAGCCATAAGCATGCAGTCACCGCCCGCGGCACTTTCTTCAATTTCTCTTAATTAGCCATGCCGTTCATTTCTCTCTCGTACATGCTCATGCTTCCTACCCGCAACCTAGAAATCTTCGAAAATAAACTCAACTATTGTTCAAAATACTAGCTGATTCACCTAACGCTTAAAACTACCCTTCTCCGACATAAACATGCAGTCACCGCCTGCGGCACTTTCTTCAATTTCTCTCAATTAGCCATGCCGTTCATTTCTCTCTCTTGTACATGATCATGCTTAATACCCGCAACCTAGAAATCTTCGAAAATAAACTCAACTATTGTTCAAAATACTAGCTGATTCACCTAACGCTTAAAACTACCCTTCTCCGACATAAACATGCAGTCACCGCCTGCGGCACTTTTTTCAAATTCTCACAATAAGTCACATTAATCCTTTATTGGCTCACTGAGCTCTGGTATCTGCTCGCAGTAATTGAGAGACATTCCGATCATCTAGGCTGCTATTGAATCGTTTTAAGAGGCTTTTCAATCTTATTGCTAAAAATGATTTGATAATAATAGTCTTATCTCCAGTGTCACAGCAGGGAGTGTAAGGAAGATTGTTAAAGATATTCACTAAAGTCTTACAAATGTTCTCCTTAGTTATCAGATAGTTAAAATTGCTGCAAAATGCGTCTTCTAGTTTATATATATAATCCATAAATGCATCTGGCGGTCTTACTAAGGTGCAGCCATCATATTGTTTGTATCTGATGTACATTGTCTCCTCTCTTTCAGTTGTTTCACTGTGAATATTGCATGAATGGCTTTCCAAATATCTTTTTAAAATGTATCCACCGACATAATAAAAAGCATTTGTTTCATCCATATCCATTACTGGTATATCTGCAGCTAAATCTATTTCGTTTGAAACCGATTTTTGTGGCTCTTCTGTGAAATTTAAGCGTACTGCTGGGGCCTGCCATTCTCTGTCTTCTTCGCAATTACCTTGCTTAATGATTTCCAAATATTTGGAACTGAAAACTTTTTTGAAAGCTCTGGTAAATTGAAGTGGTGTGGGATTTCGATTATTGCCGCCCATTTTTCGCAACATACCGAATGTATGTTCTAAACAATCCTGGTTTAAATGCCTTGTTAGTAGAAATTCAACATTTGTTTCCTTTAAAATAGAAAATAAACCAATTAAACTATTTAGCGATATGAGCCATCCTTTAATACATTTTACTTTAGAGGTTATGTCTTTTTCTTTATCTATAATCTTAATACTTAATAATAAATTTTTCATCTGCAGTAGATAGTCCATTTGGTTTGGTGTCGCTTTGAAGGGTCTTCTTAAGACTTTCCTCTCCGAAAATCGATTTGAATTAAAAATATCGAATAAACCGTCGAAACTTTTTAAAAACTCTGCTGTTTCCAATGCATCTTGAGTTATTTGCCCGTTGGAAGCCCTTGTGTATATTCCCGCGGCTACAGTATAGCTAAACACTTGCGTGGCTAATTTCACTCTCATTTTTTTAAAATTGGAGGGGTATATATGGTGCCTTGTAAGTTTCGGTGCGAGTTTAAAATTTTGCTGCTTGTCCTTTCTATAGAACTCCTTCACATGGTCCCAGCTGGCTACTTTTCCATCCCCGAATTCAATATTTGACTTCGACAAATTATTTCGGATCGATTTTATTAAATGCGGTGCATCGAAAAAGAAAAATATTTTTTCATCACATTCTTCAACTTTAAAATGTGAACACTCAGGGGAAATACCCAACAGTTTCGATAATGAAATAAAATTCGATCCTTGGTCGCAGACAATGCCTCTTGGTTGCATGCCAGCTTGGCGCAACTGTTTTATTATGTCGAACAGCATTTCCTTTAATTTTTTGGCAGGGCATGATGTGTTCACAAAAGCATAACCAACAAGTTGCCTATATTGGTGCGTGATTCCTCTCACCATGAATACTACAGCTGATTTACCGATGCATTGTGTTCTATTTTTACCATCGTCTTCTAATCCAATGATCATGTCTCTCTGCCTATCGTAATCCGTATGAGGATGCAATGCCATTTCATCTATACATATCATGCAATTTTTTGCGATGGCGGGCAAGTTTTCAGTTTTCAGCTGTAAGCTCTGGAAGTAAATATCTTTAACTCCAGGACCTGTGGGCCACTTCCGTACGATTGCCCTTAGTGTATCCTCACAAGGCAAACATTTGAAACATTTTGTTAAATAGCGATAAACAAGCGGTGAAATGTGGTATATTGACAAACTAAGTTGCTTTAACTCGTCTGTATATCTAACCCCTGTTTTTTGCCGATTTGAGTTTAGCACAAATGATTCAATTAACGCAAAAAGCTCTGGCGGCAAGAGGTTTTTTGCTTGTGTCAGGAATTCTACTTGGGTACTATTCAAATTAGCTTCAATCTGAGAAACTCCCGGTGTCGCCAATGTTTTCTGCATTCGTTTTAATTTTTTTCTTCTCTCTGCCAGGCTAAAGCTTAATGCTCCGAAGCTTTTCTCCGTTTGCGTCGACTTGTTCTTCTCCTAATAAGGTAACCAAAAGTTGAAAACCAAAGAGGGGACAAACAAAATCAGGATAAATTGGGAATGAAACATAAATGTATAAATGAATGAAAAGAATGAAAATAATAAAACACGGATTAAGTATATCGAGTATTTTACAGGTATAAATATTCATACCATTATTATAACGCCTGTCGCAATAGAACTTTCAATATCGTCTGCCTGAAATGATAACTCGTTACTCTCAAACTCTACATCCGTACCGTTATGTTCCTCGTAGAAGGGGACTGCCGTTGGTGTAAGTCTCTGCCCCTTCGGCCCAAACATTTCGGGACGAAAATGGTCCAGGCAGACATAGAGTGGAGTCTCACTCCCCGCCAAATCTTCCCTCTTTAAAATACGCAACCACGATTCACGACTATAACAAAAGTACAAAAGTGCGTTTGAACTTTGCAGAGATATGACTTATTCGTTTTTATTTCATATTTATTTCCCAATTTAAAATTTTCCCGCAATTGCTACCTAATGTATCTTAAAACAATACTATAATTTCCACTTGTAAAATTATTTAGTCGTAGTGATAGAATTTATTGCGATATTTAGTTTATTGGAGGATTTAAATAAAAATCTTTAATTCTTAATATTTGGTGCTATGTAAGGCTGGGGTAGATAAACAAAGGTCCATTACAACGGTTAGTGGCGATATGCAAATTCTTTAATTTACCAATGCTAATAATAATAACAATTTTATTTGCCACAAAATGACCATTAAAAATAAAGGTAACAGCTTATATTTTGAAAAACTAATTGATATGCAACATTAAATGAATTTTTTCGTTTGTAACGACTTTATGTTTCGAAAGACGGTATTGTAAGAATACCTAAAATTATTTGGAAACATAAGTTTTGGGGTAAAAAAAATAGTGGCTATAGGTTGTTATGTTTGATACAACCTAAGTTTTTAGTGTTACCTTCATGACTTTAATTTACTTTAATTTGTTTGAGCTGTCATGTGTCCAGAGATTGATTATGTACTATAAAGGCTTGGAGATAGAATTGTCAATTTGTTAAAAGAGCATTGACCTGTAAGCCATTAGTACCAGAGGCCACATTTGATTTGAAGCTTAATGTGGTGTACACTATGCCGTGCTCTAGTATTGGAAGAAAAATGGTATTGCAACTTATATTAAGTATGCTGCCTACGTTTGGAATTGCTCCCGTAACTTGGAAATGACTTGCTAATTTTAAGGCCAACGTTAGCAAAATGTCTGTTAAACACATGAGCAAATTTTTGCTTATTATTAGAAATTATCTCCCCACTTGCAGACAATATTATTTATTATAAACAACTTCTGACCATTGTTAAAATTTTTTTAAATACTGGTTGGGAGAAGTCATTTAATTGATTCAGGATCATTGAATTTCAAACTTTTTCACTGCGGGTATTAATGTTTGTTTTTACATTCACATATTGTTTGAATTAAAGTCACATATTTTTATTTTTTCTTATTTAATTAATTTGTGTCACCACAGTCGAATTTGGGTGTATAGTTATCAAAAAAATGTGATTGAAGTCTGATATCAATTAGTTTATTGAATTAAAATGACATAGGCTGAATTTTGTGTAAATATAAGTTGTTTTCGGTTCATAACAATTTTCATAGTAGTTTTCTTCTTTGGCTTGCAATGCGCCTGGTTATTATATCTTGCTTTTAGATATTCTGTACTATTACTTTTGGATCATTGGCTTGATACATTAGCGGGTCCACTATCAATTCGTTTCATTTCTTCTCTCTTCCCACATTTCTTCGCTCAAAGTGTGCCACGGAAGAAAACAATATAAAAGCAAAACTGTTATGACCCAGGAAAAATAATAATCACACACAATTGTGTGTTTTATATGGTAGTTTTTGTTGTTTGCTTATAAATTATCATCGTGTGTTTAGTTATCATCGTGTTCTGTATGTTTTTGAGAATCTTTCTTCATGTTTTTGCCTCTAATACCACCAGAGGACTAGTAGGGATCAACAATTTAAGAATAACTAACAAAAACGTACAAAAAAATACCAGAAGACAATGCACTGAAGATAAACCAAAAACAAAAAACACCCCTACAAACAAAATAGTCAAAGTAGTCAAGTATCATTATTATAACTAACATAATATGACTTAACTTGTTTGTGGAAATCGGAATGAAAATAAATTCAATTTACGACAGCCTGTTTTCGATTGGGAAATGCTGCCAGAAGCAGAATCAACAACCTATTGCAATTCGAAGGAAGAATAACTTGAAGAATGCACGACTTGATTCAGGATAATTTCCTGACAATGGAGAAAGGAAGGCAAATAGTCGATACTTTGATTATTTTCAAATTATTTAGGAACAAGAAATATATAAATACTTATCAATCAAATATTCTTATATATAAATATAATATTCATGAATATATATTGAATGCGTATTTCAAACAGTGTAAGAATGATTTTATTTAAATGGGAAGTGCAGTGATTTATATGAGAAAAATTCCTATTTCAAAATATTTTTATCTGCCAAAAATTATTTTTTTATTAAAAAAAATAACGTTTGCCGTTCATTTCCATTAAGCGATATTTCAGTGCTTAAAACAAAATATTATTACAATCCTTTTATAAAAACATCATTAAAACATTCTATGTGCAAAGTTTTAATGTGTCAATTTGATAAAAGTTTTGTATTATCGCTGTTTATTTGGACAATTATTGAAACTTGTAGATTCCTGGTGGTAAACTGTCGTTGTTCATGTGAATCTTCACTGGAAATTTAGTGATCCATTCCCGTTTTAAGACAACTAAAATAAATTTTGTACCAAAAATGTTGTAAGATTCTGTCTGTAAGACGATTAAAATAAATTTAGCACCAAAAACGAAAATGGAGGCTTCGCACACACCGGCAAACAAGCCATCATCACAGACCTTATCACTAGCCAGCGAGTAAGATTCGACGAACTGCCGTACTTGTAACAATTGGGGACAATTGTTTTTAACGGCGGAGGAGTTAGCAAACACCTTGCATAAAATGCAAACAAGGTGTACGATATTCGTTTACGACCGTAATCTAGAATTTGCTGCATTGCACCTTTCCACGCATATTATATTCCCACGAGCGAGAAAAGCAAGCGATAATGTAAGAATAATTTGAGTCAGTTATAATATGGAGGGACTACACTGATCTTTTTCAAAAAATCAATTTATGTATTATATTATTAACTTGCACTTACGCTTCTCTATTCGCCGGAACTTTGGTTAGTCGGGAAAATCTATTCCCACATTTTCTCACTATGCACTTCATATCTCTTATCTATTTTTTTCAATAAAACAATAAAATTTTTTCCACGTTTATTATCAATTCTTGCTAGAATTTTAATGACAATTGAATTCTCTTTAAATTTACTCGCGCCAAATTTTTTCAATCTGGCAGCTCGAAAACTTCGTTAATTTGCAAAAAAGGTAACATCTGGCCGCCCTAATTCGGTCAATTTACCTTACAACTACATACGCACGCTAGATTTTTCGTTGCTCACATACGGCTCACTACTCGCAAAAATACGACCACACTCTCAGGTCGCTTTGACAGATATTGCATTGCGTAAATGAAGGCGCCATTCCAATGTCAAAGTGGTTTTTTCTGGAAAATGGAAGGAGTTCACCCACTTATCATTCTATACACTTTGACAATAGTCCCCGATCGTCAGAAATATGGGAGTGTTAACAACCGACCGCTCTAAACGCAGTTTTGAACGACCGCTGTAAACGTCGTCAACGTCATAAACCGCCCGACTACTGTCACCGTCAGGACAAGACGAATCGGGAGTGTGCTCAATATTCTTGCTATAGCAGCTATTAGCTGCTATTGCAGCAACTCGGGCTGTCCAATGTCACGAAATAGCTACTTTCTGATGCTTGCTATTTGACTGTCGGGCTGTCCAATATTCCGAAATAGCCGCTATGGTAGCAGCTATTTGCTGCTCGTAGTCTGGAGGGAGTGTGTTCAATATTCTTGCTATAGCAGCTATTAGCAGCTATTTAAGCAGCTCTGGCTGTCCAATGTCACGAAATAGCTACTTTCTTATGCTTGCTATTTGACAGTCGGGCTGTCCAAGATTCCGGAATAGCTACTATGGTAACAGCTATTTGCTGCTCGCAGGCTGGAGGATAGCGCGAAAGTAGCTAAGGCAAAATGGATGTCCGTACACAGCTGACACATGGTTCTAACGTCATTTTTGATTAGAAATCGATATGAAATGAATTTTTTGTGCTTTAGTGACAAAGGAGATGAGCAATAAATTTAAATATATTGCTCTCATAAACTAAATACGGGCTTTTAAACACTAAAACTCAACTCGAGTTTTAAGTTGGCTTTTACTCAGCGCAGCTCATCTTGAGTTTTAAGAAGGCGGGCATAAAGCGTAAGAGGCCGGTTGCACTGATTCCTATATCATCAAATTTTCATAATTTTTTGCTCTTTTTCACATATATGGCGTCCAAAGCCGGAAATAAGTGATACGTTTTAATTATGTTAGAAAAATTTTAATGTTTTCTGCAGTTGTATGTTAAAAACTCCTAAATTTCATACAATTTCCAAAGTGCAATGGAAGAATTGAACTGATCCGCGAAAATGCAAATATTAAAATTAAAAAATTGAAAACAAAATTATTTTTGAATTTCCTGTGTAAAGACTGACCTTCGTAGCAGCTCTTGGCTGTCCAATATCCGCTTCACCTAGCTACTGCGAATTTTGACACTTGCTAAAGTGATGCTATGCTTTGCTTTTGGAGCAACTATAGCATGCACATTGAACACACCCCGGATGAACTTGGATACTTGTCCCCCAGAGAAACAAAATTCAAAAGTCAAAAAATTGGGGTAGGGGGTTTGAGGGTGCTCTTGAGATTTGTATTTGTGGCGCGCAATATATAGGAACGATAACGAATAATGTTAAAAGTGATAAGAGGTATATAATAATAAAAAGGAGTAGAAGAGCAAAACGGTAGTACGAAGAAGTGCATAAAATAAGTTAAAAAGAAAAAATATGTTTAAAAAGCAATGAATCTATATGTAAATAAAAATGAGTAGAATAAACAGAGTGGGGATATGCTTATGCCTAAGTGAATAAAAATGTGTAGAAGTGAAAACTGCTAGTATTCAGAAGAGTAAAAAAATTTTAATATTAAAATAATTCAAACTTCGATGATGGATTGAAAATTATCTTAACAAAATGTGCCAATTTGTAAAGAGTACAATAGTAAATGGAAATGGGTGTAACATATGCAGTACTTTAGATTCAAGTTATATCCATTTTTACTGCTATTAATGTAATTATTATTGAAATGTATGTAAATAGATATCTATTCTGGTTACAGTTTCCCGATATGTTAGGTAGTAGGCAAATGGTTGTTTTAAGACTAATGAACAAGTTATAGTGCTATGAATATGATTGCTGGGTCTAACAGGGTAGAAGCAAAGACATTGACTTGATTACGCATGCGCTTTTGTACCTACATTTGTATGGAAATAATTATTAAATTTGATGTGATGTCGGTGAGTCGATTGCAAATGCGACAAATATTAGTGAACGTATAAGAATAACGCATCACCAAAATAGAATAATTCATAGAATATTTTTACCGATTTTCGAACAAAATTATTATTAATACCATCTTGCCTAAAACCTCATGTATATATATATGTATATATATATATATATATATATATATATATATATATATATATATATATATATATATATATATATATATATATATATATATATATATATATATATATATATATATATATATATATATATATATATATATATATATATATATATATATATATATATATATATATATATATATATATATATATATATATATATATATATATATATGTATATATATATATATATATATATATATATATATATATATATATATATATAGTGGCAGAAAAAAAGTATTAAATAAAAAAAAAAAAGTTAATTCAATTTTTTTGCCAATATATTAGCGAAATAAGTTAAACAATTTGCTTAAATTATTCGTTTTTACTATGTCTTTTGAACTGTACAAACAATTTTTGAGAATATTTTTCGTATGAGGTACAGAAGAAGGAAGAATCTGCTGACTTTTAATTATGCCTGGAATAAAGTATTCGCGGTTGGCTGTATGTATGCAACGAAATCATAGCATGACGAGTTGGAACTATATTTTTCGGGGAATCACATTCTAAAAATGTCAACATGAAGCCGGCGGATATTAAAAACGCAGTGAAGTATTCGCGTGGAGTTTGGCAAGGTTTAGTAGTGGTAGAACTTTTTATTTCAAAAATGGGCCGTAAAGGTTCGGAAACTGCTCCAGAGGAAAGGAGAATTATTATAAACTTGAGAAACGAAGGAAAAAGGTTTGTTGACATATCGAATGCTCTAAATAAAAGTGAATCCACAGTGCGAAGTATTTGCAAACGACATGGGTCAACGGATGATTTCAAAAGTAAACATCGCTGTGGCCGTCCTTCAGTATTAACTCAAGGCGAATGTCGGAAAATTGTTAGTAATCCTTCAAGAAATCCAACAACAAATTCTTCTGAAATCGTAACAAACATCAGAAATACTTATGGTAAGACAGTGAGTGCCCAGACAGTGCGCAATGTTTTGAGAATTATATATGGTGGTTATAATGCGAGAGTACCACGAAAAAAACCGTTAGTCTCAAAAATAAACCAAAAGAAGCGAATTGGAATTGTTTTTGCGGGATGATTAAAATTGAACAACTTTTTATTTACATTAAAAATTTTAATCTACATTGAAAATTCTATTTTGACAAAGTGGTTTCGAAAGTATGCACTGATTCTCATCAGACACCAGCACACAGTGCATACTTGACTGGCGTGACCACTTGCAGTTGGAAATCATTACATTTTTATTTATGCTAGTTGTGACAAATTTTAACATCTCCGACTTATATCCATAACACAATACTTACAACTATCTTAACACTATATATCACCGAAAAAATTTAGCCTGGCTATTGTGAGTATTCTGCCACCGCCGTTCCGTTTCTCCACTTTCCTGTATCGTTCGCTTTTGCCTTATTGCTGGTCTTGCTTTTATCGAGTTCGATGTCTTCTTCCACAGATACTATGTAGAATTTTCAGCACCACTTCACCGTATCGTTCACCTTGGTTTTATTGTTCACCTCGCTTTAATTGAGTTCCATGTTTTTATACTCACCATTTGAGATCACTCCTTCAACTCTGGCCACCAAAGAATGAAGAGCCGACTCGCACGATTTTCCTCGCTGGTACGCATGTTGCTCATCATTTAACGGGTTAAACCTAACTGCCGTAGTACGTATGTGTCGTTCGACAAGTCTCTCTAGGCATTTCAACATAAATGAAGTTAAGCTGATCGGTCTAAAGTTTCTTGGATCGGAATAGTCATCTCTCCCCGGTTTACGTATCAAAACTACCTTAACCTTTCACCAAGGTGACGGAACGTACCCCAAGGATAGGCATGCCCAGAAGATGTCTCTTAGGTCTGCCCCCAAGTGGTCAGTTTCCTCCCTAAGCATAACCGGATAGATATCATCCAGGCCCGGCGATTTGAAATTTTCAAAAGACATGTTTGCATCCCTGACCTTTTCACTAGTGAACACAGATCTAGTTGTGTACCAGCACTTCCTACTGCTGCAAAGAGCAGGGATTTCGGTCACAGGCGCAGTTGCCTTCTGCGACTCAATCACTGGAGCTCCCGGGAAGTGAGTCCCAAGTAAAGTCTGCAAAGACTCCTTTTTGTACTTGGTAAATTCACCATCCGAGTGTTTTAGAGAGTCTAGCTTAGCTGATTGATCCTTCTCTTGGACTTTGCAAAGCCTAGACGTCTCCCATGCGCCTTCCAGTCTCTCACAGTAAGATCTAAATGATTCCCTCTTGGAGGTCCTCACCAGCTTCTTATACGTTGTCTGCAAAGTTCTGTAGGCGATCCAGTCATCCTCAGTGTTGCTCTTACAAGCTC
Source organism: Nemotelus pantherinus (assembly GCA_963978885.1). NCBI lineage: Eukaryota > Metazoa > Arthropoda > Insecta > Diptera > Stratiomyidae > Nemotelus > Nemotelus pantherinus. Next base: position 85,602,738 of record OZ022264.1, read on the forward strand.
TGTTGAGAATTTTTCTGGTACTTTTCTTTAGCTCCCGTAGTTCCCGATTCCACCAGGGAACCGTCTTGCCACATCTGCTCTTACTGATCGGGCAGGCCTCTTCATATCTACTTATTAGGTCTCTATTCAAAGTGCTCAACCGGGATTTTATCTTATTTTATCTTACCACTAGGACGCGCTCTGTCTGCAAGAAGCCGATTGAACTTAGGCCAATCAGTGTTTCTTGGGTTTCTTCTTTCCACCACGGGTGTTAGATCCGTCGCTAAAGAGAACACCAAGTAGTGATGATCAGAGAGTGAATCCTCATCTGATACATTCCATCCAGTCATTAATCCAACTATTCCAGATGAACATAGCGATACATCAATGACCGCCCTTCTGTTTGGGGTGACAAATGTGGGAGTAGTCCCAGTGTTTAAAATCATCAGCCCGGCAGGCCGATCGGATTAGAGCTCCATATTCTATGCGCGTTAGCATCATGTTCTACCTTCGATTATATTTCACAACTATCTCCATAGACAACATACGATCACTCACACTCCTGTCATTTTTACATACACTATTTCTTCCTCTTTTTATACTGCACGCAACCTCTACTTCTGCGTTCTTCTGTTTTCCCCTTTCCTTTTCTTTTTGTTCAGATCCTGACTGATACATGCTCTTAATGTTTTAGGATCTTGCCGAATGGAAGAAGGAAAAGTAAAGAAAAGGAAACATAAAAAAAAAAACAAAAAAAACGCACAGCTGACTGGAAAGAACAAGTACAAACAGAACACAGAGGAATAGTGGCATTTATCGTTTTCCCGAAATTGGCTTCAGTACACCACCGCTTGAAGGGTAACATCTTTCTGATCCGAACTATATAAATTAGATACTTAATATTGTTACTAATCCTACCAATGGAATTACATTTACACTCCACCACGTTATGTTAGAGAATTATTCAATTACATTTAACCTCCACCACGTTATAATAGAGTGTCATTAAGTAATCCCACCACCTTAGTATTTAAAAGAATGCTCTTCCATTTTTCGACCTACTATTACTCTATTTATACGTGGTAAACGTGTTAATCGTTCATTAATTCCTGCCGTTACCTTCGTTTTCATATTATCCAGCTAACCGTCTGTCTACCCACCCCCTGATTTTCCTAATTCAAATGACTGCCCTGTTTTCCATCTCGGCTACAACTAATTCCTACTACTATATTCCTAAGTTCTTCCACAACAAGACACTTGCTTCCGTACTGTGAACGGGCCTAAAAATTCCGGGGCCAGTTTTGCCGAGAAATAACGTGCCGCATCAGATAGGACGAAATTACGTAACCACACCCGGTCTTGCAGTAGGAACTTCTCGTCTCGCTGGCGGAGGTCGTACCTTGACTTCGCTTTACCCGCCGCTTTTCTCAATCGCTCTCGCACCTCTTTCGCACTATTTCCCTTCCAATGTTCAAAAAGTACGACGTAGTCTCATGGATGTAGGTTCCCAGAGCGCAGCCAATTTTTGGTAATTCCGCATCCCATTTCCTATGGTTCTCTGACGCATACGACCGTAGCAGCCGCTTATTATTTTGATTAACAGGCTCTGCAGGATTCACCTGTGGGTGGTTAAGCGCGGTGAATTCCAACCTTATCCCATGCATCTTCGCCATCTTTGCTAATTCTTTTGAACGGGATTGGACTCCGTTATCCCACACGATCGTCCTTGGAACTCCAAATAAAAATAATACGTTTAGCTCCAGAATACGAACCACGGCGGTGCCCGTTGCCTTTCTCAGTGGAAATATCAGAGGAAATTTGGTGGCATAATACACCACCGTCAGGATATACGAATGACCCTGCGTGGACCGTGGCAGGGGTCCCACTAGATCGATGCAAATTGTTTCCCAGGGAGATTTGACCTCACCCTCCCTTGACAACATTTGGCCTATTGGAGATCTCCGTTCCACCTTCACTGGCTGGCAGATCTTACACCTCTGTACGTATTTACGTACATCTACAGCCATCTTTGGCCAATAATAAGTTTGGGCTAATCGTTCTAATGTATTCCGGACCCCCATATGACGTGCAGTTGGTTCGTCATGGCACTCACTGTCTTAACACCCCTGGTCTTTCGGCATCCGAAACCACCCTTTTCCACGCCCTCTCTTCCTGGAGCCCTGGATAGCGCGTTCCCGCATGTTTCCACACATGGCCATCACTAATCCGCCAATTCGGGAACCAATCTGGATCCTTTTCTAGTTTCCTCTTCATTCGCTCGACCCACCCGTTTTCCTTGACTTCCCCTCCATCCAGCTCCGCTAATTCCGTAGACCTTGACAAGGCATCGGGCACTAAGTGCTGTTTCCCTTTACGGTGAACCACTTCAAAATCATACTGTTGAAGCCTCACTGCCCACCGTGCCAGCCGTTCGCTGGGGTCCTTTAAGCTATTTAACCAAACCAGGGAGTGGTGGTCAGTTATCACCCTGAGATTGGTTCCCTCCACGTATGGTCTTAATTTTTCAATGGCCCATAACACGGCCAGGCACTCCCGCTCTGTCGTCGAATATTTCTTCTCGGCACTAGTTAGGGCTCGACTTTGATAACAAATCACCTTCTCGTCTTCAGGATGCTCTTGCGTCAACACCGCTCCCACCTCCGTATTTGAAGCGTCGGTCTGTACAATAAACGGCAGACTGTAGTCCGGACACGTCAGAATGGGTGCAGATGCCAGTTTGGTCTTAGCCTGGGCGAATGCCATCTCGCACTGCTCAGTCCAAAAAAATTTCCTTTGTTTCTTGAGGAGGTTCGTTAGTGGCGACATTAGCGTCGCAAACTCCGGAATAAATCTCCGATACCACCAAACCATCCCCAAGAATTGTCTGACTTCCTTCACACTTCTTGGACGAGGAATGTCCATTACTGCTTTGACTTTGTCCGGGTCCACACTCAAACCATTTTCATCCACCACGTAACCCAAATAACGAAGGTGAGAACGGCAGAACTCGCACTTCTCTCTAGAGACTCTCAATCCCGCCTCGCGTAACCATCTAAAAAGGTCTTTCAAAATCTCCCGATGTTTGGGGAGATCCTGGGTGACTACCACTATGTCATCCAGATAAGTGAAGACGAATGGCTCCAGATATGGTCCCAAGACCCTGTCAATAAGTCGTTGCCAAGTTGCCGGTGCATTTTGTAACCCAAAAGGCATCCTACATAATTGGAATAGTCCTCTGTGGGGAACAGTGAAGGCGGTGAGCTCCTTTGAATTTTCAGCCATCGGCACCTGCCAATACGCGGATTTAATGTCCAATGAAGATAAATATTTCGCGTCCCTTAATTTATCCAATGTTGCTGTGACGAAGGGCAGTGGGTAGGCGTCTCTTTCCGACACCTTGTTGAGCTTCCGATAGTCCACACAAAACCGGAACGACCCTTCCTTCTTTTTAATTAAAACAATCTGCGAAGCCCACGGGCTGCACGACGGTTCCACTATCCCAGCCTCAAGCATCTCATTAAGTTCCGCGTCGATATGTTTCTGTACCGCCGGTGAGACGGGATAATATCACTGTTTGATTGGTGGTGAATTGGTCCTTATTATATGCTCTACTCTATTAGTACAGCGAATCCTCTCGCCCATCAACCCAAACTCCTCCTCGAGTAGCGCTGTCCTTCTTCATCTTCCGTTAAATGCATTCTGCTTACCGGCTGCTCCAGCTTAAGACCCTCTACCGATGCGACCATCTCCCACTGCTCCTTAGCTACATTTACCACTATGCTGAAAAGTTTCAGGAAGTCTACCCCCAGTATGAGATGAGGGATCGCAGGAGCTACCAAGAACCCCATGATTATTATGACCCCAGGAGCTACCAAGAACCCCCCTGATTGGGCAATAAGCTACTCCTTCCACACCACAACCCACTCCGTTTGCCAGTCGTATGTCTCTCCGACCGCTTTGCTGTAGTTCGACACATAGACTCTGTATCAGCTCCCATCCCTTCCCACCAATCACTGATTTCGACGCTCCTGAATCCACTAGCCCCAGAAATCTCTGACCCTGAATTACTACCTCTAAGCAAGGGCGGTTATCCTCCTTTACGCTGTGCAGCATATACCCCACTTGGACATTTCTTGCGACGTTCGAAATCGAGAGAGGACCTAGTTTGTCGCCCACTAGGCCCGGTTGCCGTTTCCCTGGCGACAGCCCCCAGAAATCGAATTCCGGTTATATTGGGCGGTCCTCGCTTGGCCCCCATTTCCACGTCCTCCCTCCCTATAATTCACACACCTCGCCCTAACCGTTCCCACTCTTCCACACCCAAAACACTTAATAGGATCCTGACACTCCCTCGACGTATGTCCGGACTTCCTACAATTCCAGCAAGTGATGTTCCTCCCTACGCCTGGTACTTCCACTGCGGCTAAATTTTGAGACTCCAAATACGCTAGGTCCGGTTATAGTAACCTCGGAGTTCTTCTTGAGGTAGGTGGTACGAATGAGTCCACGGACACTCTCGTCGCCTCCAGTGAACGCCCCAGCGTCACCAGTTCTCCGATCGATTCAGTCTGCACCAGAGCCAGCTGAGTCTGGTAAAAGGGGGCAATTTTTTTACGGAGTATTTTCAATTTCTCCACTTCGCTCGGTTGGTCACTCAATTGACGGAACAAACCCTCCATCACAGCCACATATACCCCGATTGACTCCGTGTTGCCCTGAGTACGACGTCTAATTTCCTCTAACAGCCTATCATCGTAGGAATTCGGCTCGTAACTCCTTCACCAGGCCGTCCCAACTCTGGTAGATTGCGCGGTTTGCCCGAAATCAGATTAGAGCCTTTCCCTCAAAGAGGTCTACGGCCGACCGGAATAGTTGCGCTTTTGATATTCCCTTCGCCTCCCTAAGCTCTTCCACTCGTTTGAGGAATGCGCTTACCGAATATGGCGATTCTCAATTAAATTTCAACCCCCACTTTTGAAAAACAAACATAATAATCATGGGGCTCAAACATCGGAGTACTTGGGGCTGACAATGTTGAAATATCAAGAGTCCATACTTCATCAGAATCCTCGCCCTCTTCGCCGCCTGCCTTGAAGAACAGGTGGCCCATAGCAACTATTAGTTGGCCCTTGGCCTGCCATACGAAATCCATTTTTTTCAACCATTTCCCGCTTCATTTTACCCAAGCGGCGAATTAAAGTCACCAACAAATGGGTCCAGCAGCATTGCTATCTCTGCCATTTTCGCGCTTAACGCCTCTCGGTCCTCTGAGAACGAAAATGGATACGTTACCATTGAAACGGACTCACCCGAGGCTACTTCGCTCCTTAACGTCCCCCTCAGAAGTTTCCGCATGGTCTCTGCCGTGTCACCAGCCAGACCCCGAATTACTAGCTCATACGCGAGTTCATCCTTATTCAGCCGATCGACAGAGATCTTCCCTACACCGACCCCACTAGCCATCTTCTAATATACACCCTCACCACAATCTACCTAATAAAACTAAAGCACTAGCTGTCAAGTCGTCAACGCCCTACCGAACACCGCCAGAAAATTCCCACTGCCACCAGAACCCAAGCACCTCTCGTACTGCCGGAATATCTGCTGCCTATGCTGTGGGCGATAAATGTGCGGCAGCAAATTCAAAATTCTTCACTTGCTTCAAAACTGATGAAAAAAAATGATTGTTGCACAATCAAATCGACGTAAGAATATACGAATCCTACAATTTCCGAGTCCTATCCACGCTAGAAAATTTCCGTTTCAATTTTTTTTGCTAAAAATTTGAACACTGTACGTTTAACTTCCCAACCTATTCCAATTTGCACAGACTCCACGCTGCTACAATAACTCTTTCACACACTTCCCTGCAACAATTCAACCATACACTTTACTAGTCGTAGGTAGAACACAGCAACTTGCCACTCATTTGCAAATATCCATGTATGTATCTTACTTGTATGTATATTAAGAAAAATTGTATGTAAAATAATATAAAATACTATCAATGGTATAAATCAATAGAAGCTTCCCCGCGACCGAGAAAAAAAAACGCTTTTTTATTCCAACCACCGTGAACCGGAACCGTTAATGTACTATTACTCTTTATCCCGGTGCGCGTCGCAAATATTTTAACCCGAAGTTAATTACGTATCCAACCTATTACCAAAACAATTAACCGAACCGTTTTCTCTGTAACATTCAAACTATTTCTTCCGACCAAAAACCCCTAAGAACGTTGGGCGCCAATTTGTTACGGTACTTCTCCTGACCGCTTCCCAAACCCCCGTTATCCCCGACTGGGACACAAGGGCGGCTGTTTCCGGGCGACTAATGCTCGCGGAAAAGGTCGCGGGTGGGCGCCACTCGCTTCGTTGCCGAAACCTGCCTCAATGCTGTCGCTTCGAAGCGAGAAGGCCGCAACGGCTTTCACTTCTACCGGGAGAGAAAAGACGCTGAATCTCGGAGGGAAAAAAAGGACGACCGAAAAAAATAACACCAGCGTTACAATATCTCACAATTGTTCTTGCATTAATGAAGACCTGCCGACGGCGCCGCGATACACACTATTCTTCCTAGGCGCTATAACACAATACTTACAACTATCTTAATACTGTACATTTATACGTTAGTTGAAATTTTCCGGTTTTACTCATAGATGTCGCTAGAGATATGTGTACATTTCTATGATTTGGCATCTATGTCATATTTTTCTATCGACATTAACCTTAAAAAAAACTATAGCGCACCTGAACCGCTAAAAACACTAATGTTCGAAGAACAGTAAAAGAACCGTGCAAGTTTTGAGTGCATATTCCACCACATGAGCTGTTTATTACGGCCACACTGTTTCAAATGCCACGTTTTACTTTGGTCTCAAGAATGCATTATAACTCATGTGGTGGAAAGGTTTCAGATATTACCACTGGCATGAATTTCAACGTTTATGAGAGCAAAACACGGGTTAATTATATTCGTCATCAGTTGCTTATTTCACAAAATTTTGAAAGCAGCATCTCATATAACATCAATGAAGAAAATGCTCAGTCCTTGCAGCACTGTAACTGAAGTTGGTGTTTGGGGCTGCGATCCGAAAAATTTGCAGAACTTTGCGAAGTTAAACATTGGTTATTAATTATCATTGTAAATGTTTCCGGTATGAATACTAACTGTAAGCATTTATTGATACAAAAGTAGCACAACCGACTCGTGCTGGAAACCTTTTGCCAGTATCAAAGCCAAGAATATATCACATCTGCTTCACGTTGTTATATTACATTCGAAGTTATAGGAGTATAAAGAAATTCAGGGTTACCTGCAGCGAGTTTTTTCAAATAATCGAAAACTTCATATTTGCTGTTTATTGTCATTACAAAATCATTATCATTTGAAAATTCTACGATAAAATCGCTTAATAAAGATATTGCAATTAAACACAAAACCAACAATAGCTGGCAACCCTATCGTGGCTTTTAATATATATATATATATATATATATATATATATATATATATATATATATATATATATATATATATATATATATATATATATATATATATATATATATCTCGGGAACGCGCCATCCGATTGAGCTGAAACTTTCAAGATACATTGGTGTATGTGCAGAATAGGTCCAGGTCTCACTAAATGTCAATTATTGTCAACCTTTTGGCGCCGGCGGCCATTTTAGTGATATTTTTAATATACCTTTTATTCCGTACACAAATAATTTTTGCAAAAATAAAGTTGGCGAAATAAAATTCTTACTTGTTTTAAATGCGAATCGGATAATGTTTTGAAATTTTTTAACCCCATGTGTGCGCTGGGTGCCTAAAAACAGAACGGGAAAATTTGAAAATTTTTACATTGGGATAACTTTTGACACAGCTATTCGATTATTACGAAATTTTCAGGACATATTGGTATTATTTAATTGTGAAGTTGTGTACAGGACATATTGGTATTATTTAATTGTGACTTTTAGTGTTCTGGCAACCCTGTAGCTAGCGTTCGCACTGAAAGTAACAACCAACAAATAAATGGAAAAGATGACATCCGTTTACATCCGCCTTTTTAAACCAGAAAAATACTCACTTGAAGACGAACCATAACGAGGACCTGAAGACAAGGGTGGAGTTTTGAGTCGAATCGCTACTGGAGACAAGACTTGGATTGATCATTATGAGCCTGAGTTCAAAAAAAGGTCTATGCAATTACACAAATGCGCACATCACCACTGAAGAAGTTCAAGTTGTCCCAGTCTGCTGGGAAAGTCATGGCAGCCGTTTTGGGACTCAGAACGGATCTTGTATTTTGAAACATTTTACAAATAAAGTCGTCTCGAAAACCTGAGAATATTGCGCTTCATTTCTACAGTGGAGAAAAAAAGAGGCAAAGACAAAACATTTTTGAAAAGGTGTATTGTATAAACTAATTGAAAAATCCGAAAAATGTATCAGAGTGGCAGGTGAATATATTGAAAAAGAAAAGTAAATTTACATATTTATTTGCACTTCTTACTCCCCTTTCCACGAACTTAATGACCCAGCTTCGTAAATATCTGAAAGAAGTACTTGACATTTTATCAGAGCAATCATTGCATAACCCCAACCGTCCACCAACTATGACTGCGAGACCGCAAGATATGATTCAAATACAGTATTAATGCCATGAAAACGGTGTACACGCCATGTACTATAGTAGTACATGGCGTAGAGGACTATATTACATGGCGTGGAGGACTATATTACATGGCGTGGGGGACTATATTACATGGGGTGGGGGACTATATTACATAGCGTGGAGGACTATAGTACATTATGTGGGGGACTTTAGTCAAATATACTAAACGATTCTGAATCCGTTTTGTTTTTATCAGTTAAATCTATCATTTGGACAATTGCCATTACGTTCAAAATCAATAGCAGGTAGCAAAATCATAGTGAATATCAATACAATTTCATGAGATCAGTGACATACATTGTCATGTATGGATTTACTTAAACGCCACTTGCTGATATTTATACATCCCCTCACACAGTATGGCTGCGAGTTATAATTGCAATAACAACTGAAGCCATATTACATGGCTCATGGTACTATGTAATATAGCGTGTGGGGTCATAATTTCTGTGCCATGTAATTATGGCGCTGGGAGCTGTACTGCATGGCTCAGGGTACTATGTACATAGCGTGTGGGTCCATAAATGCTGTGCCATGTTACATGGGACCACGCGCTATGTAGATTCTGACATTATGGCGCTGGGAGCCATATTGCATGGCTCAGAGTAGTATGTATATGGCGTATGGGACCATAAATAATGCGCTATGTTACATGGCTCTGGGCACCTTGTGGATTTTTTCAGTGTCATAAGTATGTATGCAACTTTTGTAGCCAATAATATGGCCTATAAAAATATAAAATTAAAATGGTATATTTTAATGAGATTTTCTGAGAAAAACGACATTGAACACAGAATTTTCGGGGTAGAAGTGCCAAAATTTTGTGTTTTGAAGTAAATATCTCAAAATCAGTAACAGTTACAATTTAGGACGTTACATCAAATTAAAGGTAATTTGATTCCATACACAAGCCATAAAACAATCCATACAATTTTTCATTATGATTATTGGTTTTCAAGATATAACGATTGAAGTGAGTCAGGGTACATCCGAAACACTTTTATCGGCCACCCTGTAATTCCGTAGATTTTGAAAACCGGAACCCTGTCCAACGATTTTTTGCTCAAAATATATCAAGAAATGCCTCCTTACAAAAGTATCTACCGAGTACCAAACACCCTGTATAGGTAATGAGAAGCAACATTTTCGCTAAAAATGAGGTAAGAAGGAGTCATGGATTAATTTGTAAATCAACATAATGATTTCGTATGAAGCAGATTTCGTAATTCAAAGCTTGAATGAATAAAATACTAATAATTTATTTGTATTCTAGCTTATTGCAGTTATTTAAGTGAGTAATACTTATTTTTGCGTTGAACCTTTCATCCCTCCCCCGAAAAGATCCTTTGCGTGACTCCAGGCTGATGTCTATGTTTATGTGTAAACCATAATGTTTATTTCTTTGTTTCCAGGTCGGCAGCTCAGATGAATATAATTAAATGTGTGAAAAAAATCTGTAATTCATTATAAAGTCAATTTCGGAATAAATGTGATAAATTCTCCTCATGTAAATGAAAAACTTATGCTCCCCTATAAGCTATCCATTTGCATGAGCATGTTTGTGCTAAGTAATACTATCATTTAAAAAGTACAGCCAGGGCACAAATAGTTCGGAACTAGAGAGTAAGCTTCATATACGTATATGGTTCATCATTTGATTAGAATTGCTAGCCTATTACTTGATGCTGAAGCTAGTATCCACATACGAACAGAAACATCAGAAGAAATATTCTTGAACAGAAATCTCAATCCTCTGCAGGGAATAAAAAAAAATGATTTAAAAAATAGCAGTTGTTTGCGAACATGTAGGAATAACATTTAATTAAGCTATCATCGAAAAACTTTTGTGATTTGGAAATTTCAAATATTTTTTATTTCATATGCACTCACCAGTTGCCTTAACCCTAAAATTCATAAACACTATCAATTTTCATACTTGTTTACAGCCGAATTTTGTCTTCCCATAGAAAGATAGGGGCGCCTGAAAACTCTAAAATGCAAGCCACCGTCAAAGTTTAAAAATATCCTAATTTAAACTTGACTCTGTTGATATATATATATATATATATATATATATATATATATATATATATATATATATATATATATATATATATATATATATATATATATATATATATATATATATATATATATATATATATCTATATATATATATATATATATATATATATATATATATATATATATATATATATATATATATATATATATATATATAAATATATGCATATATATATATATATAAATATATATATATATATCTATATATATATAAATATATATATATATATATATATATATATATATATATATATATATTTATCTATCTATATACATATATATATATATATATATATATATATATATATATATATATCTATATATATATATATATATATATATATATATATATATATATATATATATGCATATATTTATATATATATATATATATATATATATATATATATGCATATATTTATATATATATATATATATATATATATATATATATATCTATATTTATATATATATATATATATATATATATATATATATATATATATATATATATATATCTATATTTATATATATATATATATATATATATATATATATATATATATATATATATATATATATATAGATATATAGATATATATATATATATATATATATATATATATATATATATATATATATATAGATATATAGATATATATATATATATATATATATATATATATATATATATATATATATATATATATATATATATATATATATATATATATATATCAGTGGCGTGGCGTTCATGGAAGCAAGGGAAGCATTGCTTCCCTTACATTTGGCCGACATAGATTTGAAATTGTTTTTTTTTTCGAAATCGTGAAATAATCGCGTATTAACATTTATTAAAAAAAAATTCTCAAATCAAATTGTGAACATCTGACACAGTTGATCTGGTAACGCCACAGAATGCAAATAATGAAAGCACAACCACGGCTTGGAAGCAACGTAAAAATTGCATCTACGACCATTTATTTGACCCCATATAGACTAGACTGTGACGTCATTAAAAAAAATGTCTTCATATGATCTGTTTGGAAGCAATGAAAATGTTGCTTCCTAGGGGAAATTATCTCCTCAAGAGAGAGACTCAGAGCGGAGCTGCGAATGCATGACTATTGGTGGAACATATTCCTGCGTTCCCCTCACTAGTAGCAGGGTAAATTGTTATTGCTATCATTTTACCTTGCTTGTACAGATTTTTGTGAATGAAGAATACTTGCTGTGAGCGAATTTAAGTTACGATATGTGAAGAGCGTTGCCAGAGGCTGTAGATTCAATAAGTTGTTATTTTATGTATTTTATTTATGATTTATATTATGACATTGTTTATTTGTATGTTTTATTTTTGTATATTCAATTGGCGAAGACTTTTAGTCACTTATAGCTTATAGGATTTGGCAGTAATAGGTGAAATTGTAGACTAGAATTGTACAGAATTGAATGTGTAAAATTACAGTGTAAAATTGCGTGATACTTTTAATTGATATTTGAAATAGTGAAAGATTGAAATAGGTGAATGTGTTCACTTGTTCTGTGGGTCAATATTTTAGAATTCGCCAACTTATTTAAATTTTGTTTTATTGGATTGAATTTTGAATTTGCTGAAAAAAAGGACATCATCAACCAGGACCGATCAAAACCGAATGTGAAAATTGTCTCTATAACAAAGAGGTATACCTACTCGACAGTTTGATCGCAAAATTAATAAATGAAAAACTCGGAACGGATTGTCGGTTGTAATATTAAAAAAAAAATAGTTTTGCTGGTCATGTGTGCTATTTTCAAGCGTTTCAGACATTTGGCGAAATATCGGATTTTGTAATTTAAATATTGTAATTTAAGTATTGTAATTTAAATGTTAAAGCTGTGAACAGGGATGGTAGAAATAGCATTGATCATTTCAATTCAGTCCTTTTACTTTCCAAGTTTGATTCCGGTGATTTGAAGAATTGCTGAGTAGTCAATATAAATATTCAGTGATATTGCTCACAGTTAGGAGAAATTGAGAAACAATGAAGATTCTAATAAACATTGTGTGTAAAAAAAAAAATATTGAAAGATATATGTAATGAAATTTAGAAAAGCAAATTCATAGCAATAATATTAGAAAAAACAACCGATATATCATATCGATCATAACTTTCAACAACCTTTGGTTATATTACTTCTTCTGGTGCAGTTAAAGAAACTTTCATAAATCTCATAGATGTTTCTGATAACCAAACTGCGTCCCGTTCATTTAACCTTGTTTTGCATACTGTCTGAAAATTTAAAGCCTCGAGGAGCCTCTGTAATATCTGCCAAAATAATTGGGTTGCAAACATGTACAAAAAAAAATGCATAAAAACGCAATATTTGTTCATTTCTTCGAACATCGACTAAATTTGATTTTATCTAAATCATTCAATAGTAATAAATAGTAATAGTAATCCCAATCTACTACTAGTTTTCAATAAAGACAATGCGTTTATGTGCTTTATTCCATGTATTTCAGTCCTAGCAAAGTAATATACTGTATCATATTCAGATCTAATACAATCTTTAAGAAACAGTTTCACGGAAATTGGGAACGAATTATGGTCGATTTGCAAAACAGCACAACGACGTAAAACAGCAAGGTGCATAATTGACAACAATGAGAATGTTGTAGCATTCTTTACAAGTGCTTATTTCGAAATATTTGGTAGCATAATCGTTAAAATAAACTCAAGATTTCATATTTTTAAACCTTTTCAATTCTTCGAAGTTTGGCCACTTTCAAAAATATTATATTTCTAGTTCTGGGAATGTTATTATTTTACTGATAAATATTGATATGGTTTCTTATTGTGTGAAGGACTGTGAACTTTTATTTTCATAAGAATACAAAATGTCTACTCTCACGTCTCCGTTAGTAATTCCTCGGTGCTTTTATAGAGAGGTTCTATTACACGTAACGAATTTGCGGAAAGCGTAATCAACCATGGACATCAACCAATTGCTTCCCTTCGATAAATTGTCACGCCACGCCACTGATATATATATATATATATGTATATGTATATATCTATATATATATATATATATATATATATATATATATATATATATATATATATATATATATATATATATATATATATATATCTTTATATATATATATATATATATATATATATATATATATATATATATATATATATATATATATATATATGTATATATATATATATATATATATGTATGTATATATATATATATATATATATATATATATATATATATATATATATATTTATAAATCTATATATATAAATTTATAAATATATATATATATATATATATATATATATATATATATATATATATATTGATATAAACATATATATATATATATATATATATATATATATATATATATATATATTTATATATACATATATATATATATATATATATATATATATATATATATATATATATATATATATATATATACGTATATACATATATACATATATATACAGTGGCGGAAAAAAGTATTCGCGGTTTAGATATAAATCTAAAATATGACATTTTTGTTCCTTGTCTTACTCAAAACAACTAAATATGTTCAACTTAATTTATTCTTAAGCTCACACAGATATTAAATAAACAATTAAACCTACAAAACAAAATATATATCTAAAGCAGAAACAAATTAACATGAAATTCATGAAACAATTGAGTGGAAAAAAGTATTCGCGAAAAGTTTAATTTGGGAATTGTATTTAATTTAGTATTTAGTGTGAAGACCCTTGGCCTTAATAACAGCAGACGATTAGGCATCGAATGAACCAACTTTTTTGTGTAATCAATGGAAGTATTTTCCCATTCCACTTGTAAAACTTCTTTAAGTTGTGTCCTGTTTGTGATAGTATGCTGTCGAATCCTTTTTTTCCAGATCCTCCCAGAGGTGCTCGATGGGGTTTAGGTCTGGGGACTGCGGTGGCGTATTGAGCATATGGGGGACATGATACGCGATCCATTGACGCACACAATAAGCCGTGTGCTTGGGATCGTTATCCTGTTGAAAGTAATAACTGCTACCAAGACCCAAGTTATTGCTGCTGATTTTCAAGACATCTTTCAGGATATTGAAATAAACGTTCTTGCCCAGGATACCGTCGATAAATACAAGTTTCCCAATCCCCGATGATGCCATACGCCCCCACACTAAAACTCCACCGCCCCCATGTTAAACAGTCTGCTTTAGGTTTTTTTTTGCAGTTCTGTGCATGATTTTCTCCATACTAAGCGTGTTACGCCAGCGAATGAAAGTAGATTAAGAGAAAATAGTTATTAGGAACAATAAATGTAAATAGACGTTAAAAGGAAGAAAATAGAAAATAAAGAAATGTAAATAATTATTTAATGAATAATCGATGTACCTGGGCGCCCTGTCGATGTTAACGAGCGCTGACCGCCAAGTCAAGCCATCGCCGTCGATTCCAATCAGACAGTCGACGATTACCTGTCCGAGAAACGAAAAACCCATAGCGTCTTGAAGGCAGTGCTGCCATTTTAGCATTTTGAATGCTAGATCTAGCATTATTTTTTCCAAAACGGCATTCGAAATTCACAGTTAGCATCTAGCATTATTTTTAGCATTTAAATTTATGTTTCGGAATAATCTGGCACTCATCTATTCACAATCTCGCCCATCAAACTTTCTGTTCGTGTACTTTCAATTGCGTTCATGAAAGGCTTCCTGAATCATGTGGTGGTGGAAATTCATGAAAAATACAAAAACGCCCTCATTGCATTTTCTTAGAAGTGACAGTTGTCTGAATTTGAAATAATGATAGTGATTATAAATACTAAAATATAAAGATTATAAAGTCATCTATATTGCTTTAAATATGGTAACGTTCAATTAAACCGTGATGATGCTAAAAATCAGTGATGTGGTGCCATCCACTTCAGACTTCCAGGAGCCTCGGGCATCTACAAGTTCAAGTCTACCTAAGTATGTATATGCATTCTAGTTCGATATTTTTTCCGGAATAATGTAAACCAGTTGTTTTGTTAGGGCTTCAAATACAAGCGGTCGCACGGATACCGCTGGAGAAAAATCTTCGTTATCCGACACTAATACTTTTTCTTCACTTAAAAATAAATAAATGTTGCTGTTTTGATTGTGAGATTCCAAACGATGTTTTGAAAAATATTGGTAGCAATGAGCTTTACACAAGAGAAGAAAATTTAGATATAACTGGTATGTCTGTTATAGATATAGAATCATTTTGAGATGTAAATATTAAACTTCTAATTTGTTTTTGTTATACATAGGAGGATTGATCAATAAGTTATGATAAAGAATATAAATCAAGGTGATTACACTTAAAAGATATATTTATTTTTCAACATAGTCTTCTAACAAGTTAATTCATTTAGTCCATCTTTTTTTCAAACCCAGGATACCCTCAGAAAAAAGTTCTTTAGCTGGACTCTCCCAAAATGCCTCAAAAGCGGCCATCACTTCCCCATCATCTTCAAATTTCTTACTCCGAAGGTGTTGTTTGAGCCGAGGCAAGAGGTAGAAGCCACTGACAGCTAGATCTGGCGAGTAGAGTGGGTGTTCAAGCAGTTCGAATCCTGTTTCTTTAATTGTATCCATCGCAACTGCAACCTTGTGAGCCGGTGCGTTATTTTGAAGAAACAGAACTCCGGTTCGCAGTTCGCCGTGTCTTTTCTCCTTCATCGCCTCTCGCAATCTTATTTGGTCAGCTTAGTAAGAGCCTGATATAGTGACTTCCTTATACAAATATTCCACCATAATAACTTTTTCAGCGTCCCAAAAAACTGATGCCATAACCTTTCCTGCCGAACTTGACACTTTGAATTTCTTCGGCGTCGATGAAGAGGGTCGCCTCCAGGTCATCGATTGCATTTTGGTTTCGGGATGAAAATGGTGGATCCAGGTCTCGTCAATGGTCACGGAATGTGATAAAAAGTTCTCATGATCTACCTGGAACTTTTCGATATTCATCCTTGAAATATCAACTCGTTTCTTCTTATGCTCGTCCGTTAGCATTCTCGGTACCCAACGCGCAGATACCTTCTTTATATGTAATTTGTTGGCAAAGATTTTTCGAACACTGCCATATGAGATCCCTGTGATCTCAGCTACATAACTGAGGGTCACTCTTTGATCTGCCAACACGATATCTTCGACTTTTTTTACGTTGTCTTCAGTGAGCGATGTGGATGGACGTCCTTCGCGGTGTTCATCTTCAGTGGATGTTCTTCCCAGCTTAAACTATTTGGCCTAGCGTGCAACGGTTAAATATGGAGGAGCAGAGTCCCCTAATGTTTTCTCACCGTGTATGCCTCTGCTAGACAGTTTTTTTTAAACAGAGGTACCTTATAACAGCTTTGATTTCGTTTTCCCCATTTTGATGTTCTCTCTTCGACTATTCGTATTCAAATGAATGTAGCTCCTCTTCTTAGAACTGTGTTATACTGGAGCTAGTGCTTTCGGCACTTTGACTTCCCTCTTCTGGGTGGGCGACTCCTCGGCCCAACTCACGTTTCACCCAAAGCAAATTATGTCACTTAGTGCAGTTGTTCCGCACTATCCCGTTAGCTGTCTGAGGCTTGGATATCTCTCGTGAATGTAGCTCACTGGAATCGACGCCTATTTATATGTTTTTTTCATGCTTTTATATGTTGCTGTTTTGAAATGTTTCTTTTTAAACAATTCGCATAAAATGCAATAAAAATTTTTTTTTGCATTTTATGCGAACTGGAAATATTCAATTATCATTACTTATTGATCAACCCTCATATAAATACACATATTGTTTTCATACTGAACCATGTTTATTTCAATTAAAAAGAAAGCATTAATTAGCATTATAATCTTACAAGATCTAGCATTATTTAGCATTAAATAAAATTGAATCTAGCATTATTCCAAAAAAATAAATGGCAGCACTGCTTGAAGGGGCATTTTAGGTCAACAACGACTCACCGAATCACAACTTGAACATATGCACCGTTTGTTCTTCTTTCTAAGGACATCCCATTATTTCTTTCAATATCAATTTGGGCGAGACTCTCCTTGAGCTGCTGTGATGAAACAAAACCCGCGCGAAGTCCCTGCAAATCTAAACCGAACTCTCCGCATGAACGAAAGAATGCAACACGAATGCAACGCACACACCAATTACTAATCGTATCGAATAGAATTACCGAACAATCAATTTTATGTTTCGGACGAATACTTTGTTTACGACCAGTTTTAGTTATGGAAAGAAAATTTCAGACATCTGAAGTAGTTGTCAATGAGCGACGGCGAAATGTCAACAGGCGACAGAACCGCCATCATGCGACAAAAGAAAAGAAGGTGCGTTCCAGCAGACATGACTGCAGGAAAACGCACTTGCAAAGACGGGTGTAAATAGTACAACGGGCCAAAGAACCCGAATGCATCTTGCTACGTGCAAACTGCCAACGGTTGGATAAGTTACCGCAGAAGCGGCACGTGGAATCGCCGGTCGAGGCTTCATGAAAAATGGATAAGCCATTTATCGAGTATTCAATCAGGAGTCAAGGTGAGATTCGAACGTGTCCAGGAGGATCCGGGGATATTAATAATTTTTTACTAATGTTCGAAGAAGAACATTAGTATTAAAATCACTTTGGCCAAAAATTCATATTTCTATATATATATATATATATATATATATATATATATATATATATATATATATATATATATATATATATATATATATAGATATATGTATATATATGTATATATATATATATATATATATATATATTTATATATATATATATATATATATATATATATATATATATATATATATATATCATCAAAAAATTTCAGTGAAAAAATCTCAAGAACGCGCCATCCGATTGAACTGAAATTTTCAGGACACATTGGTGTATATGCAGAATAGTGCCAAGTCTCACAAAAAGTTAATAATCTTTAACCCTTTGGCGCCGGCGGCCATTTTAGTGATATTTTTGATATACCTACTATTCCGTACACAAATAATTTTTGCAAAAATAAAGCTGACGAAATAAATTTCGAACGTGTTTTACATGTGAATCGGATAATGTTTTGGAATTTTTTAACATCATGTGTGCGCTGGGTGCCTAAAAAGAGAACGAGAAAATTTGAAAATTTTGAAATTGCGATAACTTTTGACAAAGCTTTTCAATAATTACGAAATTTTTAGGACATATTGGTATTATTTAGTTGTAAATTTGTGTCGTTCTCTTTTTAGGCACCCAGCGCACACATGATGTTAAAAAATTCCAAAACATTATCCGATTCACATGTAAAACACGTTCGAAATTTATTTCGTCAGCTTTATTTTTGCAAAAATAATTTGTGTACGGAATAGTAGGTATATCAAAAATATCACTAAAATGGCCGCCGGCGCCAAAGGGTTAAAGATTATTAACTTTTTGTGAGACTTGGCACTATTCTGCATATACACCAATGTGTCCTGAAAATTTCAGTTCAATCGGATGGCGCGTTCCTGAGATTTTTTCACTGAAATTTTTTGATGATATATATATATATATATATATATATATATATATATATATATATATATATATATATATATATATATATATATATATATATATACATATATATATATATATATATGTATATATATATATATATATATATATATATATATATATATATATATATATATATATATATATATATTTATATATATATATAGAAATATGAATTTTTGACCAAAGTGATTTTAATACTAATGTTCTTCTTCGAACATTAGTAAAAATTTATTAATATCCCCGGATCCTCCTGGACACGTTCGAATCTCACCTTGACTCCTGATTGAATACTCGATAAATGGCTTATCCATTTTTCATGAAGCCTCGACCGGCGATTCCACGTGCCGCTTCTGCGGTATCTTAGACAACCGTTGGCAGTTTGCACTTAGCAAGATGCATTCGGGTTCTTTGGCCCGTTGTACTATTTATACCCGTCTTTGCAAGTGCGTTTTCCTGCAGTCATGTCTGCTGGAACGCACCTTCTTTTCTTTTGTCGCATGATGGCGGTTCTGTCGCCTGTTGACATTTCGCCGTCGCTCATTGACAACTACTTCAGATGTCTGACATTTTCTTTCCATAACTAAAACTGGTCGTAAACAAAGTATTCGTCCGAAACATAAAATTGATTGTTCGGTAATTCTATTCGATACGATTAGTAATTGGTGTGTGCGTTGCATTCGTGTTGCATTCTTTCGTTCATGCGGAGAGTTCGGTTCAGATTTGCAGGGACTTCGCGCGGGTTTTGTTTCATCACAGCAGGTCAAGGAGAGTCTCGCCCAAATTGATATTGAAAGAAATAATGGGATGTCCTTAGAAAGAAGCACAAACGGTGCATATGTTCAAGTTGTGATTCGGTGAGTCGTTGTTGACCTAAAGTGCCCCTTTAAGCAGTGCTGCCATTTATTTTTTTGGAATAATGCTAGATTCAATTTTATTTAATGCTAAATAATGCTAGATCTTGTAAGATTATAATGCTAATTAATGCTTTCTTTTTAATTGAAATAAACATGGTTCAGTATGAAAACAATATGTATATTTATATGAGGGTTGATCAATAAGTAATGATAATTGAATATTTCCAGTTCGCATAAAATGCAAAAAAAAAAAATTTTTTAGCATTTTATGCGAATTGTTTGAAAAGAAACATTTCAAAACAGCAACATATAAAAGCATGAAAAAAACATATAAATAGGCGTCGATTCCAGTGAGCTACATTCACGAGAGATATCCAAGCCTCAGGCAGCTAACGGAATAGTGCGGAACAACTGCACTAAGTGACATAATTTGCTTTGGGTGAAACGTGAGTTGGGCCGAGGAGTCGCCCACCCAGAAGAGGGAAGTCAAAGTGCCGAAAGCACTAGCTCCAGTATAACACAGTTCTAAGAAGAGGAGCTACATTCATTTGAATACGAATAGTCGAAGAGAGAACATCAAAATGGGGAAAACGAAATTAAAGCTGTTATAAGGTACCTCTGTTTGAAAAAACTGTCTAGCAGAGGCATACACGGTGAGAAAACATTAGGGGACTCTGCTCCTCCATATTTAACCGTTGCACGCTAGGCCAAATAGTTTAAGCTGGGAAGAACATCCACTGAAGATGAACACCGCGAAGGACGTCCATCCACATCGCTCACTGAAGACAACGTAAAAAAAGTCGAAGATATCGTGTTGGCAGATCAACGAGTGACCCTCAGCCATGTAGCTGAGATCACAGGGATCTCATATGGCAGTGTTCGAAAAATCTTTGCCAACAAATTACATATAAAGAAGGTATCTGCGTGTTGGGTACCGAGAATGTTAACGGACGAGCATAAGAAGAAACGAGTTGACATTTCAAGGATGAATATCGAAAAGTTCCAGGTAGATCATGATAACTTTTTATCACATTCCGTGACCATTGACGAGACCTGGATCCACCATTTTCATCCCGAAACCAAAATGCAATCGATGACCTGGAGGCGACCCTCTTCATCGACGCCGAAGAAATTCAAAGTGTCAAGTTCGGCAGGAAAGGTTATGGCATCAGTTTTTTGGGACGCTGAAAAAGTTATTATGGTGGAATATTTGTATAAGGAAGCCACTATATCAGGCTCTTACTAAGCTGACCAAATAAGATTGCGAGAGGCGATGAAGGAGAAAAGACACGGCGAACTGCGAACCGGAGTTCTGTTTCTTCAAAATAACGCACCGGCTCACAAAGCTGCAGTTGCGATGGATACAATTAAAGAAACAGGATTCGAACTGCTTGAACACCCACTCTACTCGCCAGATCTAGCTGTCAGTGGCTTGTACCTCTTGCCTCGGCTCAAACAACACCTTCGGAGTAAGAAATTTGAAGATGATGGGGAAGTGATGGCCGCTTTTGAGGCATTTTGGGAGAGTCCAGCTAAAGAACTTTTTTCTGAGGGTATCCTGGGTTTGAAAAAAAGATGGACTAAATGAATTAACTTGTTAGAAGACTATGTTGAAAAATAAATATATCTTTTAAGTGTAATCACCTTGATTTATATTCTTTATCACAACTTATTGATCAATCCTCCTATGTATAACAAAAACAAATTAGAAGTTTAATATTTACATCTCAAAATCATTCTATATCTATAACAGACATACCAGTTATATCTAAATTTTCTTCTCTTGTGTAAAGCTCATTTCTACCAATATTTTTCAAAACATCGTTTGGAATCTCACAATCAAAACAGCAACATTTATTTATTTTTAAGTGAAGAAAAAGTATTAGTGTCGGATAACGAAGATTTTTCTCCAGCGGTATCCGTGCGACCGCTTGTATTTGAAGCCCTAATAAAACAACTGGTTTACATTATTCAGGAAAAAATATCGAACTAGAATGCATATACATACTTAGGTAGACTTGAACTTGTAGATGCCCGAGGCTCCTGGAAGTCTGAAGTGGATGGCACCACATCACTGATTTTTAGCATCATCACGGTTTAATTGAACGTTACCATATTTAAAGCAATATAGATGACTTTATAATCTTTATATTTTAGTATTTATAATCACTATCATTATTTCAAATTCAGACAACTGTCACTTCTAAGAAAATGCCATGAGGGCGTTTTTGTATTTTTCATGAATTTCCGCCACCACATGATTCAGGAAGTTGCCTTTCATGAACGCAATTGAAAGTACACGAACAGAAAGTTTGATGGGCGAGATTGTGAATAGATGAGTGCCAGATTCTTCCGAAACATAAATTTAAATGCTAAAAATAATGCTAGATGCTAACTGTGAATTTCGAATGCCGTTTTGGAAAAAATAATGCTAGATCTAGCATTCAAAATGCTAAAATGGCAGCACTGCCTTCAAGACGCTATGGGTTTTTCGTTTCTCGGACAGGTAATCGTCGACTGTCTGATTGGAATCGACGGCGATGGCTTGACTTGGCGGTCAGCGCTCGTTAACATCGACAGGGCGCCCAGGTACATCGATTATTCATTAAATAATTATTTACATTTCTTTATTTTCTATTTTCTTCCTTTTAACGTCTATTTACATTTATTGTTCCTAATAACTATTTTCTCTTAATCTACTTTCATTCGCTGGCGTAACACGCTTAGTATGGAGAAAATCATGCACAGAACTGCAAAAAAAAAACCTAAAGCAGACTGTTTAACATGGGGCGGTGGAGTTTTAGTGTGGGGGCGTATGGCATCATCGGGGGTTGGGAAACTTGTATTTATCGACGGTATCCTGGGCAAGAACGTTTATTTCAATATCCTGAAAGATGTCTTGAAAATCAGCAGCAATAACTTGGGTCTTGGTAGCAGTTATTACTTTCAACAGGATAACGATCCCAAGCACACGGCTTATTGTGTGCGTCAATGGATCGCGTATCATGTCCCCCATATGCTCAATACGCCACCGCAGTCCCCAGACCTAAACCCCATCGAGCACCTCTGGGAGGATCTGGAAAAAAAGGATTCGACAGCATACTATCACAAACAGGACACAACTTAAAGAAGTTTTACAAGTGGAATGGGAAAATACTTCCATTGATTACACAAAAAAGTTGGTTCATTCAATGCCTAATCGTCTGAATGCTGTTATTAAGGTCAAGGGCCTTCACACTAAATACTAAATTAAATACAATTCTCAAATTAAACTTTTCGCGAATACTTTTTTCCACTCAATTGTTTCATGAATTTCATGTTAATTTGTTTCTGCTTTAGATATATATTTTGTTTTGTAAGTTTAATTGTTTATTTAATATCTGTATGAGCTTAAGAATAAATTAAGTTGAACATATTTAGTTGTTTTGAGTAAGACAAAGAACAAAAATGTCATATTTTAGATTTATATCTAAACCGCGAATACTTTTTTCCGCCACTGTATATATATGTATATATGTATATACGTATATATATATATATATATATATATATATATATATATATATATATATATATATATATATATATATAAAGATATATATATATATATATATATATATATATATATATATATATATATATATATATGTATATATAAATATATATATATATATATATATATATATATATATATATATATATATATATATATATAAATATATATAGATATATGTTTATATCAATATATATATATATATATATATATATATATATATATATATATATATATATATATATATATATATATATATATATCTATATGTATATATATAAATATATAAATATATATATATATATACATACATATATATATACATATATATATAGATATATATATATATATATATATATATATATATATATATATATATATCAACAGAGTCAAGTTTAAATTAGGATATTTTTAAACTTTGACGGTGGCGGGCATTTTAGAGTTTTCAGGCGCCCCTATCTTTCTATGGGAAGACAAAATTCGGCTGTAAACAAGTATGAAAATTTATAGTGTTTATGAATTTTAGGGTTAAGGCAACTGGTGAGTGCATATGAAATAAAAAATATTTGAAATTTCCAAGTCACAAAAGTTTTTCGATGATAGCTTAATTAAATGTTATTCCTACATTTTCGCAAACAACTGCTATTTTTCAAATCATTTATTTTTATTCCCTGCAGAGGATTGAGATTTCTGTTCAAGAATATTTCTTCTGATGTTTCTGTTCGTATGTGGATACTAGCTTCAGCATCAAGTAATAGGCTAGCAATTCTAATCAAATGATGAACCATATACGTATATGAAGCTTACTCTCTAGTTCCGAACTATTTGTGCCCTGGCTGTACTTTTTAAATGAAAGTATTACTTAGCACAAACATGCTCATGCAAATGGATAGCTTATAGGGGAGCATAAGTTTTTCATTTACATGAGGAGAATTTATCACATTTATTCCGAAATTGACTTTATAATGAATTACAGATTTTTTTCACACATTTAATTATATTCATCTGAGCTGCCGACCTGGAAACAAAGAAATAAACATTATGGTTTACACATAAACATAGACATTAGCCTGGAGTCACGCAAAGGATCTTTTCGGGGGAGGGATGAAAGGTTCAACGCAAAAATAAGTATTACTCACTTAAATAACTGCAATAAGCTAGAATACAAATAAATTATTAGTATTTTATTCATTCAAGCTTTGAATTACGAAATCTGCTTCATACGAAATCATTATGTTGATTTACAAATTAATCCATGACTCCTTCTTACCTCATTTTTAGCGAAAATGTTGCTTCTCATTACCTATACAGGGTGTTTGGTACTCGGTGGACACTTTTGTAAGGAGGCATTTCTTGATATATTTTGAGCAAAAAATCGTTGGACAGGGTTCCGGTTTTCAAAATCTACGGAATTACAGGGTGGCCGATAAAAGTGTTTCGGATGTACCCTGACTCACTTCAATCGTTATATCTTGAAAACCAATAATCATAATGAAAAATTGTATGGATTGTTTTATGGCTTGTGTATGGAATCAAATTACCTTTAATTTGATGTAACGTCCTAAATTGTAACTGTTACTGATTTTGAGATATTTACTTCAAAACACAAAATTTTGGCACTTCTACCCCGAAAATTCTGTGTTCAATGTCGTTTTTCTCAGAAAATCTCATTAAAATATACCATTTTAATTTTATATTTTTATAGGCCATATTATTGGCTACAAAAGTTGCATACATACTTATGACACTGAAAAAATCCACAAGGTGCCCAGAGCCATGTAACATAGCGCATTATTTATGGTCCCATACGCCATATACAGTGGGTCACAGCTTATTTCGTGCAGTGCTGTTTTCAAAATTTAGAACACGTTATCTGAAAAACTAATAAGAAAATCATGTAATTTTTAACGTAGGTTTACAACAGCATGCTCATTGGTAACACTTGAGAAAAAAAAATTATGAAAATAACCTTCGACACGCTTAAAACGACAAAAAACCGATTGTGGAGCAGAAACGCGCGTCACAGCTTATTTCGTGCAGTTGCTTTGTCTTCACTGTGGTTAGAGTTTGCCGCGTTGAATAGCGGGACTTTTTTTCCTGCGTTTTGATTGTAGCTGTCATTACCAGCTGTGGTAAATATTTAGTCTGATATTGTATGTTTAAGCGTTAAGAAGTATTTTTTAGAAAAATGCGCCGACGCACAACAATCGAGCAGCGAGAATTGGTGTTGAACCATTTCAAGGAAGGTCTTTCACAGCGGAAAATTGCCCAAAGTGTTAAGTTGAGTTCCAGCACAGTGCAATCCATCATTCAACGTTTCATTCACGAAAATCGGATTCGAGACAAGGGCAGAACCGCTCCAAATAAAATTTTCAACTCGTCCGATGAGAGGTTAATTGTGCGGAAAATCAAGGCGAACCCCAAGTTATCGGTTCCAAAACTTCTCACGGAGATACAGCAAGGACTGGGTAAATCATGCAGTGTGGAAACGGTTCGTCGCGTGCTCCGAGCCAACAATTTGAATGGTCGCGTAGCAAGAAAAAAGCCTTTCATAAGCAAGAAAAATCAGATGACTCGTCTTGCCTTTGCTAAGGAGCACGTAAACAAAAACTCGGACTTTTGGAACAGCGTCATATTCGCGGACGAGTCAAAATTCAACATCTTTGGCTCTGATGGTATGACATATGTGTGGCGGGAACCCAATACGGAGCTGCAGAAAGAAAATTTAAAACCTACAGTTAAGCATGGCGGTGGAAGCGTGATGGTTTGGGCCTGTATGTCAGCAGCCGGGGTTGGAAATTTAGAATTCATTGAAGGGAACATGAACAAAACCATGTATCTCAATATTCTGAAACAAAATTTGCTTCAGAGTGCTTCTAATCTTGAAATGCAGAACACTTTTCGTTTCTATCAGGACAACGATCCCAAGCATAAGTCTGGGATTGTCCAATCTTGGCTGATTTGGAACTACCCTCACGTTATGACACCGCCAGCACAAAGCCCAGACTTGAATGTGATTGAAAATTTATGGTCAATTTTAGACAATAACATTCGGAAACATACTATTTCCAACAAGGAACAACTGAAAAGGGTTATTTTGGAAGAGTGGATGAAAATAACACCAGCTTGCACCCAAAAACTTGTGGATTCTATACCAAGTAGACTTACTGACGTAATAAAAGCAAAGGGCTATCATACTAAATACTAAACTTTGTACATATACATTTTCTTTCCTGGAAATTAATATTTAAGTTTAACTGCACGAAATAAGCTGACTTTGAATTTAGCATTGTTTTCATAATTTTTGTTTTTTAACTATTATAATTTACAATTTCTCTAGTTTTTAAGTTTATAATCTAAAGAATACATATTTTTCTAAAATTTGACATTTCAATCTTATCAATATTTTATATAGTTTTCCAATAGAAGCATAACAAATTTTAAAATTGTTACTGCACGAAATAAGCTGTGAGCTACTGTACATACTACTCTGAGCCATGCAATATGGCTCCCAGCGCCATAATGACAGAATCTACATAGCGCGTGGTCCCATGTAACATGGCGCAGCATTTATGGACCCACACGCTATGTACATAGTACCCTGAGCCATGCAGTACAGCTCCCAGCGCCATAATTACATGGCACAGAAATTATGGCCACACACGCTATATTACATAGTACCATGAGCCATGTAATATGGCTTCAGTTGTTACTGCAATTATAACGCGCAGCCATACTGTGTGAGGGGATGTATAAATATCAGCAAGTGGCGTTTAAGTAAATCCATACATGACAATGTATGTCACTGATCTCATGAAATTGTATTGATATTCACTATGATTTTGCTACCTGCTATTGATTTTGAACGTATCGGCAACTGTCCGAATGATACATTTAACTGATAAATTCAACTTTACAAGCGGATTCAGAATCGTTTAGTATATTTGACTAAAGTCCCCCACATAATGTACTATAGTCCTCCAAGCAATGTAATATAGTCCCCCACCCCATGTAATATAGTCCCCCACGCCATGTAATATAGTCCTCTACGCCATGTACTACTATAGTACATGGCGTGGAGGACTATAGTACATGGCGTGTACACCGTTTTCATGGCATTAATACTGTATTTGAATCATATCTTGCGGTCTCCCAGTCATAGTTGGTGGACGGTTGGGGTTATGCAATGATTGCTCTGATAAAATGTCAAGTACTTCTTTCAGATATTTACGAAGTTGGGTCATTAAGTTCGTGGAAAGGGGAGTAAGAAGTGCAAATAAATATGTAAATTTACTTTTCTTTTTCAATATATTCACCTGCCACTCTGATACATTTTTCGGATTTTTCAATTAGTTTATACAATACACCTTTTCAAAAATGTTTTGTCTTTGTCTCTTTTTTTCATTGATAGCTTCTTTCAACCACTGTAGAAATGAAGCGCAATATTTTCAGGTTTTGGAGACGACTTTATTTGTAAAATGTTTCAAAATACAAGATCCGTTCTGAGTCCCAAAACGGCTGCCATGACTTTCCCAGCAGACTGGGACACCTTGAACTTCTTCAGTGGTGATGTGCGCATTTGTGTAATTGCATAGACCTTTTTTTGAACTCAGGCTCATAATGATCAATCCAAGTCTTGTCTCCAGTAGCGATTCGACTCAAAACTCCACCCTTGTCTTCAGGTCCTCGTTATGGTTCGTCTTCAAGTGAGTATTTTTCTGGTTTAAAAAGGCGGATGTAAACGGATGTCATCTTTTCCATTTACTTTGTTTGGTGAGAAACTTCATAATAGCGGGGTAGTCGATTATATCAGGTCGATTATATCATACCAAATGTCGGATTTCCTGACAGTCTTAAAAGTGATCCCATTGTAAACAGATTTGTTTGGTAAAATTCAAAATAAGTTTTGTGTTTGAAAATAGAGATAAATACCTTTCTTTTAGTGCCTAGTTTATTACCCGTGTGGTTTCCTATATCTGTCCTTTTCGCTCTTATAGACATGTTCACAGTAAGATATATTCGGGTCCCTTACCTGTTTATGTTTAAAAAAGGACAAAATGCAGAGTCAGCGACGAAAGAAATTAATCAGGTGTTAGGACCAGATACCTGCAACGAACGCACAGTGCAACGATGGTTTGCCAATTTCCGAGAAGGAAATTTTGGCTTGGACAACGAACCACGTGGTCAACAAGGTAGGAGTGTTAATGATGACGAACTGCGAGGAAAAGTTGAGAGGAATACATCGACAACTTTACAGTGCCTTGCTGAGACCTTCAATGTATCGAAATCAGCCATTAGTCGCTGTCTCAAAAATATTAGAAAAGTGAAAAAACTCAATCAATGGGTCCCACACGAATTGTCTGAAAGGATCAAAATGCTGAGAGTTGAAGTAGCCTCTTCACTGCTGATGCGACATAAAAAAGGACCATTTTTGAAGAGAATTGTGATTTGCGATGAAAAATGGATTCTCTATGATATAAATGGACGCGAGTGCTCCCTTTCACGGTTTCTCTGTTGAAATCAATCGGTTTCTTCGCGTAGCGTATACATATTCAGTGTTTTCTGACAACTTTTTCTTTCCTGAAAACTGAAAACTGTTAAGTGAAAATAACAGTATATTTTTATAATCCGAGACATTTACCTCTGGATAGTGCAGTGTAACTTATATTACCTTTACCACTAGATAGTGCAGTGCTCCTTTTGTGAATTTATTTACCTATTGATAGTGCAGTGCTGCTTCGGTTGTTTAATATCGCTAGTACAGTTTTATCGTAGACAGATACCAAAAGTTATCATTGACACTTCTATTTTTTGACGAAAACTTTTACGAATCGTTGTCAGTTGATATATTTAAGGGTGATATACTGTGCGTTTTAGTATCGATTTCTAATTTAAGAAACTACATTGCGTTCCATAATGGCTCTTTGTCTAGCTTCCAAGTGCTTAGATAATACGATTAGAACACCCATGGTGGTTTGCTCTGGCTTCTGTGAGCAGACATTTCATGCGAAGTGCATTGGAATGCACGCACATGTTGCAGAAGCAGGTCAGTCGTCGTCATCTGGTGTTTATTGGTTTTGTTCAAAATGCAAATCCAATTCGATGGGCTCCTTTATTGATCGACTACGCTCCGCAAAACGGGTAGTGGACTCAATTCGGTAGACTCGATTCAGCCGCTAAACAGCTGAACTCTCTGGCTTCAGTGGCTGATGCAGAGCATAAGTTGACCGCAGTGCCAGCTATGCCTAACAATCAAGCGGCTTCGATGACTTCTGTGAACAACTCCTTGCGTCCCTCCTCCGTGGACTCTCTGTCTCCAGCCATTTCGGATTCTAGACCTGATATGCGTGTTACACGGAATCGATCTCAGCAACAGCAGCAACATCTTCAGCCCTCATCGCTTCCTCATTGTGAAAATGCACAGGTACCGCCTCATGATATTAATCTGGTTCCTCCTCAGCTGATGCAACAGCTGCATCTGGATACTCCATCACAGCCTGATAATTTGACTCTGCATTCATCTAATCCAGCCTCACCAGTCCCTAGTCTAGATGTATCTATAAGGAATGCTGATGCTGCTTGCATTGCCTCATCTACTGCTTCTTTGCAATCTAATCTACCTACGTTTCATTTACATGGTGCTGTTAACGACACCGCTAATGATCTCGGTTTGCATATAGTTGTGCCTCCTCTCCAGATTTTTGTATCGCGATTTGCTTATGGTACTTCTGTGGCTGCAGTGGAACACTACATCTGTAAGAAGCTTGGCTACAAACCTCATATTTTCGACTGCGTCAAATTTACGAAAGATAGTCAGCCTAGAAGATATGTGGCTTCTTTCAAAATAACATTGCCTGCCAATCTCAATATTGTCGCTGATTCCAAATTTTGGCCTACTGGTACATTAGTCAAAATTTTTGAAAACCGGCGAAATTTTCGATCTTCAATCAACCGGAGAGCTCGAACCTAGTTTTTAAGCGTGATCAAATTTCTCTGTATTATCAAAATGTTCGTGGCATGAGAACCAAACTTGAAGACTTTAAAACTGCTGCTTTTCTTGAAAATGATCACCTGATTTGCTTGTCGGAAACTTGGCTGAATGATGACATTTTTAGTTCCGAATTTTTCCCTGCATACAATGTTTACCGCCGTGATCGTAATCGTTTGGTAACTAATAAGGCTGATGGTGGTGGCGTGCTTATTGCTGTGCTTAGGACTCTCAATAGTAAACTTTGCGCTGATTTTATCCCCAGTCCTGTTGAATGTGTTGCTGTCTCCATCTCTTTGTCTCCTATATCCTCTTTGTTTGTTGCGTCCTTATATATTCCTTGTAACATGCCCTTCTCGACTTATGATAAGTTCTTTTCTGAACTTTCCACGTATCTTAATAGCTACTTTCCCTCGTCGTCAACCATTATCTGTGGCGACTTTAATATGCCTTCTGTGCAATGGGACTCTTCTTTCTTTCGCATTGTGTCCACCAACAACCTTTCTATTACCTTATCTTCTTTCCTTTCTTCCCGTTCTCTTTCTCAATTTAACTGTTTCCCCAATGCTAATAACAAAATCCTTGATCTCATCCTCTCTAACGTTGAGTCCTCTTCGATTTTACTATCTCCTGTCCTAATACCCTACACCAACCCTGACCCCCATCATCCTCCTCTTTCTATTAATTTGTCCATTTCATTTTCAAATCGTGTTAAAACTTCCACTGCGCGACGATTTAACTTTAAAAAAACTAATTTTGACCGCATGTCTAATGATCTGAATTCAATCAATTGGTTTAATTGCTTCCGTGGTCTCGATATTGACTCTGCTGTATCTAAATTTTACAGTATAGTATTCTTAAAGAGTTGATCTCGACGTATACTCCTGTTTACAGTTCTCGTAAGCCCCGTGACCCCCCTTGGTTTACCGTGAGGGTAAAGAGTGCCCTTAGAGATAAAAATTCAGCACGCTCGAAATTTTGGAATTCTCGATCTAGTGAAGATTATGCAATCTTCTCACGTTTACGTGCCTCTGCCAAGAAAGAAACTAGATTAGCACTACGCAGATATTCCTCGTCTGTTGAAGCTTCCTTGAACTCAAATAACCCAAAAAATTTCTGGTCTTTTGTCCGCTCCTTAAAATCTTCCTCCTCTTTTCCTGACTCACTAGTGTTTAATGCCCTTACTGCTTCCAACCCTCTCGACATTTGTAATCTCTTTACTATGTATTTTTCTTCTGTTTATACTATCCCATCGATTCCTGCTACTGACAGCTTTTCCTTTGATTTCCCTGCTTGTCTCTCCTCAGTCGTAACTAACTCCGTAGAGGTTGAATTGCTTTTGTCCTCACCTGACACTAACTGTTCCCCGGGCCCGGATGGTATTCCCAATTTTTTCGTAAAAACTCTTGCGTCTTCCCTTTGCGTCCCTTTAGCCATCTTATTCAATGTCAGTCTCTGTGCTGGTAAATTTCCATCCTCTTGGAACCTCTCTAGCATTCTTCCCATTTTCAAATCGGGTGATAGGAACCTTGCTTCTAACTATCGCCCCATCTCCATTCTTCCTTGCCTTTCCAAAATTTTGGAACGCCTCGTTTTCAATCGTATCTATGATACCCTCTACTGTGTCTTTGCAGCGCAGCAACATGGCTTTGTAAAAGGCCGGAGCACCTCTACGAACCTTGTTGAGTTTACTCATGTAATCGCTTCTGCAATTGCCATCAACAATCAAGTTGATGTCATTTATACTGATTTTGCTAAAGCTTTTGACTCTGTTAATCATATGCTGCTTCTTGTCAAACTGAAGCATTATGGCATTCGTGAACCTCTGCTTTCCTAGATCTCTTCCTTTTTAACTGATCGCACTTGTTTCGTCTCCCTCTTTGGCTTGTCGTCCTCACCTTTCTCCCCTTCTTCTGGTGTTTCTCAAGGTTCCATCTTGGGACCTCTTTTGTTCAATATTTTTATCAATGTCCTTCCCCCTATTTTTAAGTCTTCATGTCTTCTTTATGCAGATGATTTAAAAATCTTCCGAGTCATCAAAAATACTGCTGACTCTCTGCTTCTTCAGTATGATTTGCAAGCTCTCTCTGGTTGGTGTAACTTGAACTGTTTGTCCCTTAACGTTTCCAAGTGTTTTTCTATGTCTTTTTCCCTAAAGCTTCACACTTATGTCTTTCCTTATGCTATTGATGGCACTGTCCTCTCTTGTGTCGATCATTTCTCAGATCTTGGGGTCACCTTTGATCGCAAACTGAAATTCGACCTTCATGTCCTTACTATCACTAGAAAAGCTTCTCGGATATCTGGTTTCATGATTCGTTCCTGCCACAATTCATTTAGTATTTCTACTTGTGTCCACCTATTTATTAGCCTAGTCCGTCCTGTACTGGAATACTGCAGTCAAGTGTGGTGTCCTCGTTTCAAATACCTCTCTGACGCTGTTGAATCAGTTCAGCGCAGGTTTACACGTACTTTACTTTTTAAATATAGTCTGCCGTATTTACCCTATTGTGAACGTCTATCTCTTTTTAACATTCATCTCCTTGAGCAGCGCAGAGTTTACTTCGATGAGTGTTTCCTGTTCAAAATCTGTCGCGGCAACCTTTCTTCCTCATTAGCATTTTTGTTCATTGAGCGGGACTCCGTAAGGCCAATCAGGTCCTCCATTCTATTTGAAGTGCCGTGTGCCCGTACTGACACTTTCTTTTACTCTCCCGTTTTACGACTCTTACGCACTCATAATAGTCTTCAACTTGGTCCTCTTCCACAATCTATTGCCATTTTCAAAAATATGGTTCGAAGTAAAATTTTTGTTTCTAATTAATGAATTTCCCCCTCAACGGTCCCGACCTTGCCGCGGTGAGGGGGCTCAGGGCAGTGGCTCATTAGCCAGATGAGTTGCTGCCTTGCTAAAGGGACCTTAGGGGAAGGAGACCCCGAACAGAAAACCAATCATGGACGAAGAAAAAGGAGGAAAACTTACGGTACAGGGGATCGGATACCCAGTACCGGCGGCCGTCAGGGGTGAGCGAGCAGGCCCCGGGTCATCGTCATCCATCGACTGCAATGCTATGGAGGTTGACCACTTGGCCACCGTAGCAGATCTAATTACAAGTGGTCCTACACAACTCGAAGAGGTGGTGGAATCGGTTGCGGACCATTTCAGGAGGAGTTCTAAACTACAACGATCCCCACCTCGAACTACAACCAATTCGGTAGCTAGCACCTCCGCTGGCTGCCATTCAAGTCGCATGAAGCTAATGCGCTCGGGTGCCAGAGTACTCGTAGACTCGGACTCGGAGAGCATGGTTTCGACCGAAGCGGAGGAAGAGCTGCTCAAATCGCCTGAGCGAGGCAAAGGTGCTGGTCCCCACAAGAGGAACAAGACCAAGCCGAGCAAAGAGGGCAGGAAAGCACTGGCGGAGTACAAGTCGGCACTGCGCATCGTCGACAGGCTCAGCGATAAACCAACCATATACGCGGAGGAGAAGGATCGGATAAGTTGGGCTCGGACGGCGGTAGCAAAAGGCCGGGAGCACTTCGCCGGGAAGTAAAAGCTGGTTCTCACGGACTCTGCTTTCCACAACAAAGTGGAGCAGAGCTTGTCTAAGAGGCTGGCGGAGAAAAGGCAGAGGTCGACCGAGGATGAAAAACCGGCGTCCAAGAGGCCAAAGAGTGCAACAAGTCGACAAGGGGCCCAACAACCCTCTAGCTCGAAACCGAAGAAGACTATGAAGGCCAGCGATGTGGCTAAACAGCACCTCATCGTGGCTCTAATAGACCGCAGCAATCCCTTGGGTCAATTGTCGCTCGAGAAGTGGAAGACCGTAGAGTCAGGCCTGCTCAATGCGATGATTGATCGCATGGAGAAGCACCCTGAGCTGGCTATGCCTTCGTTTGACGGGGCAGGCTGGTTCAGAGGTGTTAAGATCATCAAGTGCAACGACGAGCTCACGTTGCGCTGGTGTACTGCTGTAGTCCCGGAGCTACCGGGTCTATGGGAAGGAGCTCGACTTGAAATCGTTGATAGAGGGAGCATCCCGACTCTACCTAGAGCGAAGGTGACAATACCGCGGGTAGTAGAACCGGAGGTGGCCCTAAAGTTACTTCAAAGACAGAATCCGGATGTTCCAACTCAAGATTGGAAGATCCTGGACGTCAAGAAGCCACAAGAACAAGACGGGGGGCAGGTCTACATCCTCCAAATTAACAAGGAGGCTGACGACCTGCTCTATCCGCGCTTTGGCAAAATGGCTTGGGGCGTAGGCAGTGTTTACCTGCGCCTGAAAAAACGCCACCCGAAGGATGATAACATTAATACCCTGGAGGTTGGCGAGATCGAGAGGGATCTGGGCACTTCTGACCTACGGGGTACAACGGCCGATCCCAAACTGGACGATGTGCAGGATAAGGAGGATGCCGAGGCCAAGACTCAAACTACTGCAGATCAACCTGCACCGCAGTAAGTTGGCCTCGGCCGAGTTGCTGCTAACGCTCGAAGAAGGTAAGTTTGACGTGGCGCTGGTCCAGGAACCGTGGATCTCTGCAGAGAACCGGGTTGCGGGACTAGGGTCGCAGCTTTTTAATCTTTTCTTCCCCACCACAGTAGCAAGAACTAGAACGGCTATACTGGTGAGGAAGAGTATCCACGCTTACCTTCTTTCTAATTTCAGCACGGACGACATGACAGTGGTGGCATGCGAGGGGGACGGAGAGGAGCATGTACTCCTAGTATCCGCCTACATGGCTCACGACAGAGCAGCTCCGCCGGAGGAGGTCGTTAAACTCACCGCGGAGGCACTCAAGAAGAACAAACTGCTGCTTGTGGGGACGGATGTGGGGACGGATGGAAATGTCCCTACCTATAGGGGACCTCGTAGTGAAAACGTGCTAGATATAACTCTGCACAATCACTCTAATGAGCAGTTAATAGAGAATTGGAGGGTTCTCGAAGACCCATCGTTTTCTGATCACTGTTATATAAGTTACTCTTTAAAACTCAATGTTACTCGCAATTACCGACCGTTTCGCAATCCCAGAAATACTGACTGGCTGAACTTCGAGCGGGAGGTGAAAAATGGCCTAGGCCCTCCTCCGAGGATTGGCGGTGTAGCTGACCTGGAGGCTGCGGTTAACGCACTTACGGGTAAACTCGTTAAAGCTTTTGCACGGTCCTGTCCCCAAGTCCGCCCGAGGCGCAAACCCAAGCCACCCTGGTGGAACAGGGACCTGGGTTGTCGCAGAGGACAAGTTCGTGAATTGTTCAAGTTAGCCAAAGCAGCTGACTGCAATGAATGCTGGGACGAGTACAAGGACATCCTTAAGCTCTATAAATCAGAAATCAGGAAAGCCAAATGGAGCTCCTGGAAAGAGCTGTGCGGTAGAATCGAGACCACATCGGAAACGGCGAGACTTAGGAATCTGCTGGCTAAACGCCCTGTCACGCCTAGCCTGCTTTGTAAGCCGGATGGGGAGTGGACAAGCAGCGGCTCGGAAACGCTGAGTGTTCTCGTAGACACTCACTTCCCGGGTGTCTGGATGAACCCGCCCCCTCCACTTATCAGCAGACGTCTGTACTGCATGACATCGAAGGCATTGGCGAAGTCATCACCAAGCCGAGGCTGGTCTGGGCAATTGAAACCTTTAAGCCCTTTAAGTCCCCAGGTCCGGATGGGGTCCTACCAGCCATGCTCCAAAAGTCAGGTATGCTTACCATTCCCTGGCTCATGCAAATTTACAAAGGTTGCTTAGCACTAAGCCACGTGCCTGCAGCCTGGAGGATCGCTAAGGTTGTATTCATACCCAGGGCAGGTAAAATCAACCATGCTTACCCGAAGGACTACAGGCCAATTAGCCTGACTTCCTTCCTTCTTAAAGTTTTTGAAAGATTACTGGATCTCTATATCAAACAAAGTCTTGGATCTCAAGCCCTATCGGATGCTCAAAACGCATACATTAAAGGCAAATCCGTAGAGACGGCTCTCCATAAGGTAGTTCTCGAGATAGAAAAAGCACTCCGCTACAAAGAATACACTTTGGGAGCTTTTCTAGATATTGAAGGCGCTTTCAATAATGTGCACACAACAGCCATTATAGAGTGCCTCCGTGCAACCAACATCCACCCCTATATTTGTAGCTGGATTAGCAACCTGCTTAAGCAAAGGCTCATAACAGCTGAGTGGGCGGGGTCACAGATCACTAGGAAGGTCCATAGAGGCACGCCGCAAGGAAGAGTTCTATCCCCTCTCTTATGGAACCTGGTTGTAAATACAATTTTGGATAAACTGGAGCGCAAAGGACTCACGGTTGTGGCCTATGCCGATGACATTGCGATATTAGTCTCGGGTAGGTTTCCGCACACAGTTGGCCAACTCATCGAGTATGCTCTGGGGCTTGTTGAGGAATGGGCAAATGCCGTGGGCCTTGGCATCAACTCCAATAAAACTGACCTTGTACTTTTCACAAGGAAGTACAAAATTCCTGAATTACCTCCAATCAGGTTGGGCGGCGCCAGTTTAAGCCTCAAATCGCAAACTAAGTACTTGGGTCTTATTCTGGACAGCAAGCTCACCTGGAAGGCGAATTTGGAGGAGAGAGTAAAGCGGGCCAGCAATGCGATTTACGCCAGCAGGAGAGTGCTGGGTGAAACGTGGGGTCTAAGCCCTGCCTTAACACACTGGATCTATATGGCAATAGCCAGGACTATCCTTGCGTACGGATGTTTGGTCTGGTGGCCAGCAGTAAACAAGACTACCTTTGCTAGCATGGCGAACAGAGTTCAGCGGCTGGCGGCTCTCTGCACTACAGGTGCCTTAACCTCGACTCCTTCGTCTGCTTTGAATGTCCTGCTTCATCTCCCTCCGCTTGACCTCTTCGTGAAGGGCGCTGCCGCAAAAGCTGCTGTCAGGCTTAGGGAATCGGGACACTTTGAGTCACGATCCTTCGGCCACAGCAGAATTGAGCGGGGGTACGCAGGTAGCACCGACTACTTGGTCCCCACTTTGTGCTTCGAGCGCGGATATCAAGCGACCGTGGGGGATGGGCAGGAGTGGAATCGGCAAATGGGCGCAACAACTCTTAACATCTACACTGACGGCTCTAAAACGGCTGCCGGATTGGGTGCTGCAACTTCTTCCGTAGAGGCAACTATGGAAGCAGCTTTTAGGCTTCCTAACCACTGTAGTATTTTTCAGGCGGAGGTTTTTGCGATACGTAAAGCCGCAGACCTAGCATACGCCGGAAATACCACAAATGAAGAAATCAACATCTTTACAGACAGTCAGGCGGCGGTTAAAGCACTGATGTCTTACACATACAAATCGAAGTGTGTACTTGACTGCATTCAGGCCCTGAATAGACTGGGCAACCACAGAAGAGTCAGGATTTTCTGGGTTCCTGGTCACAAGGGCATTGAAGGAAACGAGAGGGCGGACGCGCTGGCTAAGCACGGAGCCAGCCTTCCCCTGTCAGGCGCAGTTAACATTCCTACTCCAATCCAAACAATCAAATAATCGATCGACTCCAATATGATGCAAGTTACTACGTGCAGGTGGCGTGCAACCCAGACATGTAAGCTAAACAAAATCATGTGGGGATCGTACAATCTCGTAGCTACTAAGTACCTGCTCGAATTAACGCGGATTGACTGCAAGCGGCTGGTCGGCATCATTACTGGCCACTGTCTTGTAGCAGCTCATGCCATGAAAATGGGACTCCTAACCAGCGACATCTGTAGGAAGTGTCAAGAGCCGGGAGTCTCAGAAACAATCCAGCACCTTCTGTGCCACTGCCCGGCACTGGGGAGAACCAGGCAGCGCTGCTTCGGTGAGCCCTGGCTGGTGGATCTCTCACATGTAGCGAAGCAGAGGCTGAAGGACATACTTCAGTTCGCAAAAAAGTCCGGGGCCTTCGATGGCCGTTTGGACTGAACTTTCCTTCTCCGGGTCCATTTATCTGGTATCACTACGGACCAATGGGTCTATGTGTGGCCTTGTGCCAGCCAGCTAACCTAACCTAACCTAATTAATGAATTTTATTTTCTATTCTTGTTAATAATGGTTTCTTTCTTTTCTTTTTTTTTTGCTCTACTTAATTTTACTTCATTATTTACTACTTTAAGATCTTTTGTATATTTATAATTTTATATATACTCACATATGCATATGAATTTTTTTTTTCTTTTTTGTTCCTAATTAATTTTATTTCCTATTCTCTTAATGGTTTCTTCCTTTTTTTTTGTTTTCTTCGCCTTGTCTCTTCTTCATTTAATTTACCACTTTAATTATTTTTTATATATTTATATTTATATTTACTCATTTACTTCTTAGTATTTTTATTTTTTTTTTTCATTGTATCCTTCCTTTTTTTAATTAATTATTCGTGATTGTAATGAATTTTTTGCTTTAGGTAATTTTACTTTATTTTATTCTAACTTTAATTATTTTACATACTTATATTTATATATTCTTATTTAGTTCTTGTTATTTTATTTTTTTTGATTGTATCCAATCTGTAACTGGGCAGTTTTGCCTGTTGAATTGTATACGCACCAAATAAATGAAATAAATAAATGAAATAGGAAGCGTTCAGGACAATGGTTGGATCGCGGAGAAGCACCTAGCCACCAAGCAAGAGCGGGACTGCACCCTAAGAAGGTCATGGTTACTGTTTGGTGGACTTCAGAACGCGTCGTTCACTATTCGTTCTTGAATCCTGGTGAAACGATAGCTGCAGAGACCTACTGTGCACAATTGGACGAAATGCACGCAAAATTGCGTTTAAAACAGCCTTCTCTGGTGAATAGGCATAGACCAATTCTGTTACACGATAACGCACGACCGCATGTATCCCGTTTGACCATGCAAAAACTACAGGAGCTGCAGTACGAAGTTTTAGCTCACCCTCCATATTCTCCAGACCTGTCACCAACAGACTATCATCTTTTCCGGAGCCTGGGAAACTATTTACAAGAAAAGCGCTACTCCAACCAGAACGCTGTAATTGCGTCCTTTGAAGAGTTTTTGGGGCAAAAAAATATTCATTTTGATTTGCCAACATGTTGGCAACAAACTATAGACTCCAACGGTGAATACTTTGAGGAATAAAACCATTTCATTTGAAAATAATCGAGTTTTTCTTAACTCTTCAAAATCCGACATTTGGTATGAAACTACCTGATATTTTACACTTTCATCCAGATTAAGTTGCTTGGTTGACGACAGTTCAAAAACTAATGGTTCGATTAAAATAAAACCTGCAATTGATACTTATTATGCGTCTCTTATCTTAAATTTTCACTGCTGATCTTCAGTTGTTGTTTTTAAATAAATAAGTATTCTGAATTTTCCAAGGCCTACATATAGTCCAGGTTGGACGAAATGGAGTCCTTAAATCCAAATTTGCATCCAGGAGGATTGAACACTGCGTCCAAACTTAAGATGGATAGCACTCTGTCTTCTAAAGCAGAGAGTAAATGCAATATATTAGGTCCACCACCGGTTGTTTTTACTGACAGTTCCATCCTAGATACATTTAACTAAAATCCATATTTACATTATCTCCGCTTTGCGACGTTTCGCGAAAGTTTATTTTCTTTTAACGTCTTTTGTGGCGATTTTTATAATTTCTATCATTGCGAATCAATTAAATACTACTAACGTTAATTACTACCGCCCGTGCCCGTACCATTACCTTTCAAAACATAAGATTCTAAAAGAACGGTGTTCGTCCTTTTTCAAATCTCCGACACACATTTTTCGCTTTCCTCCTTGTTATTCAAAGCTAATGCCACTTGTCTCAAAGTTGTGTTAGAGTTCAGCTAATATTTTGCGCGGTTCTTCCTTAATTAATGCACAGCAAACTATCTAACAGATGCGGATGTGAAATCTGACCAGATTAGATTTTTGTCTGTTATTGTGGTGATTGTGTTTTTTAAATTAAATTTTAAATTAGATTTTTGTCTGTTATTGTATTAATAATGTTTTCATCCATATTCGAATTATTTTATTTGATGCTTCTAAATATTCTTGCAGCTGGTAGGCTTGGCTTAAGGGGTTAGTCCACTGTTAAACTGCTCCAAATGAACTTTTTTTTTAAACAGCTACCAAAAAAAAACTATTCAAGATATCGATTTGAAATTTTACATGCATCTTTATTGAAGTTAAGGGTTAACATTTTCATTGGAAAAAATTATTAGAAAACAAAATGGCGGCCGCCATAATGGATCGCCGCAGCACCGCCGAAAAAAAAAAGCAAATTGCCACTCGTAAATTCCTGGACAAAATAAGTATCTGTGAACAAATTTTCAAAAATATTTCATTAGTTTTGAGTATAAAGGACTGCACGGGCCTAAATTTAGAGCCCTAAAGCGATTTAAAAAAATTTGGTATACTTTTGAATCAAAAACATGAATAAAAAAAATTTTTTTAATCAAAAAAATGTTTCCCAGATCGTCATTTTTATTTTTTTTGTTCTTAATTTAGGCCCGTGCAGTCCTTTATACTCAAAACTAATGAAATCTTTTTGGTTATTTGTTCACAGACGCTTATGTTGTCCAGGAATTTACGAGGGGCAATTTGCTTTTTTTTTCGGCGGTGCTGCGGCGATCCATTGGGGTGGCCGCCGTTTTGTTTTCTAATGAAAATGTTAACTCTTAACTTCAATAAAGATGCATGTAAAATTTCAAATCGATATCTTGAATAGTTTTTTTTTTGGTAGCTGTTTAAAAAAAAAGTTCATTTGGAGCAGTTTAACAGTGGACTAACCC
The DNA here is from genome assembly GCA_963978885.1 of Nemotelus pantherinus. Lineage (NCBI taxonomy): Eukaryota > Metazoa > Arthropoda > Insecta > Diptera > Stratiomyidae > Nemotelus > Nemotelus pantherinus. Next base: position 85,644,249 of record OZ022264.1, read on the forward strand.
CTTAATCTAACTCACACTACCAAAAACATGACTTGCGTTTTCTTCTGTGCAACGACTTAAATTTCAAATCAAACTAAACTAAATTTAGTGTATGCATTTTGAGCGCGGTGTGTAAAATATAATATGAAGAAAAAGAGCTGTGTGATGTGCCTGAATTGAATTGCCATATACTTACCCTATACATGCTACATAAGCCAACAAAAAAATTTTTGTTGATTGTTTCTTGTGTGACTGGCGGTGAATTTTTTTTTTAAAAAGAGTGTCTTGATCGGTGTGTGTGTCTGTGTTAAAAATAATAGTTTTGTTTCCGCCAAAAAAAAACGAAAAAATGTGCTGCCAAGCATGAGTGACAGCACTATATTTGGAAAAATATGTGGACAACCACCAAGGCATTTCATGTGAGGGTTTTTGCAGCGATACGTGGTTTCACATTGCTTGTGTTAATATTACTAAGCAGGAATTCAATAATATTATAAAACTAGAAGACAAAATAAAAATAATGCGATGTTGCTCTAAAAAAAAGTCGTAACGACAGAATAATAGCTGCGTTTTATTATCATCCAGAGTGTAGTAGGTATCCTGGATGCATAATAAAACGATCCAGAGTAGCACGCGAGTTTTTTTCTGTCAGACAGTTGTCATTTCAAAATTTGAGCTGTCATATAACCAACGCCGTTTTCAAATGTATGACTATTTATCCTGGTTGCCAGGGTTTCATGGAAAATTTTTGAAAATTCCAACTATTCCAGTTGATATGACTTTTCAAAATACGTTCCACAGAGAGCACGAGTACGAAATCCACTGAATTAACAAGTGTTTGTACTCTGGATGTTGTTGTTGTTTCGTGTGCAAATCGATATCCTGCACTACTCTGGATGTATAATAAAACGCGCCTAATGTCGCAAATTGAGTCAACCCACGGCTAATAACTAAAATAGAAAAAAAAATGGAAATTATAAAGAACGAACCAAAAATATTTTCAAATATCAAAATTGATAAATGCAAATGTTGTGAAAATGTCAGAGCAACAAAAAAAAAGATACATTCAACAGAGAAATAATAATTAAGCCTAAAAAAAGACCAGGACTCTACAAAAACAATTCGATGAGTCAAGGAAAAAATAAAATCAAGCTTATTAAAAACTCCAATTGAATTCGCAAAGCCTCTGCGTAATGGTGGTTTTTTAATCAAATCGAATTCAATAGAAAATACTGAAATCATAGCTAAAAAAACTCTAGCGCACCTGAACCGCTAGAAACACTAATGTTCGAAGAACAGTAGAAGAATCGTGCAGGTTTTGAGTGCATATTCCACCACATGAGCTGCTTATTACGGCCAAACTGTTTCAAATGCCACGTTTTACTTTGTTCTCAAGAATGCATTATGACTCATATGGTAGAAGGTTTCAGATATTACCACTGGCATGAATTTCAACGTTTATGAGAGCAAAACACGGGTTAATTATATTCGTTATCAGTTGCTTATTTCACAAAATTTTGAAAGCAGCATCTCATATAACATCAATGAAGAAAATGCTCAGTGCCTGCAGCACTGTAACTGAAGTTTGTGTTTGGGGCTGCGATCCGAAAAATTTGCAGAACTTTGGGAATTGAAACATCGGTTATTTATTTGCATTGTAAATGTTTCCGGTATAATTTTATTGATACAAAAGTAGCACAACCGACTCGTGCTAGCAACCTTTCGCCAGTATCAAAGCCAAGAATATATCACATCTGCTTCACGTTGTTATATTACATTCGAGGTTATAGGAGTATGAAGAAATTTAGGGTTACCTGCAGCGAGTTTTTTCAAATAATCAAAAGCTTAATATTTGCTGTTTATTGGCACTACAATATCATTACCAATTGAAAATTCTACGATTAAACCGCTTTATAAAGATATTGCAAACAAACACAAAACCAACAATAGCTGGCAACCCTATTGTGGCTTTTCAACCAAATTTGGCCTGAATAATGTTTATAATAGGTTCCATAAATTGTATGAAATTCGTATTGATTTCATGACTGCACTGGAAGTTATAGGGCAAAAAGTTTTATTTTCCTGAGAGAATTTTCAAAACCAAAGACACAAAAATTACCATAGCTGGCAGCACCAATCGAATTTTTCAACCAAATTTCTATCAAACAGAGCTTAGAGTAAGGTTCAGCTACTGTGTCAATTTCATGAAAATCTGGTTACTTATTCACATTTCATAGGGCAAAAAGCAGTTTTTTTTTCTTTGTAATTTTTCAAGATGGCACCACTGGCACAGAGTTGCCCAAACCGGGTCCTACTTAAGTCCAGACCTGGTCCTACTTAAGTCCAACGTTTTCTGTAAATTTCAATGGTATCTGATTATTGATTCGTGAGTTCCCGTGAACAGAAGTTTTTGATGCTAAAAATATAGGCTGACTGGGACAGGGTTACCGTTCTTGTCCGACATGAAGTTTCCAAAGTTTTACTTTGAACGTGTAGATTAAGCATAAAATTTGTATACAGACTGGTTTTATTGTAAGAAACGGACATTTTTAGGATATTCGATGGTTTGAATGTTTTCACTTCCAAATTTTTATTTTTTCAAATTTAAGACACCAAAATTAGCATAGCTGGCAGCTCCAACCGAATTTTTCAACCAAATTTCTACCAAACGTGGTTTAAAATAAGATCCAGCTACTGTGTAAATTTCGTCAAAATCGAACGATTCAATTAGAATTTATAGGGCTAAAAGCAGTTATCTTTTTTAATGATTTTTCAAGATGGCACCACTGGCACAGAATCGCCCGCATTTCAAAATCACTTCTATCAGACCTGGTCCTATTCAAGACCAATACGTTCTGCAAATTTCAATTAATTCTGCTCATTGGATCGTGAGTTTCCGTGAACAGAAGTTTTTGATGCTAAAAATATAGGTAACTTGGTCAAGGGTTAACAGGCGTACTCGTTATACCATATCAAATTTTATTTTTTGTCTATGTAAAAAAAGCATGAGATTTACATATGAGTGGCTTTTTTTTGAAGAAGCGGCATTTTTTCAAGAGAAACGATGATTTTGAAGTTTTCACTTTCAGTACCTGCCCTAGCTACAGGGTTGCCAGCACGCTCAGCAAAAGCTACACAAATCTACAACTAAATAATACCAATATGTCCTGAAAGTTTTGTAATGATTGAATAGCTTTGTCAAAAGTTATCGCAATTTAAAAATTTTCAAATTTTTCCGTTCTCTTTTTAGGCACCCAGCGCACACATAGGGTTAAAAAATTCCAAAGCATTATCCGATTCACATGTAAAACACGTTAGAAATTTATTTGGTCGACTTTATTTTTGCAAAAATTATTTGTGTACGGAATAATAGGTATAATAAAAATATCACTAAAATGGCCGCCGGCGCCAAAGGGTTAAAGATTTTTAACTTTTTCTGAGACCTGGCACTATTCTGGATATACACCAATGTGTCCTGAAAATTTCAGTTCAATCGGATGGCGCGTTCCTGAGATTTTTTCACTGAAAATTTTTGATGATATATATATATATATATATAGAAATATGAATTTTTGGCCAAAGTGATTTTAATACTAATGTTCTTCTTCGAACATTAGTAAAAAGTTAAGGAGCAGCTAAAAAGCGAATATAATGTTGAAATAACGAAACAAAAAGTTCCGCGATTATTAATTAGAGGCTTACTAAAAAAATGCATAAATTGTACGCAAAATAGGCATAACCAAACAAATCATCGAGCCGACAGTTACGAATGCGAACAGTATAAAACAATGGTTGTAATAAATCAATATAAAATTGATTATAATTCCTAAAAGTATGATGAGTTAAATATAAATAACCAATACTCTAAAAATAATGTATGCTAATATAAGAAATATTCGTAACAAAATTGATAACCTAAATATCCACCTTAATTCAAACAACATCGATGTGGTTGTCTTAAATGATATATGGATATACCATAATGAAATACAAATATATACCACAAATGAATATATTGGCTACTTTTGCCGCAGAGATTCAGGGCGTGGAGGAGACACAGCGATATTTGTCAAATCCAATCTCGATTCGAGACTTATTAATATATCTAATAATTTTAATACTATAATAGTTGAAATTAAGTTAAATTTTGAAAAAATTAGAAATGGTACGTTTTACAAAGCGCCTTTGGAAGATGACTATGAATTTATAAGTCATATTGATGTACTCTATTCATCTTATGAAAAGCTTATCACCGTAGCTGACACTAACATTGATATACTAACGACATCCAATATACCCAACGGGAAAAATAATGCTTACGGATGTATTCGGGAAGCATTTCGCGTAATGCGTGTAAGCATTACCGGACCATTACATGTTGTTTCTTTTTAACATTGCATGTCCTAGGCTGGGAAGATTTATACAAGGGGAAACTCATGCTTTTAGCTCTATAGGTTTATGTATAAGAGCTTTTTGGAAAGTACGACATCGTATTCTCGCATTTATACGCATAAATACGAATTAAAGCTTTGGCCGGCGGCCGATCGTATATCTGCATGTGTGGTTTTTGCATGCTAAGTGATTGTGACGCTCATTGGAAATTCTAATAGCGCATGCTCTTTGCTACTAGGGGAATTGTTTTCATACATTTTACTTACCTGTGATGATTTGAAATGCTCCAAAATTTTCATCTTTCCGCTTTATATAGCAGACTACCCATAACCGATGTATGCTCGCAAGTTCTTTTCCCCTTGTTTCTGCGAGTGATGTTCATTGGCCAGTCTTGGATTTTTAGCATATGAGCTTTCTCCCTTGCAGCATTCCCCATGCTCCAAGTCATGTATACGAGTATATCTTATAATTGCTGGAAAATAGCTTTGGAAATAGGAAATTCACATTACTAGCATTGTTTGATTGATGCATTACGCCAGAATACATTACCGCGATTCCCGTTGGGTAATTAGAGCATACTATAATATTTTACTAAATTCGAATATGATGAATAAATGATGAATATGTTCAGTGCTGGCAACATTTGTCCAACACAGCAGCAATAAATCTACCATAACATGCTCGTGCTTAATCAACCTATCCTTTGGATTTCGTTTTCATCCAAGGATGTCATCGAAAGTTTCAGCGATTAATCCGAAAAATTTTCAAAACTCGGAAAATTTAAATATCGATTGCTTATGTTATTGTAAATGCTTTGCTTATGAATACTGTTTTTTCTATAGCGATGAATACCGCTCGCGAACGATTGTTTAGGTACAATACCTATACAATCCCTTCAACGTTGCCTCGGTACAGAAACCAGTGCAACTGTGCGAATTGGATGCAACAAGAAATCCGCGACTGATTGCTTAGGTACAAAACCTATACAATCTTGTGGAGAAATGTTACCCTAGTACAAAACCAGTGCAACAATGATTCTTGTTGAAACGCAACCTCCTGTCAGCCTTAACAAGAGTAATAAAAAAGGCTTAGCTTATTGCTTTCAAAAATACTAATGATTTATTTACCAGAACATTACTTATTTTATAGGTACAAAAGTGCTTACATACTAAAATTGAATTTGCAAATATTTCACTTTTGGTGGAATCAATATTTGATACAAAAAAATGCTGAGCACACAGTCTGGCGTAATCGAGCAATCATATTTGACTTGATTTTCAATTTAATGTTGATTACAATGCATTTTACACAAGCTGGAAAATCTAAAATTTTTTATGAGTAATTTTTCATGGTATATTAATTGAAAGTTGAATTGCTACACGTGATGGCTTAGTTGACTCAGCGACCAATTCGGATGGATATTTGCGAAATTTAACATCCTCCCCCTCGTTGAACATTGAGTTCAACAATTCGTTCTGTTTCTGGTGCTACGGTGAATTGTACTCGCGGTTGGCTATTGTGTCGAGGAGCCGGTATTGGAGGATTGAAGCGTCTTGTTGCGAGGCGCTTCCATAGAAGATAGATGAGGAGTATGAGACCGATGAGTAGACCTATGTAACCTATGCTGAACTGATGGATGTCGTGATGGCTGATGGGGAAAGATGCTTCTGTAGCAAGTAGCTGGTTCACTTGGACCTGCAGGTCTTTGATTTCATGCGAAATCTGGTGAATTTTCTGCGGCTTATACTTGATTTCAGTGGCCTTGAATGGTTTTGCGAGATTAGTCAAGTCCCTTGTAGGTGTGTAAGATGTTTGCGTTTTGGATGAATAGACAGAACGTGCCAAGAGCGTTGTTGAGTCGTCTTTAATGAGGCAGTCTCCACTGATGTTGAGTATTCCAGATCTTATTAGGGAGTGTTGGGCTATAAAATCTCCACATTCCACGTGTATTAAGGTTTCATTTCTAGCAACGTATATCCAATGATTTGGGCTAGTGAGCTGTATCCATCGAGAAGTATTGTGTTTTTCAATAATTTTGCATGTGGGTAGCCACAGAGAATTAGTGAGGAATCCAACTTCGCAGCTTCCGACTGTTGACCCTCTTCGATATAACGGATGAAGTTGCTTGCAGAGGTAGCTGGATGATCTTACGTGAGAGCATGTGGCTAATTCTGGCTCAGACAGGAAGTAGTAGTCTTCGTGATGCAAACTGATTAATAAAAACTTCGAGGAAGGTTCGATTTCCAGAAACGAGCTGTTCACAAAAACTGGAACAGGAATGATTCGAAATAGATTGAATTTTTTGTTCAACAGTAGTGGAATCTTAATTCGGAATATTGTCTGCGCCTTCGTAACTCGAACTTCGATGGACATCAGATTGTATAGTTCTAAAAGATTGGACCCTCCAGTTGGTAGACACAGTGTCGATGGCAGACTATTCTTGATGAGTGTTAGCTGCTGTCGCAACTGCCTTGGTGTTAGTAGCAATGGGTTAATTCGACTATGATGTGTGTCTATTATTGTGCTCAGTATAATTGATTGTATTCGTTGAAAGTTGGCTATTGCTAGGGTTAGTCGTATTGACAATGAATTGAACAGTCCCAAAGCGCGTTGCTCTTCAGCTTCCTTCGTTATTTCATTCAGTTGAAATATTGTTTGATTTAAGTAGTGCTCAAAACCTTGTAGTTGTTGTTGCAACATTTCTGTGGATCTCTGGACCAGGTTGATAGTCGAATCAACGATCGATGTTTGATTTTCTATTGAATGTTGCAAATGATGCTGATTTTTCTCCAGGTCGCCTATGATGTCAGACATTTTTTCTGCATAGGATGAATCCAATACTCCGAATAAGGAATGAGCGATGTTTCCAACAATGTCCATGGGTGATCGTTTTAGTCTTAGCTCAGAATCATGGGTAAGGAGTTCATTGCTATTTTCAAGTCCTGACATCGTGATGGAGAACTGAGTTATACTTGGCTGACAGTTTTCACTTTTCCTTGTGGAGTTGCAAATTTTGCTTAATATTTGTATGCCGTTTTTTATGTTTATTAATTCCTTCCAATAGAAATCCATTTCATAATAAACGACTATACTCCAATCGTTAGGAGAAAGGTGAGTTGTCCCTAAACCTTCAAAGTATAATCCTGGATCGGTTTTGAACGGGGTAATAGTAACTGGGTTCATGGCGAATGCTGGTAATATTAAGCCTACCAATAGAAGGAGACTTACTGGAGAAGTGATTCGTCGTGTTCTTTTAGGTGCCTTGTCGTGTGATGATTTTCTTTTTCCGCCGTCGTGGTTTGAGACTTCTTCCACGTCTTGAAGGTTTGAACTAGTATTTATCGAATCAAGCAGCTCTGAGTTATCGGTGCTGTAGCTGTCAACAGGTAAAGGCGCCAGTGTATGTATTGCTCTCCTGAGCACTCCGGACCGAGTTTGGACATCTGCCACGCGTACCAAACCATCATTTCCTTTGATGGTTTTGATTATGCGTCCTAAGTTCCATTTCAGTGGTGGAAGATTGTCGTCCTTCATGATAACCATAGTACCGGCTTTCACGTTGTCACAATGCTGTTTCCACTTGAAACGTTGTTGTAACTCACATAGATATTCTCTTGACCACCTTTGCCAGAACTGGCTTCGGAGTTCGGATACTTGTTTCCAGTTTTTACTCAGTGATCCTTTTGTAGAATAGGCGTGAGGGTCTGCCATATTTGTTAGAGGCTCTCCGATCAGAAAGTGGCCTGGCGTCAATGCAGCAAGATCATTTGGATCCTCGGACATTGGGGTAAGTGGCCTTGAGTTGAGGATTGCTTCGATTTCTGCCATCACTGTTTGGAGTTTCTCGTAAGTGAGTGACGCAGCTGCGACACCTTTTTGAAATAAGGTCTTTGCTGATTTAACGGCGGCCTCCCATAGCCCACCGAAATGAGGAGACCTAGGAGGAATAAAATGGAAGTCTGTGTGCTTGTTAGTGAAGAAGTGCATAATTTTTTCTTGTGCGTGTTTGCTGTACACTATTCCTTCGATTTCTTTTAATTGGTTTCTAGCTCCGACAAAGTTCGTTGCGTTATCGCAATAAATGTTGCGGCATCTGCCTCGTCTACTGATAAACCGCTTTAAAGCTGCTATGAAGGAGTCGGTACTAAGGTCACTCACTATTTCTATGTGCACAGCCTTCGTCGCAAAGCAACAAAATATGGCCACATAGCTTTTCTGTGGTCTCTTTCCTCTTGCATTGAAATGGATCCAAAAAGGCCCACAAAAATCGATGCCGGTATTATAGAATACTTTAGCTTCCTGGACTCTGGGAGGAGGCAGGTTTCCCATGAGCTGTTTTAAAAGCTTTGGCTTGAATCTGGCACAGCGAACACAGTTTTGAACTATTGATCTGGTTATGGTTTTTCCTTTGATGGGCCAGTATTTCTGCCGCGTCAAGGCCAATAGTGCTTGAGGGCCTATGTGCAGGTTTGTATTATGAATATGCGTAATGATCAACTTAGTTATCTGATGGCTATATGGTAAGAGAATCGGATGCCGGGCGTCGTAAGCTAACTCAGATTCTTGCAGTCTGCCGCCTACTCGAATGATTCCGTCTCTATCCAAAAATGGAGTGAGTGTAAGTAAGTTACTGTTGGCGTTGACATGTCCATGTTTCTTGAGTTGTGCTAATTCTTCGGCGAAACCTTCTTGTTGTACTTCTCTTGTGATGACAATTAAAGCATTATTCAACTCGTTGACATTTAGATGATTTCTTTCGCGCTCGCTTGGTTTTAGTCGACTGTTTTTAATGTACCTCAGCATGTAAGCGACAGTTCTTTGCAGGTGATCAAAAGAATTGCGATGATTGATACTGTCCAGTACAGAACTCGCGGTGGTCGAGGCTAATATCGTTTTTGGTTGTCGTTCCTCTAAATCGGTAGTCAAATTTTCAGGTTTTTGTGGCCATGCTCTTTCAGCTCCATGAAGGAAAAGTGGTCCATACCACCATAACGCACATTCTTTTAATCGTTCGGATGTAGTTCCTCTAGACACTAAATCTGCAGGATTGTGTGCCGAACTGACATGAAACCATTGATCTGCCGTAGTTACTTCTTGTATTGCAGCTATTTGATTCGCGACAAATGTATATCGTGAAGAGGACGGGGCATGTAGCCATGCCAACACAATTTGAGAATCCGTCCAATAGAAGCAGCTGTGTTTCCAAGCTAGATCCTTCTTAACACGATCCGCTAGAACTGCTGCTAATTTTGCAGCACATAGCTCTAATCTCGGCATTGTGACATTCTTTTTCGGGGCAGTTTTGGACTTAGCGCACAGTAATCTCACTATGATACGTCCATCCGGGAACATAGACCTCACATAGATAGCAGTGCCTAAAGCCTGCTCTGAAGCATCCGAAAAGGTATGCAGCTGCATCGACTGCGGAATGTGACCAGCACTCACATGCCGTTGAATTTTTATGCTTGTCAGTTTGCTGAGATTCTGCAAGAAAGCAATCCATTTGGTCGTGTATTCTTCTGGTAACTCGTCATCCCAGTCAAAGTGCTGCGCCCATAGCTCTTGCAGGAAAATTTTAGCCTTGACTATAATAGGAGCCATTAACCCAAGTGGATCGAACAAATGAGCAATGTCTGACAATACACGTCGTTTAGTTATCGGTCGTTTTTCCTTCCACTGAGTTTTGAAAGAGAGCTCGTCGGATCGCGGTAACCATCTCAGGCCCAAAGTTTTGACATGACAGTCCTCGTTTTCAGAAAATTCTAGTTCTGGTGCCCTGTCTTCTGTAGGTATGTTTTGCAGTAGAGCAGGATGGTTGGAGCACCATTTCCGTAATTTGAATCCCCCGGACTCAAGAATATGAATCAACTGAGCCTGAATTTCCATGGCTTCTGGAAGGTAGTTACTCCCAGTGATGACGTCGTCCACATAAAAGTCTCTTTTAAGTGAAGCGGCTCCCAACGGGCGTTCCCCATCTGATTGAATTGCTAATCGTTGCAAACACTTTGTGGCTAGATATGGAGCCGTTCTCAATCCGTAGGTGACGGTGGAGAGTTGATAGCATTTAAGTTCCGCAGATGGCTCATCTCGCCAGAAGATTAGTTGATATTTTCTGTCACCAGGATCAAGTTTTATCTGGCGGTATATCTTCTCAATATCCGCAGTGAAAGCGTATTTCGGCAGTCGAAATCGTAACAAGATTGAGAAGAGTTCGTCTTGAATTGTAGGTCCAGTATATAAAATTTCGTTGAGCGATACGTCTGACGATGTTTTCATGGATGCGTCAAAAACCACACGCAGCTTGGTAGTTGTGCTTTCGGGTTTAATGACGCAATGATGTGGCAGGATGTAATATGGAGCCTCAATTTTTTCTAAATCAACCTCCTCCATATGTCCAAGCTTGAGGTATTCGTTCATGAACTCAACATATAGAGATTTTAGTTCTGGATTTCTCATCAATTTCCTTTCCACTGCATGGAAACGACTGAGAGCAATGTGCCTTGACTCTCCAAGAGTTGTCTGATCGCTTGAAAAGGGGAGTTTCACTATGAAGCGGCCTGTGCTATCTCTTTTCACGTTTTGTGCGAAATGCGACTCGCATTTAAGTTCTGATGTCGAAAAGGATGGTTTCACAATATCAGGGTCTTCTTGTCTCCAGAATTTCTCTACTTGCTCATCTAGGCTGCGCGTCTCTTCTGAACATATGCCGCAGGTCGATGGTGGTTTTATGCTTTTTCCTCCAATAATCCAACCCAACTTGGTATTTTGCAGCATCGGCACGCCATCTCCTAGTTGAATCTGTTCTGATGAGAGTAGCGCAAAGAAATGCTCTGCTCCTAGGAGCAAGTCAATCTTTCCTGGGCGATGGAAAGAGGGGTCCGCCAGTTGAATCCCATCAGGTATGGACCAGGTTTTGATGTCTACTGGCTGCGATGGCTGAAGTGTTGTTATTTGCGGCAACACATGGGCTTGAACTTGAATTGACCAGTTCAGGGTGTTGGATATCAACTCAAAGCTTACCCGGTTTTGTGTACGCTGCGGTGCTTGGCCAATGCCTTGAATATTCAAAGGGTCAAAAGTTTCTGATAAATTTAGCTGCCGGGCCATTTGTTGAGTAATGAAATTCAACTGGGATCCTGAATCAAGCACTGCTCGGCACTCGGCCTCAATTCCTTTGCTGCTTTCCAATTTAACGAGGACAGTGCTAAGCAATACGTGCTCATTTCCTGGCCTTTCTGTACCTGCTGCTAACGTTATAGCTTTCGCGCTGGAGGAAGCCATGGTGGAATCTTTGAAACTTGGGCTTGTTTTGCTGGTGCTTGGTTTATTAGAGTCCAGTTGCTTACTCGGATTGTTACCAACCACAGATTTTCTCTCAATGTCTTCGAGATGCACCAACGTGTTGTGTTTTTCGTGGCATCTTCTGCAAGTTTGTCCGGAACATTGAGAAGAGAAATGCCCTCCTTTCATACAATTGAAACAAAGTTGATGTTTCTTAAGTACTTCTCGTCTTTGTTGTAGAGTTTGAGATCGGAAATCATTGCAATTGTATAATGAATGATTTCTGTTGCAAAGTACGCAGCTCCCTTTGGCTGGAACTGCGACAAGCGACGTTTTCTTATGCTGGCCTGGTTTCTCAAAGTTTCTCGAAGTGTTCGCATTTTTAGTTCCAAGAGCTTCTAATGATTGAAAGCGGTTCTCCAGGAACTTTAGAAACTGCTTCATTGTTGACAACTCCCTTGGATTTTCGAGAGATTGTTCGAACATTACGTGAGTATTCTTGTCCAGCTTTTTGATCATTAGATGCACTATGAGGGGGTCCCAAGCTTCTATGGACAATCCCAGATTTTTCAATCCAAACAGACATTCATTTGTTGTGTCATGTAGATTTTTTATAGCTTGTGCTGATTCGACATGGATTGTCGGCTGTGACAGCAGCTTGTTGAGTAAGGCTGTTACAAGTAATCGTTTATTGTTGTAACGAGCATTCAAAATGTTCCACGCATCTTGATAGTTCTCTTCAGACGCTTGTAGGTGCTGTACTAGAGCCTTAGCTTCTCCAGTCAAGTTCGTAGTTAAGTAAAACATCTTCTCGATGTTTGTTATTGGCTGATTGTGCACCAGTTGAAGAAACAAGTCATGGAACTGTGTCCATCGCAAATAGTCTCCATCAAATGTTGGAACCGTGATTTTTGGTAGTTTCACGGAACCTCTTGGAGCTATTTCGCTGCTCTGCGTTTCGTCAATGTGCTGTCGTAATTGGATGATTACATCTTGAGCCCACAATTCCAGAGTGTAGAACAGATTGGCTTCGTAGCCTAGGGGTTTTGTTTCCGATGAAAGCTCCCAAATATGTTGATCGTTCTCCAGCAATTCTGCGCGATGTTTTTGCAACGTTTCGATTTTCAGAAGGTAATAGGACTTCGGGTGTTGTTCTTCCCACTTAGATTCGATGCTTTCAAGCTGATGAGTCGTTAATCTCATTAGCGCCTTTTGTTTGCGAATCAATTTAGTAATATCTTCGCTCACAGTTGACTGGTTGGTAATTGAAACCATTCGACCATCATCGTAGTTTTCTCGTGGGTTTGGTGCTGTGACTTCGGACCCTAGAGCAGATGATGAAGGCTTGGATGCTTTTAACTGCTGATTTAGTTCGTTCCTTTGCTGCAGCAGTAGACCCTTCAAAGTGTTATACACCGTCTGTAGTTTTTCGAAGTATTTGTTTTGGAAATACGGCTCGTCAGATAGCTCGTGCTCTAATGGAGCTAGCTTAGCGTGATTTCCCTGGATGATGCACCAGTAGCTCTCTGCAAATTCAAGGCGTTTCGAAACGTATTCTTCAGTTTTACGTTGGATCGAGTCCTTGTTGAAGTTGATTAGCAACCTTTCCAAGTTGTTGCCAACACTGTCTTGCTCGTGTAGTAGTTCTGCAGCCTCCATGATCGAGCAAAACCGACGATTGTTTGTGCCAAGTTACAAACGTTACAAATAAAATCGTTGAATGATTACCAAGGTAATCACGTCGGGGTCACCAATGTTTTTTCTATAGCGATGAATACCGCTCGCGAACGATTGTTTAGGCACAATACCTATACAATCCCTTCAACGTTGCCTCGGTACAGAAACCAGTGCAACTGTGCGAATTGGATGCAACAAGAAATCCGCGACTGATTGCTTAGGTACAAAACCTATACAATCTTGTGGAGAAATGTTACCCTAGTACAAAACCAGTGCAACAATGATTCTTGTTGAAACGCAACCTCCTGTCAGCCTCAACAAGAGTAATAAAAAAGGCTTAGCTTATTGCTTTCAAAAATACTAATGATTTATTTACCAGAACATTACTTATTTTATAGGTACAAAAGTGCTTACATACTAAAATTGAATTTGCAAATATTTCACTTTTGATGGAATCAATATTTGATACAAAAAAATGCTGAGCACACAGTCTGGCGTAATCGAGCAATCATATTTGACTTGATTTTCAATTTAATGTTGATTACAATGCATTTTACACAAGCTGGAAAATCTAAAAATTTTTATGAGTAATTTTTCATGGTATATTAATTGAAAGTTGAATTGCTACACGTGATGGCTTAGTTGACTCAGCGACCAATTCGGATGGATATTTGCGAAATTTAACAAATACAAAATGGAAGCATCTGTTGGTGCATCTGTTGGAAGCATCTGTTGGTTACGAAATTGTTTGGTGCTGGCAATCATGTGCTAACACCATAGCTGCTTCACGTTGTGTTAAACCCATCCTATGAATTTCGTTTCGATTGAATGGCTGCGCTGTAAGCTATAGGAGTAAATAGAATTTAAGGGTTACCAACGTCCAAACTTATTTAATTTTTGAAACGTAAATATTTGTTGTTAATTATCATTGCAGGATCATTCCCATTTGGAAATTTTATGACAACATCGCTCGATAAAGAAATGTCAATTAATTACGAAATTCATCATAGCTGGCAACCCTTTCACCATTTTTCAACGAAATTTCAACAGAACTAGAAACGTGATAAGATTCACTCGTGACATGTTTTGATTTCTTTACTGCATCGGAAGTTATAGGGGAAAAACCTTTATTTTCCTGAGCAAATTTACAATATTTAGGAGACAAAAATTGTCATAGCTTGCGTCCCTATACTAATTTTTCAACCAAATTTCTAGGAAATCTATCTTACAGTAAGGTTCACCTACTACGTGAATTTTGTTAAAATCTGGTGGCTAAATCGGAAGCTATATTCCAAAAACTAGTTTTTTTTGTCAGCGATATTTTCAAATGACATCACTGCCACAGTGTTGCCTGAATTTCAAAATTACCTCTATCAGACCTGGTCCTAATCAATGCCAACATGTCCTGTAAATTTCATATTGATCGCATTATCCGATCGTCAGTTCTCGTGAACAGAATTTTTGAGTGCTGAAAATAGAGGTAATTTGGTGATGGGTTGCCGTTCTTGTGCAAACCGGAATTTTAAAAATTTCAATTTGGCATGATGCACAAAAGTCAAAATTTATCAATGATTTGAATTTTTTGGCAAAAATCAAAAATTTTTGAGGAGGGTCAATGATTTGAAGGATTTTTTTCCAGGAGCCTGCCGCAGCTACAGAGTTACCCACACTACCTTGGAAATCCATGTGTGTTAAATTTTAGTCAACATCAATACGTTCTGCAAATTTCACGGTGATCCAATTTTGTTGTCAGAAGTAATGACAAATCAAAATTTGAAAAAAATCCTTGCCTACTTTTAGGCATGCTGCACCCACACACGGCTCAAAATTTCCAATTCTTTATCATAGACAAGCTTTGAACATAATAAGTTTTCATTTTCAATACTTTTTTCAACAAAAGTTTACGCTGCTTGGAAATATAGGAGTACCTCAAAATTCAATAAAACGCTCGCCGCCGCCAAAAGGTTTAAGATATTTGAATTTTAGCAAGTCATGGACCTACCTGTTATATGCATCTACGTTCTCCGAAAATTTCAGCTCAACCGGATCGGCCACTCCAAAGATTATCTCCCTTAATCATTTTGCTGATATATATATATATATATATATATATATATATATATATATATATATATATATATATATATATATATATATATATATATATATATATATATATAAAGAGATATGAATTTTCGGCGAAACGAGTTTATAAAAAAGTATATAAAAAAAATATTTAATAGAAGATTTACGTAACAACATAGTAACAAATTTCGAAGAACTGATTGGCATATTAACTCAAGCCAAGAACAGAGCAACAACTACAAAACATATAAGAGTACGCCAAGAATCATGGATCGCCAAAAAAATTATAGATGTCTCGAAAAAGAAGCGCAAAGCTTACAAAGTATACATGGCAGATATAAATTCCGCAATTAAGAAGCAAAGTTACACAGTTTTAAAAAGGGAGTCGAATCGACTGATAAAGGAGGCTAAACGGGAATTTTACTCAAAAAAGTTCGAAGCATCGGCTGGAAATAGTTCAAAATAGTGAAGAATTATCAACGAATTAATGCAAAAAGGTAAAAATGTAAACCAACAATCAACATGTATTAATGAATTATCCATAAATGGATTGTTGATCTCAAATCCTGAATTTATCGCAGAGGAATTGAACAGCTATTTTGCAATGATTGGAAAGAATATCAACCAACAATTCAACAATGTTTCAAAACAAAATGATAATACAATTCCTGAAAGTTATGCCAGTATCCATTTAAGACCTACAGTGCAAAGTGAAGTAATAGAAATTACAGAAAAATTAAAAACCAAAGTTTCTCCAGGTATTGACAATTTAGCATCCGAAGACGTCAAAATGCTTAAAAATGAAATAGCAGAAATTCTATAAAAAATTATTAATAGTCATTTAAAGACGGGTTCTTTTCCTACTTGCCTTAAGTTGGCGCGAATAACACCAATCTTTAAGGGAGGTGATCGTTTGGATCCTTCTAATTATCGCCCAATTGCCGTTATCAGTGTAATGAGCAAAATATTTGAGAGAATCTTAAATTCGCGTATAGTACAACATATCAATGAAGCAGCAATTTTGGCTCCAATACAGTACGGTTTCCAAGAACACAGCAATACAATAGCGGCCACATTAGACGCGGTCCAATTCATTAACAGCTCATTAGATAAAGGTGACTATGTAATAGCAATTTTTGTCGATCTCAAGAAGGCCTTTGACACTATTGACCACAAAATTTTGCTTCAACGTCTCGAAAAATATGACATTAGTAAGAAGTTTAACTCGATAACAAAAGATTATTTATTGGATAGGCGGATTGTGAGAAAACAAATACAATGCATCAGTCAAAAACGAATCATCAATAAAGGCATACCACAGGGATCAATTCTTGGACCAGTGTTATTCATGTTATATGTGAATTGCATTCAACATCTGTTACCGTTATTTTCAAGCAATAGTGACCAACGAAACTTGGACCCTCGATGAGACCAAGAATGTAAATTCCGGGCGCCGTTCGCTCACAAAGAAAGGGGTGGGTAGGTGCCACTCGCTTTACCGGAATTCACCGCGTACCTGTCGCCCCGAAGCGAGAAGGTGACGACGGCCTCCTCGATGCCAAGAGGGAACGAAAGTTCAAATCGTACGAATCCTTCGCGATCACGCTGCGAAAACCGAAGTTCCGCGATTGTGCCAAAATTCTTACTCACTGAATCTTTTATCTACAAATTCACAATTTATGTAAATCCACTAATATACTACAATCACGATTGAGTTGTTCTACCTGCTGGTAGGATGATTTATACTTTTTTTTCTTGATCTGTACCGCGTTACTCTAGCTTCACATATTCAATTCGAACGAATGCATTAGTCAAATTAACATTTAAATGAATGTATAAAATTACTTAAAACTAACTAACCTGACACTATAAGTCTCGGTGCTGATGATTCCCGTGCTGATCCGATAAAATCCCGCGCTGGGGCCCTTTCGCTTAACGATGACTTCTCCTCACGGACCACGGTCCACCGATTACAATCCAGTCACGAAAATAAATAATCTCAGTAGGAATCCGCCAGACATCACCAATTCGCTTCACAGGCTCCTCGGAATTTTTCGCTTCTTATTTTGTCTTTATTAACGCAGATCTATTTCATGATTTTTCCTTTTACTTCTCCACTCCACTCTAACCACGAATATGTACCAAGAATATAAAATACCCAGAGTTATCTCCCTGTTCTATCACACCGACCGACTCCTTACCAGGCCAAATTCAAAAAGAACTCCTTCCCCGAGTTTTCGCACAAAGCCCAACTATTTTCCGCTAAAGCGGCTTTTCTCGGACCGTTGGGAGGTATTTGAACTCCAAGCTGATTTTGGAAATTTATTCCTTGGAAATTATTCCACACCATCCAGTCATGTACTTTGATACCACTTTGGTACCACACTTTAGTACCACTTCTGACCGAACCGTCATTTTACACTTTGTTATTGTCGTAGGTCGCGGTCAATTTGAAGTATTTGATCGAACGTGTGCAAGAACAACACGGCAACAGATTTGAAATCCATCAGTATCGTGAAATCTAGTGAGATTTAACTAATTGAGGAAATATTTTGGAAATCGATTGGTTGGACTTCTTCAATATTCGGCGATAAATATTGTCCATGCTAAAAATTGATGGAAAGTGTTGACTCACTAATGGGCATAACTAGGCATCAGCAATCTGGAGGATATTTGAATCGAATCAATGGAATCATTACACTTGTCGCACCAATCATCGTCATTGAGGATTTATCGCTTTTGGATATTATCAGTAATATTTCAAAGGAGAAATCTGGAATCCACAGTAAGTATATGCTATTTTGTGCATTGTATTTGCTTTTGCTTCTTGCGGTAGGCCAGATACTGGCATCGATTAAGTCGGCTCCACCTGACGTGCGCATACTGTTCGCGAGCCCCTTTTCTAACCCTTGCGGTTGTCGGATGTGTTTCCGTGATTGTCGGTTCTTTTAATTTGTCCTGCAATTCGCCGTCCTGCGTCGAAGAATCGTCTACGCGAGTCACACTTTTCCCTACGCTACGGCCCTGACACCTATGCTATTAACTGGACCCGGTGAGTTGCTCTTTGGCACTTAGCTACCCTCTACCTCCTTTCCTTCGAAGATTGGTAGAGGGATTATTTTTTTTTATTAAAACCCATCGGATCGCGCATGATATTTGTTGGCTCCGACCGTGACAAGCTGTCTGGCAAATTAGTCCTTTTTGCTGATGACACACTTCTTTTATATTCTGAAAAGGATGAACCATCTCTTGAGTATAAAATTAACAGAGATTTAGAAACATATCAAGTGTGGTTCAGGCATAGCAAACTGCTTATAAACGTTAGCAAAACCAAGTACATAATTATCCAGCAAAAAAATAAATATCCTATAAACCCCTTTATTCAGATACACGGAATTCGTCTAGAAAAAGCTGAATCAATAAAATATATTGGCTTAAACCTAGATGAGAAAATGTCATGGTTACAACACATTAACCACATCAGACATAAAGTAGGACCAATGATTGCAGTCTTAAGAAAATTTGAGTTCTTGGAAACTAGAACAAAATTAATAATGCTTAATGCTTATATATTTCAACTATCACATACGGAACTATTTTATGGAGTCAGACATCAAAGCAAAACATCGAGTTAATTGGATTAATAATGCTTAATGCTTATATATTTCAACTATCACATACGGAACTATTTTATGGAGTCAGACATCAAAGCAAAACATCGAGTTAATTGGAAGATGTAACGCCAACGAATATAGGTCTAAAAAGGAAAAGAAAATATACATAAATATTTGAATTGTGGATTCCGGAACAGTAGAATTTAAGCAGAGTAGAATTAGAATTAGTATGGTTAGAATTGGAATTAGAATTTAATTTGACAATAGAATTTAAGTAGATTAAAGAAAATTTGAAATATGCATGGTCCGGACGGAACACGGACACCCCGGAGTGTTCTTGGTTTGTCTTTTACCAGGTCGCGGCATTGTCGGCGATACAAATAAGACGAGCGGCTACGGCTCGACCCAATAAACGACAATCTTAACCCAAACCGGGGGGAAGTCAAGGATCCGAGGCTGGAACCACCAAACTAACCCGACGCGGTTACACCCTTCGGCAAACGAGCACTACACAGGAACAAAACTAGTCAAGAGACCAACGACGAATCTATAGCGAAATTAAGGGCCGCAATTGTACCAGGACAAGACTTACGAGCCGCGTAACCGGGACGAAAGGTAAACAAAAATATACCAACTGACAGCTGGAATGTCAACATGGCGACTGGCAGCGACAGAACCGCCACCACGCGGCAAAAAGGGGCGCGTTCCGCTAGCCATCGATTACAACTGCGGGAAAATGCACTTTCGAATGCGCGTGCAACAAGTGTAATGGGCCAATGCACCCGCCATTGTAATGGGCCAATGCAACGGCATTTTGAATACCGTAGAAGCGGTTGAAAATACCACTAGTGAAGGTTTCGCGGCAAGTCGACGGGGTCTAGAGAGCTCTCTTTGATTGGAACAAGGGGGAGACTCAGACGCATTGGCGTAAGCTCCTGTTTAATAGATTTTTTCTTTTCTTCCTGGCAATTGACGACGAGGAAAATTTTACTGGCGATCGAGTGGAGCGGAATTTCAACCGAGGCGAAGGAATCGAAGTGGCGTTGAGTAGGAAAATCAACGGCGGCAAGTGTACGATAGCTGAGTGGAGTGGACCGGATAGTTGAACGCGGCTAATGTTAATCAATACGGGCGAGCGTCGGCGTGAAATCATCATTGTACACAGCATCGAATATCGTCATCCAGCCAAGGCGGCAGTACTACATCGATGCGGGGAAGCAAAAGCTAAGTAGTAATTGTGGCCAAGACAAGCGAGCGTCGACGAAGAAACCTCAGTGTACGTAGTGTCGCAACGTCAGCGTACGTAGCATCGAATACCGATGTCCAACCAACAGCAGCTGTGCTACGTCGATTCGGGGAAGTACCAATTTAATGGTAATTGTGGTCGAAACGAGCGAGCGTCAGCAAAGCAACACCAGCGAACGTAGCATCGAATATCGCCGCCCAAACAACGGCGGCAGTAATACGTCGCTTCGGGGAAGCACCGAGTAGGCAGCTTTTGCGATCGAACGAGCGAGTATTGCCAACAGCGATGGGCATTTACTACAATTGTAGTAGATCTGCTACTTTTTTCTGCTTTTTTCTGAATCTACTACTCTACTACGTAGCAAATGATATTTACTACTTTTCCCGGGGAACTACTTTTTCGTTAAGATAGCACTGATGCAACATTGGTGAACCTTTAAGCAACAACTGAAGCGCATCTACGGTAAGAAAACGCCGAGCGTGTGGCAACTACTCTCAAATGCTGCTCGTCTGACTAAGTTCTTAGAATGCAGAAAAAGTAGTTGCTCTCGGTTCTTTTCATACACTATATATATATATATATATGTCTAATTTTTACTACTTTTTTTCTGATTCTGCTACTTTGTTTAGCAAAATCTGCTACACATTTATTCGTCTCAATGCCCATCGCTGATTGGCAAGCGCATTCTTTTGTGGAGAAGGACCGAAGGTAGAATAAGTTTTTCTTATGTTAGTAAAATAAGTGTAAAGTGAGATAGGTAACGCTGCGCCGTGAGCCACCATCGTCGCGTGGCCCAGGATGAATTTCCGGTACCACGACACCATACCAAGAAGTCGTCTGACCTGCTTCACCGTCGTGGGCCGCGGAAACTCTCTGATAGCCTGAACCTTTTCTGGATCTACGCTAAGTCCTTCCCCGTCCACCAGGTATCCTAAATATTTGAGCTGGGATCGGCAAAATCGGCATTTCTCTCGCGACACGCGAAAGCCCGCCTCTCTTAATCTCCTCTTGAAGAGCCTCCATGTGCCGATCAAACGTTTCTATCACTATAATTATATCATCCAGATAGGTAAATACAAAAGGTTTTAGTTGAGGACCCAAAACGGTGTTGATAAGGCGCTGCTACGTCGCACCAGAATTATGGAGGCCGAATGGCATTCTCAGAAAATGGAATAATCCTCTACCGGGCACGGTGAATGCTGTGTACTGCCGAGATCCTTCTGCCATCGGAACTTGCCAGTACGCTGGTTTGACGTCTAGCGTCGACAAAAACTTGGCGTTGCGCAACTTCTCTAAGGTGGTCGAAATGTATGGTATCGGATATGCATCTTTCTCCGATACAGCATTTAACTTGCGAAAGTCTACGCAGAATCGATACGACCCGTCTTTGTTGCGAAAGAGCAGTATTGTTGATGACCAATGACTCGACGATGCTTCGACTACCCCATTTCTTAGCATTTCGTCCAACTCCTCGTTGATATGCCTCTGAACTGCCGGCGATACCGGATAGTATCTTTGTTTGATGGGGGACGCCGTGGTTTTAATTACATGTTCCACGGATTTTGTGCATCGCAGCCCATCGCCCATTAATTTGAACTGCTCTTCCAACATATCCGATAAAACCTCGGCCTCCCTAGCCGTTAAGTGCGACCGACCGCGCCGTGCTCCACCATTACCCAGCTCCGAAGCGGCTACAAAACTCCACTGCTGACCCTTCATGTGGAGCACCACCCCAAACCGTTGCCAGAAGTCCACCCCTAATATCACTTCGTGAGGAATCGATGGTACAACCAATGACTTCAAGTAATATTCACGATTATTCAATGAAAACTTCAGCTGCGCCTCACCAGCCACGGCGCAAGACATACCAGGCGAATCTCTTCAACTCCTTGCCGACACAAGATCGCCCCATTTGCCTCTAATCGAGTCCAACCCTTCCCACCGATTATTGTTCTACTCGCTCCTGAATCTAGAAGACCATCCATAGTAATGCCCTCAACCTTCACCCGTAGGTGCGGACGATTATCTCGGATACTTCTGACCAGCGCGTACTCTACCCTTGGCTGTCGTACTTCTTGCTGCGGCCTCTGTCCGGTGCTCACTCGACCCCCTAGCGAGCACGTCGGTCGTTTCCCGAAGTTTCCGTGCTTGATCCAGCCCTCCACCCTTGGCCTTGGCTCACTCTTCGGCAATCAGGACAGGAAGAATGCATGACTCCTTGACGCCCACACCCAAAACAACGACGAGGCTCACGACAGTCCCTCGACATATGCCCTTCCCGCTTGCAGTTCCAGCAGAGTATACGATGCGGTGTTGTCAGTGTCGCTACTTGGTCCGCGTTGCCTGTGCCGACGTATGCCAGATCTGGCTCCAGACAACGCCTAGACCATGTGCTCGGAGGCACGAAGGCTGCTACTGAAGCCCTCGTAGCGTTCAGAGTTCGACCCATTTTCACTAGTTCTGCAATCGAGGTAACCGGTGTCAAACGCAACTGCTGCTGGTAAAAAGGTGCTATATTACGTCGCAGAATGCGTAATTTCTTCTCCTCTGAACAGTCCGTCTTCAAGCGACTGAACAGACGCAACATTATAGCGACGTATACCCCGATTGATTCATTCTCTCCATGCGTGCGTTTGCGGATCTCCTCCCAAAGCCTGTCTTCGTAATCGGATGGTAGGAATTCTGCCTTGAGTTCGACCACAAGTTCATCCCAAGACGCTACTAAGTTTCGGTTAGCCCGAAACCATATCAGGGCGCGAGAGTCGAATAAGTCAACAGCTGATCTGAACAATTGGGATTTTGTGAGTTCCCTTGCTAGCATTAGCTCCTCAACTCGTTCTAGGAAAGCTTTCACGGACCCTGACGCATCTCCGCTAAATTTCAGCCCCCATTTTGCTACCTCTGCTAGACTTGGTACCCTTGTTTCCAGTCGCGCCACCGTGGTCGGACTGTCCCCCTCAAGGTCCTGTTCGTCATCACTTCCTTCTTCCGCCTTAGAAACAAAGGTCCCCATTACGATGATGAACCGATTCTTAAGTTTCTTGATCCCCTCTATCTGTTCCGGCGTAGTGGCCCGCATACGTCCCAGACGGCGAAAAGCAAACTCCACCTTGACACGGATCTTCAGGTACTCAGACGCATTCCTGTCTCCCGATACCTTAGCCACCAACTCTTCAACCTCCGACGCCTTCGCTAAAAGTTTCGCATGATCCGTCTCGTACTCGAAAGGGTACGCTGCCTCCACGTATGAGGTATCCAGCGCTGATTCCGCCTTGAGGGTTACCCTTAGCGTCTTCCTCGTGCACTCAACATTATCCGCTGAGAATCCACGGATGGCAAGCTCATATATGAGCTCGTCCTTGCTCAGCCGATCCACAAGAATTTTCATCGCGGTTTCCTAGAATCCAAAACTACTCCACACCACTTAACGACAATATGTTTATGCTATTTCCTATGATAGACTTCCGATTGTAACTGCCAAACTAAATATCTGCTCTACAAAAGGCCTTCGTCACGTACTACCTTCCACTTATTGATATTTCCCAATATGGCCCCTGCCGCTAAACCTAAAAATTTCCACACACACACACTCCTAAATTCAACTTTATCCTCACTTCACACACTTCAATCACCACACGCTCTCAATCCGTTGCAGAATTCAAACCTGAAAACGATAGATACCTCGGTATCTTCAAAACTCCAACAATATATATAATTCAATATTAAAATCTTTTAAATAGATATATACTTGATTATTTGGCTACCAAAATATATTCAATTACGTTCCGCCTTGTTAACAATATATGAAATCAATCTTTGAGGCGCAATTATTCAAACGTTTTTCGGAATTTTAAAACCAAACCCACAATTTGGGACAGAAAATCTAGAATTTTCTTAAGTACCGTTAATTCCCGTTATACCGTTATTAGGCCCCACGTTAGGTGCCAACTTGTTACCGTTATTTTCATGCAATAGTGACCAACGAAACTTGGACTCTCGATGAGACCAAGAATGTAAATTGCGGGCGGCCTTCGCTCACGAAGAAAGGGGTGGGTAGGCGCCACTAGCTTCTTTACCGGAATTCACCGCGTACCTGTCGTCCCGAAGTGAGAAGGTGACGACGGCCTCCTCGATGCCAAGAGGGAACGAAAGTTCAAATCGTACGAATCCTTCACGATCACGCTGCGAAAACCGAAGTTCCGCGATTGTGCCAAAATTTTTACTCACTGAATCTTTTCTCTACAAACTCACACTTTATTTAAATCCACTTATATACTACAATCACGATTGAGTTGTTCTACCTGCTGGTAGGATGATTTATACTTTTTTTTCTTGATATGTACCGCGTTACTCTAGCTTCACATATTCAATTCGAACGAATGCATTAGTCAAATTAACATTTAAATGAATGTATAAAATTACTTAAAACTAACTAATCTGACACTATAAGTCTCGGCGCTGATGATTCCCGTGCTGATCCGATAAAATCCCGCGCTGGGGCCCTTTCGCTTGACGATTACTTCTCCTCACGCACCACGGTCCACCGATTACAATCCAGTCACGAAAATAAATAATCTCAGTAGGAATCCGCCAGACATCACCAATTCGCTTCACAGGCTCCTCGGAATTTTTCGCTTCTTATTTTGTCTTTATTAACGCAGATCTATTTCATGATTTTTCCTTTTACTTCTCCAGTCCACTCTAACCACGAATATGTACCAAGAATATAAAATACCCAGAGTTATCTCCCTGTTCTATCACACCGACCGACTCCTTACCAGGCCAAATTTAAAAAGAACTCCTTCCCCGAGTTTTCGCACAAAGCCCAACTATTTTCCGCTAAAGCGGCTTTTCTCGGACCGTTGGGAGGTATTTGAACTCCAAGCTGATTTTGGAAATTTATTCCTTGGAAATTATTCCACACCATCCAGTCATGTACTTTGATACCACTTTGGTACCACACTTTATTTTATTTATTTATTTTTCAACCAAACAAGGCGTACAAAACACTTACAATTAATATCTAACAATTTATATAAATTTGTATAATTAACAACAATGGAAGAAATTTAAAGATATAACCATCTTTAGTAGGGAATTGGATAGGGCATTCATGACGTGAGCACCTTAATCAGAGCAGTTTTAAACCTAGGTCTGGAAATGGTAGGGGAATAGTATTTCGCGAAGCTATTGAATATTTTGCAACATCTATTGATTGGCTCATTGTTGACGTAAACTGTGTGGTGTCGGTATTCATTCAGTAAACGTGTGTGCCTCGTCTGCCTTACTGATTCATTGAAGGTGATCTTATTGGACAGGGACACAACATTGATCAAGCCCCTAATAACGTCAAAAGTAAAGCAGGAGCATATGACTATCCTCCGCGAAGATAGACTTGATAGATTTAAGTACCACTTCTGACCGAACTTTAGTACCACTTCTGACCGAACCGTCATTTTACACTTTGTTGTTGTCGTAGGTCGCGGTCAATTTGACGTAGTTGATCGAACGTGTGCAAGAACAACACGGCAACAGATTTTAAATTCATCAGTATCGTGAAATCTAGTGAGATTTAACTAATTGAGGAAATATTTTGGAAATCGATTGGTTGGACTTCTTCAATATTCGGCGATAAATATTGTCCATGCTAAAAATTGATGGAAAGTGTTGACTCACAAATGGGCATAACTAGGCATCAGCAATCTGGAGAATATTTGAATCGAATCAATGGAATCATTACACTTGTCGCACCAATCATCGTCATTGAGGATTTATCGCTTTTGGATATTATCAGTAACATTTCAAAGGACAAATCTGGAATCCACAGTAAGTATATGCTATGCTGTGCCTTGTATTTGCATTTGCTTCTTGCAGTAGGCCAGATACTGGCATCGATTAAGTCGGCTCCGCCTGACGTGCGCATACTGTTCGCGAGCCCCTTTTCTAACCCTTGCGGTTGTCGGATGTTTCCGAGATTGTCGGTTCTTTTAATTTGTCCTACAATTCATCGTCCTGCGTCGAAGAATCGTCTACGCTAGTCACACTTTTTCCTACGCTACGGCCATGACACCTGTTAAAGGTTGACGTCAAGGCGATACACCCTGGTCGCTATGATGTGTCAAACGGCTCTTGGTACCGTTTGACAAATAAAGGTCTGAACACGTTGATTTCCAAATCACAACTCAATCTTTATTCATCACTTGACTTAATTTATAGTAAATTTCTTAATTCCTAAGTAACAATGTATTCTTAATATCTGATGCACCAAGCCAACATAGAATGTGCTTACGCTAGCATATTTCATGCATCGAGCAACAATGTCTTTTTAATATTCGAATATGTTTATGCTAGCGTATACAAATTCTCGCGAGACGAAATCTGAATCGTTACACTTATGTGTATAGTTGCGATGCTAGCATAAACAAATTCGGACGCTTGGAATTTTGGAATTTGATATGGTGCTGAGGCTTGACTACTTAATGCTATATATGATGAGATTTAACATCCTCCCCCGCCTGAATATGATTATTCAGCAGGTCGTGTTGAACCGTGTTCTGGTGGGTTGCTGTGTTCTAGGTGTTGGTACTGGTACTGTGTATCTGGTATGCGCCCGGTAGTAGAAGCGAATGATAATGACAATGCAGGAGATGACCACAGCCAGTGTCAAAAGCAATGAAGTGTAGCTAACGGCAACTGGATGGATATCATTCCTTGTAAAAATATCTTGCAGTGACGTGTTGACGTGTAGAATTTGTTTCCTTAGAGTGTCAATATCTCCCGTGTAGCTATCAATTGCACTTAGTTGCAGTTCCGGTATTGCGGAGATTTCAGTGATCAGCTTGGTAATGTTGAAGAGTGGGATGAAGGATTTTCTTGCACTGGAATGGTATACGTTGTGGCTTTGAATCGTGATGAATTGATGCTTGATAGCGCATTGATCCTGAATTTGCAGAATTCCCGTGGCTTGTAATGGGAAATGCGTTGTATTTTGGCCGCAAACGACATCAACGACTATTGGGTCTTTGAGAGCGAATATCCACTGATTTGGATTTACAAGTTGAATCCACTGTGGTTTGTTGTTGAGCTTCCCAATTCGGCAGGATTTTGGTGAGAGCGAATGTGTTATCATCTCGATTTCACAAGAACTGACTGAAGATCCCCTTCTGTATACTGGGTGGGTTTGTTTGCATAGGTATTCTCCTGAAGATACTAAGATGCATAATTTCTGCTCTACTTCGTTCATTGGGTAATATTGATCTCGATGCAAGGTGATCACCAAATATGCAGATGATGGCTGTACTGTGATAAAGGTGTCGTTCACTAGTACTGGAACTGATGTTAGTTTAAACATTTCAAAGTCTTCTACGTCGGCTAAGGGGATGATGATTTTGAATATTGCGTAATCATGCGTAATTGTGCCTGAGATGGTCATCACCTTGAAGTAATTGAGCACAGCTGTTAGGTTAATTGGCAGCCGAAGACCTCGAGGAAGTATTGTTTTGATTGTAGCAAGTTCTTCACTAAGCTGATGCGGAGTGATCAGCATTGGGTTGATTTGTCCGTGATGAGTGTCAGCCAACGTGTCCAATATGTTGGCCTGTACTTGCAGTAACTTGTTGATACTTA
Organism: Nemotelus pantherinus; assembly: GCA_963978885.1. Classification (NCBI taxonomy): domain Eukaryota; kingdom Metazoa; phylum Arthropoda; class Insecta; order Diptera; family Stratiomyidae; genus Nemotelus; species Nemotelus pantherinus. The sequence goes on from OZ022264.1 coordinate 85,672,149, forward strand.
AAGTGGCAACGATGCTGATTGTGTTGAAAACTCGTTCCTTCTGACCTTCTTGGGCAATGTTCCGGATATTTTCTTTTATGTCGCCAACCACTTGTCTGATGAGTGCGGTTGATTTCAACTGTTGTCCTTTTACTATGTTCAGGGTTGCATCTAATAGAGTCGTCTGTTTTTCAGCTAAACCGCGTAAATGTTGTTGGCCTTGGTTTAGTTGGTCAATGATTGTTGCCATTTCTTGAGCATATGTTGAATCTAATACTTCAAAAAGAGCGTTGGCAATGTTGCCTATAAGGTTAATTGCACCTCTTTTGCTCCTTCTGGTGACATGACTAGCATTGAATAGTCGATTGTTGGCTGTTAATTGCTCTATGTTTGTCTCTAGATGCTCGATAGTCGCGTTGCAAAGCGTCGGATGTAGATGGTTCTGGCAAATGTGCTTCATACTGTGGACGCATTCGCTCAAGAACTCTACTTCCTTCCAATATGACTTCATGTCATAGTATACGACTAGGTTCCACTCGTTGCTCACTAAACTGGTTGCCCCTAAATTTTCAAAATATATCCCAGGATGGTTCTGAAACTTCGTAATATTGATCGGTGAGCATTTGATTGCAGGTACGATTAGCAAGGCCATGAGTACTGTCATTAGCTTTGAACCTGCTATACGCCTGTGTTTTGAAGGTGGCGGCTTGTCATCTTCTGGCGATGATGATAGCGATGGGGACCCTTCTGTGGATTTTGCTGATATGGCTCCCTCGTCGGATGAATGATCCACTGCTATAGGGAGCGGAGCCAGTTTATGAATCGGACGACAAATAACGCCTCGGCTGGTGCGAATTTCTGCTACTCGTGCAAGACCATCCTTTCCTGCAATCGTCTTAACAATGCGACCCAAGGGCCAACGAAGCGGTGCAATGTTATCCTCCTTGATGAGAACCATTGTATTGACTGGAACGTTTTCTTGGATACGCTTCCATTTGTGACGGTATTGTAACTGGTTCAGATATTCTGCTGACCAACGCTTCCAGAAAGAGTTTTTTAATTGCGTCACGAGCTTAAATCGAGAATGAAGTCCATGACTGGTGGATGGTTCTACTTTTTTCTACTCCTGTCAAAGGCTCTCCAACCAAGAAATGAGCCGGAGTTAACACGGAGAAATCATTGGGATCTGATGATTCAGGTGTAAGTGGACGTGAATTTAGTATGGCCTCCGCTTCTACCACTATGGTTTCTAGCTCTTCATAAACTAATGAAGCACCTGCCAGCGTTCGATACAGTAAATGTTTGGCTGATTTTACTGCTGATTCCCATAGTCCACCGAAATGCGGACCTCGTGGTGGTATGAAATGAAATTCGATTCCCTTGGTGCTAAGTGTGCGTTTGATTTTGTCTTGTTCTGATGAATCCTTTAACATGGTTTGTACTTCTTTAAGTTGATTTTTGGCACCCACAAAATTAGTTCCATTATCACAATAGATATTCTCGCATCGGCCTCGTCGAACAACGAATCGACGTAAGGCTCCGAGAAAGGCCTCGGTTGTTAAATCTGGTACTACTTCTAGGTGAGTGGCCTTGGTTGCAAAACAGACGAATACTGCAATATATGCTTTTCGGGGCTGCTTGCCACGGATTCTATAATGTATTTGGATTGGTCCGCAAAAGTCCACTCCAGCATTGGCAAAAGGTTTAGCAGGCTGAACTCTGTGTTTTGGCAAATTGCCCATCATTTGTGAGAGCATTTTTGGTTTAAATTTGCTACATCGGAGACATTGGTGTACCACTGACCGTGCTAATATTTTGCCTTTAACGGGCCAGACCCACTGTCGTGCAATAGCCAGGAGTGTTTGAGCACCAACATGCATATTTTCCAAATGAATATCATGTAGGAGCGCCTTGGTAAGGCAGTTTGAATAAGGAAGAACCATAGGGTGCTTTGCATCATATTCTAGTGCAGCCTCTTGAAGCCTGCCTCCCACTCTGATGATGACATGATCGTCTAGAAATGGCGCCAAGTCATTTAACGGACTCAACTTGGATACTTCGTTGAATTGTTTCAATTGTTTCAGTTCTTCTGAGAAGTCTTTCTCTTGAATCAATCGAATTAATGTCTTTTGTGAATGTAGTAATTCAGTTGCAGATAGTTCTTTGGATGCAATTGAGTTGTCTTCCTTCCTTTGAATGCGTGAGATAAAGCGAAGAATGTATCCTAGAATTCGTTGGCAAGCTCTGAATGAATTGCGTCGATTGACTAATGTCGAAAGTAAGTCCTGGGGCTCGTTATGACTCGTGGTGGCAAGGTTTGTGATCTTTGCCTTCTTTTTTTTTTCACCTTGGGCTTGTACCTTTTTTGGGTCGAATACTGGTGGCCAAGATTTGCTGCTACCGTGTAGGAATCTAGGACCATAAAACCAGGTCGTGGCGCTGCTCAATGCTTGTGGGGTAAGGCCTCTGGACACGATGTCAGCCGGATTATCCTTCGATGGGACATGTCGCCATTGTTGCTGAGTAGTCAGTTGCTGAATCGTCGAAACTCTGTTTGCAACATACACTTGATATGAAGATGACTCTGAATTGATCCATGATAGCACTATCTCAGAGTCAGTCCACAAAAATATCGGAATATCTGTTAGCGCCAAATCTGTCTTCAAACGGTGAGCTAATTCAGCTGCGATTTTAGCTGCGCAAAGCTCTAGGCGTGGTAACGTGATTGTTTTTAATGGTGCTACCCTAGACTTGGCACACAGGAGACGTATAATGGTGATGTTTGATTCGTCGATTGACCTCAGGTAAGCCGCAGCACCATATGCCTTCATGGATGCATCTGCAAATATATGTAATTGCTTTTGTGTTGTCTGCTTGTGCGCATATACATGTCGATCAAATCGTATGGTATTTAGCATGTGTAGCTTATCACGGAAGTTTTTCCATTCATCCTCTAACTCTTTCGGAAGAGGTTCGTCCCAGTCAGCTTTGAGAACCCAAAGCCTTTGGACAAACAACTTCGCTGTCACAATTACGGGCTCCATGATCCCTAGGGGGTCATATAACCGGGATATCTCAGAGAATGCCACCCTCTTGGTGACTGGACTCTGGAATCTCCATGTAGTTTTGATGTTAAATTGGTCCTTCGTGGGTGACCAAGTCAATCCGATAATATTAATTTTGCTTTCTTTATCGTCACGGAAATCAAGCTCCATTTCCTGGTCTTGTGTGGGTATGTTTTCCAATAGTTGCGGGTGATTGGCACACCATTTTTTCAATGTGAAGCCTGCTGAGCGTAGCAATGAGACTAATTGTTTTTGCATCTGGAGTGTAGTGCTTAGGGAATCGCAGCCCGTTAGACAGTCGTCGACATAAAAGTCGTGGCTCAACACGTGCGATCCCAATGAAAATTTGTCTGATTCATTAGAAGCTATCGTTTTCAGAGTTTTTATTGCAAGGTACGGAGCAGATGAAGTTCCATACGTCACTGTGTTTAACTGGAAGCACTTCGGCTTTTGTTCGATACTGCGTTGCCACCAAATCAATTGGTACTTTCTGTCTTCAGGGCTTATTAATATCTGACGATACATTTTTTCGATATCTGTAACGAATACGTATCGATGAAGCCTGAATCTAGCAAGAACTGTGAATATATCATCTTGGATATTTGGTCCTTTTGCTAGGACATCGTTCAGAGCAATATTGGTGCTTTTCTTTGCAGAGGCATAAAAAACCACTCGTACTCTTGTGGATGTACTGTCTCTTTTGAATACCGCATGATGTGGCAGAAAATAATATGGCTTTTCTATTTTGTTGGGATCGACTTCCTCCATGTGGCCAAGCTGCTCATATTCTTCCATGAATTTGGTGTAGTCCCGTTTCAGAGCTGGATTCTGACTAAGTTTCCATTGTATAGCTTGGAACCGTCGAAATGCGTTATCTCGGGACTCACCCAAACACTCTGGATTCCGATTGAATGGTAATTTTACTATAAAACGACCGTCATCACTCCGTGACACTGTTTGCGTATAGTGTAGCTCACATCGTTGCTCTGTTGAAGTTAGAGAGCCCTTAAGACTATCATTGGATGTCCCGAGCCATTCCCACTCCATTTCTTTTAATAATGCTTCTTCCGCTGTTGCCACTCCACATATGCTTTGTGGACTAGACAGCTTCCCTACCTTGCCTGATAGCGTCCACCCAAATATGGTATTTTGCACTATAGGAAGGTGTTTGCCTAGGTGTATCTTCCCTGTCTTCAGGGTTTCGAAATAAATGTCTGCTCCGATGAGCACATCTATTGGACCTGGCTTATTGAATTCAGGATCAGCTAAGTGACAGGATGGAGGCAACTTCCAGTTATGTATGTCGATATGCTCTGATGGCTGTGGTGAAATTATCTGTGGTAGGACGAATGCCTCTATACGTGTCTTGAAATTGTTGATGCATGACTCAATCATAATATTGACGCGTGCTTTCGAGTGTTGTTTCTGACTACCAACACCCTCAATATCGACATCGTGTGGGGTTTTTTTTAGTCCGAGCTTCTTGATAATCTTGGAAGTGATAAAATTCAGCTGAGAACCTGAATCCAATAATGCTCGACAAGTGATGCTATTTTCTCCATTTGTGATTCTTACCATCACTGTGCTGAGGAGAACATAACTCAATGATGTTGCAGTGGCACTTGTAGCCCTTGCTGTGGAGGACTTGAATGATGATTCCCTCTCATTACCATATGCAGTGGATGAGGATGGGGAACTCGTAGGCTGAGTTGCTGGTGGCTGCTTCTTTTCGATATGCAGCAGACTATTGTGCTTCTTGCCGCAGCTCTTACAAGCCCTTGACTGGCATGCTGCTAGCGAATGACCGCTTCCTAAGCAATTCAAACACAAGTTTTGTTGTCTTATTACGCTAATGCGCTGATTTGGCTTTAAATCCAAGAATTTAGGGCAATTGTAAATGCGATGGTCTTCCTTGCACATCGGACATTTCTTCGTTTGTATGGATGTCAATGTTTTTCTAACACTTGATTGAATTTTCACTTGTGAGTCTAGTGGTTCTAGTGCTTGGAAGAGTCTTTCTAGGTACGCTGTTAGTGCGTTGATTGATTGCAGAGCTCTAGGATCTGCTAGACTTTGCTCCCACATGGCCCTGGTGCCTTCATCAAGTTTCAGTGTGATGATGTGCACTAATATAGGGTCCCAATTGGAAATGTCAATTTCCATGCTTTGGAGTGCCAGTAAACACTCTCGAGTGGTGTCGTGGAGGTCTTTTAATCCAGTAGCCCTACTACTCGACAGTCGAGGCTGTGTCATGAGCTTGTTTAACACAGTCGACACTGTCAATCGTTTGTTTTGATAACGATTGGTGATAATTTGCCATGCCACATCGTAATTTTGATCTACTGCTGCGAGATGCTGTATCAGCCTTGATGGCTCCCCGGATAAACTGCTCTGCAAGTACCACAACTTTTGACATTCAGCTAGTGCGCGTCGATGCACCAATTGGGTGAACAGATCCCTAAATTGGGGCCATTTGATATAACTGCCGTCAAACTTGGGTAGCTGAATTTCTGGCAGTCTTATTGTGCTACTGGTGACGGGGACGTCCACATGCTGATTCGATTCAGTGTTTCCCAGTAGCTGAAGACTTGCAGCATTAACTTTGTCTTCCACTGTGCAATATTTATGCAGATCGTACAGGGGTAAACAATCCTCCGTGTCTAGAATGCGACTGTGGAGCTTTTGGATTGAGATCCACTGCTGCTCGATTCGACTGGCTTGGATTTTTCTAAGTTCTGCACTTCGGGACAGGTAAAGCGGTACCTTTTTCTCCACCACTGCCTCAATACTGTTCAACAGAACATTTATTTGTTTTATCAAATATGGTTGTGATGAGGGGCCTAGCCCAACGCTAATTTCTCGGGTAAGCTATAAACCTCTTTTGCTGTTGATGGCTCATCAGCAGGCCTTATGGATTGTGCTGCGTCCATCTTTGCCTTGGACTGCATAGCGGTAGCAGTGGCAATCGCTTGCTCGTAGATCGCCTTGATCCCTGTGTAGTAGTCCTTTTTGCAGTACTCATGCGTAAGGTCTGCACCAACGTTTTCAATGAGCTCCGTATCATTTTTCTCAAATCTCTGCCAAAGCTCTTTGAGTTTCTCAATTTTCTCGGAGAGATAGGCAGGAGTCCGCCGATTCAGTGGATCCTTTTTTAAATTGGTGTATACTCGTCGAATTTCATCCCCAATGCTCTCTTGGATGTTGGCAAGTTGCTCCCAGTCCGACATCTTCTAGAAATTTTACTGGAACAAATTTACGTTGGACCAATGTAAGCCTTGGTCACGCTATAAATTGCAAATTTGTCAGTGTTGGCCCTGACAACGCCAATGAAATTTGTAAGATTTGCGAATTTGTCAGTGTTGGCCCTGACAACGCCACTGAGATATGTGACTTGGAATCACGTCGGGGCCACCAGAAAATATGTTAAAGGTTGACGTCAAGGCGATACACCCTGGTCGCTATGTCAAACGGCTCTTGGTACCGTTTGACAAATAAAGGTCTGAACACGTTGATTTCCAAATCACAACTCAATCTTTACTCATCACTTGACTTAATTTATAGTAAATTTCTTAATTCCTAAGTAACAATGTATTCTTAATATCTAATGCACCAAGCCAACATAGAATGTGCTTACGCTAGCATATTTCATGCATCGAGCAACAATGTCTTTTTAATATTCGAATATGTTTATGCTAGCGTATACAAATTCTCGCGAGACGAAATCTGAATCGTTACACTTATGTGTATAGTTGCGATGCTAGCATAAACAAATTCGGACGCTTGGAATTTTGGAATTTGTGGGTCGATTCATGGCAGAGATATGTCCCTTCGGTTTTCGGGCATACTTTGTCAATTATTGGATTGTTTCGGAATTTAGGATCATGTAAGGTTTCGTAACTTTTTAGTTAGTTTGGGCGATAGGTAGTGGTATCATATGGGAAAGGAGTAGGTTTCTTGGGAAAAAACTTGGATTTGAATGTTAAATATTAGATTGGAACCATTGAAGTAAACCTTAGCCCAAGATGTTCATATATATTTTCGAGGATCGATTGAATTTCCGCAAGCTCTTTATC